>CACVBM020000910.1:32579-207145 GCA_902728155.2 Microthlaspi erraticum
TCATCGTCATCACCGGCAGTTACGCTGCTGTCTTCTGCAATCTCGGTGCGTGAGGAGTGAGAGGAGACTGATTCCTCGAGGAAAAGAGAATCAGGCTCGAAAACAGATGTATGGGAGAGAAGAATGCTTCGGAACTCTTCTTCGAGCCTAGCCATGGCGATTTGGATAGCTGAGTTGGCTTTGACTTCGTGGTCGTCGACTGCAGCAGAAGCGGCGGAGGCGGAGGAGGAGGAGGGAGAAGAGAAGGAGAGAGAAGACAAGGTCCGTTGGATTTCATCGACGGCTCGCAGGAATCGATCCACCTCATCACGATCGCTCTGGAAAATCATCTTCCCTCTCGTTTCCCCAGACGCCGCCGAGTCCCATCGAAGTATTATCCTCTCCGCCGTCTCCAACGTCGAGCCATCGGGGTTTAAACCGCCAGTATTCTCCGGCGGCTCCATCTGAAATGTATCAGACGCCAAAAAAATCAATAACAAAAAAAAAAAACAGAAAAACAACAAAAGTCGAAACCGATGAAATCTTTCACCTCTTTCGATTCGATTAGGACTTTGTCAGATGAAAATCTATGAAAGGAGATTGGCAGATTTTTGGAAGAAACCACTCTGATTTGTTTTCTTTCAAATTTTATAATCGGGAAATCGCTTCTTATCGGAAGTCTAGTAAGGCAACAAGCTGTCTGTTTTGTATTGTTTTTTTTTTGTTTGGTTTTTTATTTTGGAAGTTTCTCAAGAGGTGGGAAAACGGAAAATTAGCCTGTAGACTTTTTAACTCCTCGTCTGTTTTTGTTATACGTTAACAAAACTAAACGTTCCGAATTACTCGCGCCGGCGGGCGACGTAAACTTGCCGGAAAATTTAAACTCTGTGACAAACTATTCGGTGAAATCTAGTCATAAATGCTATTATGCCTAAACTAAAGTCCCACTTTCTCTAAAAGGAGACGCATCTAGATATCCAATCATGTCTTATGATCTTTCATTTTATAGTGGGATCATTGAAGCCAGTGATTTTGGTAACTTTTTGAATCTAAAAACATATCACAATTACAGTTTCGATACTAGATAACATGGTCAATATACACAATGTGAAATATTTAGATTCAATGTACAAATATATGTACCGTTCAATATATAAAAATGCATAATAATGTATTTGTTTCCGTGCAAATAAATTCGGAACTTTACTATATACAAAAGTACTATGACGTGGTTGGACCGTGTTGGCAAGGACATCATTTTATATTATCTGTCATGTTGTAATCAAATTACCTGCGGATAAGAACGTAAACATTTGGTGAAGAATTTCAAAATATTATAGTGGAGATGTTTATATGTAATATATATTTATATACATATTTTGAATTTGAATAGTCGAAAACCAGCTAAAATACATGTACATTGTCAAACCTCATAATGAGATATGGTTGGTGGACCATACATGATGTTAATTAAGCCGATTAACTAAAAGAAATAATAAAAATAGTATTGAAACTTTAGATGATTATATAATTTTTTTAAAAACTAGATGATGGTATGTTTGCAAATAGGTTAAGCTACAAACTTACAATGAGAATGGTAAATACTGATAAATGCATTTGAAAAAAAGGGATAGATTTCACATAAAAATAAACAAAAATGGATGATAAATAGAAGATATTTTGTCATTATTTTATTTTAAGTGTCTGAATTTGGACCAAGAAGGCAAATCCCCTTTTATCAGATCAGCCAAAAGACCGGACTAACCCATTATTACAAGCCTGGGTCCCGCATAACAAGTTCGTCAGAATAATGGTCCCTAGGTAGCCACGCGGTCAACTACGTCGTTTTAATATGGGCTTGGGCCTGAGCCGTGAGCCTGTCAGTAGGATGAATAAAAGGACAATGAGTATTTTTATTGGCTGTTACAGAAAATAAACATCACAGTGCCGTGAAGTTAGTTTTACCAGCTTCATCTCTTTAATTTAGCAATAAAATAAATCGTCCTATAAATAGTTCACTTGTGCCGCACGGTCCCTCTCATCTTCTACGGACAGCTTCTTTCTCTTTCCTCTCTGATTTTTTTTCTCTTTTCTTTTTTTTTTTCACCTTTTTCTTTTCTTTTTAGTTTTTTTCTTTTTTTTCTTTTTCTCTTTCTTTCTTCCCTTTTCTCGTTTTTCCTTCTTCACCTCGTGAGCGATAGTACCTGAACATGAACCCTAGGTGAGTGAAAATCAAAAAATTTCTTGGGTAAACAAACATATATCTTTCTTTTTGGCTGTGGAAAAAGAAAAAAAAATGCAGAATCCGAGACTGAAGCAACATCAACAGCAACAGCAGCAACAAGCTCTGATGCAGCAGCAAGCTCTGATGCAGCAACACTCTCTTTACCATCCTGGTGTCTTGGCCCCGCCTCAGGTTCTTACACCTTTTACTCATCTTAGATGTGTCTAATTCCGGTAGAGAATGGAGTTTGTTTGGCTCAATTCCATTTCTACACTATCGCTTCTCTTGTGTGGGTCCTTTTTTTTTTCTCGGGTCGGGTTTAGTTTGTGTTTCACACATATCTTGTTCTTCCTTCCTTTTTGTTATTTCTCGCTGCCGAAACATTTGATTGACGAAAGGTTAGGGTTTCCAGATTCGTTCCGTTTATCTGTTGATTTTTAGTTAAATTGTAGTTATACACGCATTTCTTGTGATTATTAGCTTTACCGAGAAAGATTTGTCTTTTACTGAACTGATATTTACCTTTTTAGATGCATTTTCTCATGTGGATAAAAAAAGAAAAGAAATGATCTTTCTTCTTGTTCTGTAATCCATTTTTCATCTTTTGGCATTTGCAGTTAGAGCCTGTTCCAAGTGGGAACCTTCCTCCTGGTTTTGATCCCAGTACTTGCCGTAGCGTGTGAGTGAATTTGGTTTTAAGTTACTTGTGAGCTCATGTTTAACTTCCTGTTAATCATTCTAATATTGGCAGGTATGTGGGAAACATCCATACACAGGTCACAGAGCCTCTTCTTCAAGAGATTTTCACAAGCACTGGCCCTGTTGAAAGCAGCAAACTCATCAGAAAGGATAAGGTAGAGGAGATTCGAAATCCACCTCTTTCTTTTCTTAATTATGTAAAGATTGTGAAAGCTACCTTCCTATAAACTATCATTCTTGTTTTGGACAAACATAACTAAACAAATATGCTTTAGGAAATACTGGACTTATTTCTTTGCTTAAATTGGGATTCTCAAGCTAACTAAAAATGGACTCACAAGAATGCATATTTTGTGATTTCACAGTCATCATATGGATTTGTTCACTACTTTGACCGAAGATCAGCTGCTCTAGCTATACTGTCTCTGAACGGAAGGCATCTGTAAGGAACAGTTTCCTTAGTTCTCTTCCTCTCTTTGTTCTTCCCAATGCTTTCACTTATGTCATAATACTTGGCTTCACAGTTTTGGACAGCCTATCAAAGTCAATTGGGCTTATGCCACTGGTCAGAGGGAAGACACATCAAGTAAGTTCTGATTTTTTTCAAAGAGTTGCATTTTTTTTTGGTATGAAAATAGGAGAGTGTGGATGCTCAATGCTTTTCTGTTTTCATGAGATGCAGGTCATTTCAACATTTTTGTCGGAGATCTCAGTCCAGAGGTCACTGATGCGGCTTTATATCAAAGCTTTTCTGCTTTTTCCACTTGTTCGTAAGTTCTCATGCTTTATCAATCTTTTCTTTAAACGAATTCTGCTTTGTGTTGAAAAAGAGATTTCATTAAATGATTCTGCTGTACTCAAAATTCTCATATTCATTTAGCTTATCTGCTGAAACAATTCATCTAACTCATAAATCTTTAACGGAGTCTAATATGATTATTCACTTGAAGGGATGCAAGAGTTATGTGGGACCAAAAAACTGGACGCTCAAGAGGCTTTGGCTTTGTTTCCTTCCGTAATCAACAGGTACTACATATTTTTTAAATCATGAAGTGTATCTTTTTTTAGCTTGAGGATTGTTTGTGGTTTAACACTGATTTTGAATGTTAATTTAATTTGCAGGATGCTCAAACTGCCATAAATGAGATGAATGGTAAGGATTGTATAGTAGCTGAGATCACAGGACTTCAATATTTTCTTTTTTGTAAACTCTACTTTGTTGATTCTGAAGCTCTTAAAATCTGCATATACTGTGCCTTGATAGAGGAGCTCGTGAAGGATTCTTTGTTAACCTCTGTTCCAATCTGGCTCAGCTTCTAGTACTGAGATTTTAACTTTATCCTTAGCATTTAACCTTTGTTTCTGTCACCTCTTCTCAGGTAAGTGGCTAAGTAGCAGACAGATCAGATGCAACTGGGCCACAAAAGGCGCTACTTCTGGTGAGGACAAGCACAGCTCTGATGGAAAAAGCGTTGTGGAACTTACAACTGGCTCTTCAGGTTGTCTTTCTATCACTGTACAAATTCTTATTTAAATTTCTCTGGAAACAAATATGAGCTCTGTACTTCTAGCTAACAAAGCTACATTGAACGTTTGATTGTGCAGAGGATGGTAAAGAGGCCTTAAATGAGGATGCTCCAGAGAACAACTCTCAGTATACCACTGTTTATGTGGGAAACCTCGCTCCAGAGGTCAGTCCAATTTCTTATCCTTGTAACTTGGTTCACTCTCATAACAAAGACAGCAAGCTCTCTGATGAATTACTGCGTCAGTAGATTCTGGTACCTCGTTACAGCTATATCTATTTTGCAGGTAACTCAGCTTGATCTACACCGCTACTTCCATGCTCTTGGTGCTGGAGTTATTGAAGAGGTCCGTGTCCAACGAGACAAAGGCTTTGGTTTTGTGAGATATAATACTCATCCTGAGGCTGCTCTTGCTATTCAGATGGGCAACTCTCAGCCTTACCTCTTTAACAGACAGATTAAGGTACCTTTACCATAAAAAAAACCCTCTCTCTAATTGATCTCACTGCTCCCAAAATGTAATCTGACATTTGATTCTGTTATCATTTTTGATTGTAGTGCTCATGGGGCAGCAAACCAACTCCACCAGGAACAGCCTCAAACCCACTTCCTCCACCTGCCCCAGCACCAATGCCTGGTCTATCTGCAGCTGATCTCTTAGCCTATGAGAGACAGTTGGCACTAAGCAAGATGGCTTTGATGCACCCACAGGGTCAACACCCTATGAGGCAGGCAGCTCATGGAATGAATGCAGCTGGAGCCACCGCAGCCATGTACGACGGTGGCTTTCAGAACGTAGCCGCTGCGCAGCAGCTCATGTACTATCAGTAATAACCCTCAGTTCGTGGTGCCTATATTATCACTTTTCTCAAGTTTCAATGTATTTGCCTTTTCTTCTGTCTAGAACTTGATTATGTGTGTGTTTGTCTGTTTTCCCTCACTTAAGTTATTCCATATAAAGTTTAATCTGCAGTTGTATGCTTAGTTATGTATTCCCATGGGTTGTAAGAAGACGAGCAAAATTACACTCAATAAAAAAGGGATTTGGATATCCATTTTATGTGATTTTGACATGAATACAAACAAACAAAAGACAATGCAGATGAATAATCAGTCTGTCTCTAACCGGGCAATGTAGGTGTCATAGAAATTCCCGGCTTTCTCGAGATCTCCAAGCTCAGTGTAACAATCTGCAATGGCTCCATATGCTTCAGTGCTTCCAGAATCTTCTCCTTCCCTCTTGGAGATGGCTAGAACCATGGAGTGATACTGTATGGCCTCTCTATACTTGCCTTGACGTTGCAGCGAGGCGCCTAAGCCTCTCGCAGCCTTCTTTTCTTCGATGGGGTCTCTGAGATTCTGGGCAAGTTCCAAAGCTATCTTGAACTCTGCAAAGGCTTTCTCTGGCTCTTGGTTCCTTAGAAAGGTCTTGCCAGTTTTTAACTTGGAAATCAACTCGTGTTTCTTTGGATCCACAATGATCTCACTCTCTGGTGGGATTCTTGCTCCCACGGGGGCATAACTTAAGCCTGGTGCATAAGACTCGATCTTTGCTTGTCTCCTAAGAGCTGCGTTAATCTGCCGTAGTTGTTCATTTAACCTCTGTAACTCCCCTCTCCTCTGCCGAGCAAGCAACCCTGGTTAGTGCATCACAAAAAATTGTTATCAAAACTCCAACGAGTACAGTTCCTAGAAGCATACACATTTAAGATGTTATCAAAATGTTATCAAGCACATTACTACCTCCAACAGTGGCTCCAACAAGAGCGACAAGGGACAAAACTGGCATACTGAACATGGAGCTCTCTGGCTCACATATCTCAGCAGCGAAAGCTTCAAGTGGTGTACTCATCAGAAGAGAGTTTGTCAGCAACATTGCCAGGACAGGTAATTTGAGCTTCCCAATTCCCTGCCACATCCATGTCTAAAGGCTTACTATTACAATAAAAAACTTGACAGCAGAAGAACAAAACCGAGTCAAACACTATCCTGGAATTCAAGAGTATAGCTTAACATCCCGGAACTCACTAGCATACCTCAAAAGCTGACGACTTGTCGAGAGTTTCCACTTGCAAGATTTCCTTGCCTTCACAATCATTGAGCTTAGTAGACAAATGTTTAATCTTGGAGATAGGATGATGAGCCCCAGGCTTTCTGATTACGGAGTAGCCAATGGATGTAGAAAACTTTCCAATCTCTGATCAAAGCAATGGCGAAATAAGATGACTTTAGAAGCTACCAAGAATTGGTTTTATTGAAGTGTCAAATGAGGCAAGAAGGAAACATGACAGACGCGAGCTTGAACTAGTTTTATGAATGCAAACACAATCCGCGAAAATTACCAATATCACAATGATAACAAAGATTCGAATAAGAATACAATTGAGCACAGCATCGAAATCACATCAAGAATTAGAAATCACGCTTGAGCAAAAACATGCATAGTACACATTAATGTTATCATATGACAAAATTCTGAAAATGATTCGCCCAAAGTAACCTATCTTCCTTATCCTAAACTACTATAGAAGCTGACTTCCGTCAACATATTGTTTTTTCTCGGCGACCAAACAATTCCCAAAATAGCTTATTCCCAACGAAATGCTAAAAAAAACTTGTTCATCTCCGATGCTTCATTAGCGAACGAGGATCACTAACAGAGCAACTGAGACTTTGAATTGTGATCTGATTCAGCTAGTGAACGATGAGCTAACCTGGGCCTCGAGATTTATCGAGCGGCGGAGGTCGGCCGCCGGAAGTATGGGCGAGGGAGGAGCAACACCGGATAAGCGCCGCCATATCTGAAGACTGATGCTCTCTCTGACTGTTGAGGATAAAACAACGCCTTGGGAGCTTAAAACTCCGCTTTAGCTGAGCTGTTTTAATGTAATGGACGTTCGAGTTTTACTCGTTAAACTAATCGTTAATTGGCTAATTGCTGGTTAATGAATTTAATTACCACTCCCTATTTTTCTATTTAATTACACATATGCCCTTTATATAACTTAGAAGCTGAAACGCAGCGTTTTATACAGCTTTTCGGCTTTTCCTAGTCTTGTCGCGACTGTTCCGTGTGACTGTACTGTATTTTTTTCCCGGCGGAAGTCTTCCACTAGGCGGAGGATTTTTATAGGGTTTTAGATTTGCCGCTTTGCCGCGCTTCTGCTACCCGAAATTTCTTCTAAGATTTGAAGCTATAAGGCTCCTCTTTTTTAGTTTATTTGTTTTTAAAGCATTTGGGGTTGGTTTTCGTTGGTGAAGAGATAGACATGGATATGGACACTTCCCCTAGCTACTTCGACCCCGAGGTTCTCAGTGTTAGGGATCAATTCCGTCGTTATCGGTAAAACTCACAGACTACCCTTTTTTTATTTCATTAGCTATTCTCGATTTTCTGGGTGGCCGATGCTTGGAAGCTTCGATTGTCTCGTCAATTTGGATTTTTAGGTGGGTTTTTTCCTGGGTCTTCGGTTGATTGTAAGCGCAGTCTAGATTGGCTGATTGTGGAAACATCTGAATGCGATTGTTTTCGAAAGGTCCGGAATTTGTTTGAGGTTTTAGATGTTCTCTATTGAACCGGACCTCGTTAGGATTTATGGTTTTAGGTCATGAAATTTGCGTATGAATTTAACTCATTGATTAAGATGAATAAAAGTATCTAGGTATCAGTCTCGGAAAGATTTTTTGCTCTTTGATGCGTATTGTTTAACCACTTCTTTGCCTGCTTGAGGTATAACATTTTGATTCTCATTGTATGTCAAATTGCACTTTAAAATGCAGGAAGAGGCACTCTACATCGCCGCATGAGGACATCTTGAGTTCAAATGTCAGTGAGAACAGATTACTGTATGATGGCCATAACATCCATAGTCCAACAAATACAGCTTTGCTTCTTGAAAACATCAAAGAAGAAGTTGACAACTTTCACACCGATCATTACGAAGGAACACCTGCGAACCCGCTCTCTGCTTCCAGGAGGGAAAGTGCTGGAATTCTAGATGCTGATAACGAGGTTTTGTTTCGTGGAGTGGAAACCCAATCACTGAAGGCTTGCAAGATTGAGAATGATGAGTTGGCGGAGAGTGGGGATACAACCTTTGCTCTGTTTGCTTCTCTATTTGATTCTGCTCTTCAAGGTTTGTATGATATATCAGTCTTCTTCATATGAAGCATGCGTATATACATGAACATGCAGATATTTGGGTGTGTTCTCATATATCCAAAATTCTCAACTAACCAATGTTCCTGTTTCAATGTTGTTTTGTTGCTGCATTGTAATCGTGGGCTTGTAGGATTCCATTTGCTTAGTTATTAGAGTCCAATTTATGTCTGGTTATCTCTTACTGTAATTATGACGTCTTGGTTCTGCAGGACTGATGCCCATTCCAGATCTAATACTGCGACTTGAAGAGTCATGCAGGGATGTTTCACAATCAATTAGGTTTGTTTTCTGGCTCTTAAGAGTTAAACCGTCATTCCTCTTCAACTTTAAGCTTTTCTTTCTTGTTCAATGCCTTTTCGGTTATCTACAGGTATGGATCAGATATAAGACATCGGGTTGTGGAGGATAAACTTATGAGACAGAAGGCTCAGCTTTTGCTTGGTGAGGCTGCCTCCTGGTCACTTTTATGGAACCTATATGGAAAAGGTAAGGAAACTCAGCTCCTTCTGTCTATTGTTTTAGGCGTTTTGGAACAGGGTGGGCATTGTACTCATATTAATCGCTGATGTCTGTTAAAGCTCTGTGTGTCATGTAATATTTTCATGTCTACCTAGAGGTACGATTATCAATGACATATCTTTTGTTCTTACAGCTACTGAAGAAGTTCCAGAGGAATTGGTTGTGGTAATGCGTTCTTTCTTAGTCTTTTTTCCAATGAAATTATTCTTATTTGTTACATCTGACGCATGGACTCATTTGACTTTGTTTAATGTCGGCAGATCCCATCAACATCTCATTTGGAAGCTTGTCAGTTTGTTGTAAACGACCATACAGCTCAGCTATGCCTTCGGATAGTCCTGTGGCTGGAAGAACTAGCTTCAAAATCACTCGACTTGGAAAGGAAGGTGGCTATTCCAGTATATTCTTTTTAATTTATTACTTTACCGATGCAATTTTGTCACGATACGTGATTGGTTGGTGTGGTCATTTTTCCGTATTCCTAGGTAGAGCTCATGCGTAGGATCGTTAATAAACTCACTAATTGCAGTGCCGTTCCTTGAACTTTCATTACAATTAGAAGAAACAGAAGTTGAACAAAACGATTGCTGCTTTTTCTTCTATAGTAGACGTTGCTTTCCACCTAGAGAAATGTTTAATCTAGTTGTATATAATTAGAATCTGAGGAACTCCATTGGAAACATCTCCAGAACATTATTGCTTCTGAAATCAGAGTCAGGTGTTTGTGTTTCCTACTTGTCATATATTTTAGGGTTTGATTTCCTAGTCTTTGTTCAACTTAGGTAAAGAATTGCATGGCAAACCCTCAAATTGATTGAGCTGATTAATACCCGATTATAATTTAGTCACAAGAAAATATGTATGTTATCAGGTGCGGGGATCTCATGTGGGTACTTATCTTCCTAACGCTGGAGTGTGGCATCACACACAAAGATATCTCAAGAAAAATGGCTCTGCTGCTGACACTGTACACCATCTGGATTTTGATGCTCCAACTCGTGAATATGCTCGTCTTCTTCCTGATGATAATGTAAGTTTGTTAAGCTCTGGTTGAAGATAGGTTCGTTTAGTTTTTAGTGCTGATGGGCATGTTTTACCTTTGATTATATTTGTTCATTTCGAAGTGAAGGTTGTAACTACTATTTCATTCTTTTTGTCACTGTTGGGTAAAACTAATATTTACAACTTTTCTTTTGTAGAAACAAGACGAATCTCTTCTTGAGGATGTTTGGACTTTGATAAGGGCAGGGAGAATGGAGGAGGCATGTGATCTCTGCAGGTCCGCTGGGCAGGTAATATTTACAAGGAATAAAAATCTGTTAATGTAATGATTACAAATATGTGCAGCTATAGTCTCGACTTAAATTTATACTTTGGCAGCCTTGGAGAGCTGCAACTTTATGCCCTTTTTCTGGAATGGACATGTTTCCTTCTGTTGAGGCACTAGTAAAGAATGGGAAGAATAGGACTCTCCAAGCTATCGAGCTGGAAAGTGGTTTTGGCAATCAGTTTCGTCTTTGGAAATGGGCTTCCTACTGTGCATCAGAGGTAATATGAATTCTGGATAGCTATGATACTTTCTTAGTGAAATAAATTCTTTTTTTCCATCTCAGAGAAACTTAACTGTTTCTTTTTTAATATTTGTTTCTGAAGAAAATCGCAGAGCAGGATGGCGGCAAACATGAAGTTGCTGTTTTTGCAAACCAATGTAGCAACCTGAACCGCATGCTACCAATTTGTACCGATTGGGAGGTAAAACATGCACGTTTGTGTGATCAGATTTTTATTTAGATTATTTCAACATTGCTTCCTTGGCTGCCGTATTTTTTTTTAATTTACAAATTTTAAAATTGTTTTATTGGTTATCCTGCCAAAACTCTCAGCAATATAGTTGAAGGTGCTCATTTGAAACGTCAGTTCTCTTCTTAAGTTGTATAGAACCCACCCTGCACGTGTGTCCCTATTAAATTGAATTGTCACTAATGAGATACTTAGTCCTTGTTTAAATATGGATTTGCAATATTGGCAATACTTATTTTCAGCTCTACCCTTCCTATGCAAAATCTTTGGAAAACTGGAAACTGCTATAGTCTCTAACATATTTCGTAGCTTAGTCTCTGTGCTGCGTGCATTGACATTGTCTTACCGTCCATGGTGATTTTTCTGCAGTCAGCTTGCTGGGTGATGGCAAAATCATGGCTTGATGTTCAAGTTGATCTAGAACTCGCCCAATCAAAGCCAGGCTTGACAGAAAGGTTTAAAAGCTGCCTTGATGAAAGCCCGGAAGCTATGCAAAATGGTAGTCATGCTTCATTTGGGCCCGAAGATTGGCCCCTCCAAGTTCTAAACCAACAACCCCGTGACCTTCCTGCTCTTCTTCAGAAACTCCATTCAGGGTATGCATGCAACTCTTGGGAAATTTTCTTTTTGTCCTTTCTTCATAAGAGCTACAGCCCAACGTATTGTATTGTGCCTGGCATAGGGAAATGGTGCACGAAGCTGTTGTCAGGGGATGCAAAGAGCAGCACCGGCAAATTCAGGTAAGCGTAGATGCCAAATCTTTTTCCATCAAGCTATATAAGAATCATATGTTATGTGCGTAGTCATCCCTAATACTTTCTTTTGCAGATGAACCTTATGTTGGGGAATATCTCACACCTTCTTGATATAATATGGTCATGGATAGCGCCCATAGAAGACGATGAAAGCAACTTTAGGTAATCATAGCTTTTCTTGATAGTTTCACTGTATTAAATAATTCTGGGGTATAGTGTTCCTTTTTCATTAATTTCTTTCGATTGACTGATTGACAAAAATTCCCAACTCAGGGAGGCGGTAGGGGTTTCTAAATGGCAATACCTTCTGCATATTTCTTATGTTCCTTCTGCATAGCGAAGAGAGATAGCTTTATTTGTGATTTGACTCAATACGTTATGCATTTGGCAGGCCCCATGGCGATCCTCATATGATAAAGTTTGGCGCCCACGTGGTGCTTGTTCTTAGGTATATGCTTGCTGATGAAATCAAGGACAGGGAGAAGCTCAGTAATGTTGGTGATCTTATTCTTCATATGTGAGTCACTTCGAGTTGGTTCCTCTGCAATGACAGAGTGCATTTATGGAACTAAAATTACTCATTCATGGATAAACTACATGCATATTTGCTCAATTGGCCTTTTAATGATCTGTGAAATGCTGCCAGGTATGCGATGTTTCTATTTTCAAAACAACATGAAGAGCTAGTAGGTATTTATGCTTCTCAGCTTGCTCGTCACCGCTGCATTGAACTTTTTGTGCACATGATGGAGCTAAGGATGCATAGCAGGTAATTTCTAATTATCAGTTGTTGGATGATAAATATCTGAAGAGAATCTTTAATATTGCATTTTGTAACCCTCTGAACTGAACATTTATGTGTGCGGACAAGCACCCTTTGCACTTATATACTTAAATGTATGGCATAAAGTAAATTATTTGACATTTGTTTCTTTCTGCCCTGAAAAACAGCGTACATGTGAAGTACAAAATCTTTCTTTCCGCTATGGAATACTTGCCATTCTCTCCTGTGGATGACTCACAAGGAAATTTTGAAGAAATAGTTGACAGGTATTCAAATGGTCTAAATTTTTTCCTGGCTAATTATATGGTAATAGTTAGATACATGTTACTTTATTAAAGCAACTTTATGGAACATTCACAGGGTTTTGTCAAGATCCCGGGAAATCAAACTTGCAAAATATGATCCCTCAGTTGATGTTGCAGAGCAGCATCGTCAACAGAGTCTTCAAAAAGCGGTAGCCATTCAGTGGCTCTGTTTTACACCTCCATCTACTATAAAGGATGTCAAGGATGTTACTTCCAAATTACTTCTGCGATCTTTGATGCACAGGTACGAACAGTACACACTGACACATGGGAATGCACATGTAGGCTAATTTTGCAACTCTGTTATCCAATTTCTAAATTCCTTATGGAGAAGTAATGTCCAAACTTGGCCTGGATGTCCTTTTACATCGGTTAAGTGTCTGCCTCCAGTTTTATTTTCTTTCGCTTTTGCCTCTGTTTCATGGTATTATTTATTTCCTCTGTCCAGCAACATACTTTTCCGAGAGTTTGCTTTGATTGCCATGTGGAGGGTGCCTGCAACTCCTGTGGGTGCACACACGCTTCTTAGTTTTCTTGCTGAACCTCTGAAGCAACTCTCAGAAAATCCAGATACACTTGAGGATTATGTTTCCGAAAACTTGCAAGAGTTCCAAGACTGGGTATGCTTCACTACAATTTACTTTTGGTTATTCCTTTGATTTAAACATTCAGTGCTAAATAGCCTTACATATCTCCTTGTCTTTAAATAGAATGAGTATTATTCCTGTGACGCAAAATATCGCAACTGGCTCAAATTCCAATTAGAGAATGCTGAAGTCACTGAACTTTCAGAAGAGGAAAATCAGAAAGCTGTTGTAGCAGCCAAAGAGACTTTGGACTCTTCTTTATCACTGCTCCTCAGTAAGTGCCGCCATGCTTTATAATACATGGTTGACTTGTATTACATTTGTTAAAAATGATGTTAAAGGAGAAAGTTTCCAATCTCTTTATATAGGAAAAGACAATCCCTGGTTGACATTTCTCGAAGACCAAGTATTTGAATCAGAAGAATATATGTTCCTTGAGTTGCATGCAACTGCGATGCTCTGTTTGCCTTCTGGTGAATGTTTGCGCCCAGATGCCACTGTTTGTGCAACATTGATGAGCGCTCTATACGCTTGTGTTAGTGAGGAAGATGTTTTAGACCGCCAGTTAATGGTACTCCCTTCATCCAATGTTTGTTATTTTTAATCCTTATCCTTGCTTTTGCCCCAGGGCTATATATAAGTGTGCATATTCCCTGGACACAAGTTTTTTTTTTTCTAAAATGGTTACGCACAAGAATTGGAAATTTCATAAAGATGTGACACAATCTCGATAAGCAGTCTGCTACTTATTGATTCAAGGTAAATGTATGTTGATCTTTACTGCAGGTAAATGTATCAATTTCATCAAGGGATAGCTACTGCATCGAGGTCGTACTCCGTTGTTTAGCAACTGAGGGTGATGGACTTGGGCCACATCATGCGAACGACGGGGGTATTTTAAGTGCAGTTGCGGCAGCTGCTTTTAAAGGTTTGGATGTCTATGGAACATATTTCTCCTTCACTGTGGTTTACCTCTTTTCTCCATATAAGATAACCAAAATATAAAATTTAATTACAGGTGAGCTTACCCGGTTCCAGGCAGGTGTTACAATGGATATATCCCGCCTAGACGCATGGTATTCAAGCAAAGAGGGATCGCTTGAAACACCTGCGACTTACATTGTCCGTGGTCTCTGTAGGAGATGCTGTCTTCCGGAGCTCGTTCTTAGATCGATGCAGGTAAAGCCTCTTCCAGATTTCAGTAGATCTAGAACACAATAGTTTTTAACAATTCATACCTATCTGCGGACTTTAAAGAAGTGTCTGATAATCTTCTTTTTAGGGAAGAAAAAGTCTTTGGTCTTTTACATAAGTTAGAACTATAGAAAGCATATTACTGATTTGTTAAAGCTACCCTCACTAAACAACTTACTTGCAGGTTTCTGTTTGTCTAATGGAGTCGGGAAATCCACCTGAAGATCACGATGAACTGATTGAGCTCGTGGCGTCTGATGAAACTGGTTTTCTCTCTTTGTTCAGTCAGCAACAGTTACAGGTTAGTAATACTCAATTCGTTACTCCCTTTAAAGAACAAAGGGCGAGCCCTCTGTTTATCTATTTTTACTCTTCCTTTTGAAATTGGTTATGCAACTGGTAGCATTGTTGTATATTAACCTGAATGAAGAGCTTAAATCTAGTGGTTTGCCTCAGAAATTTGTTTTGCTTCATTTTCTGCGATACATCACAAGCTATATAGTATTGAGAGATCTTATCTGCTTGTGAATCCTTTAATCTCAGTAACTGAGAAACATCTGATCGATTTTGGATGAAATACAAATGCAGGAGTTTATGTTGTTTGAGAGAGAGTATCGCATGTCCCAGTTGGAGCTCCAGGAAGAACTTTCATCATCTTGATATCGGCGCACCTTATAACCCAGAGACAGCTTCTTCCTCACTTTCATCATCTGGTCGTGTAAATTACGCTGTAGCTCATGTTTTTCCAGACCAGGGATTTCAATTATCAGACTTGATGTATACAATGAGATAAATTTTGTTGACGGCTGAGATCAATTTCCCCTTAGTACCATTTATCAAAGAGTTGATTATTATGATTCAGAAAACCATTTTCTCTCACATGCTTTCATCATATAAAGTTATAAACAGCAAAATAAGAAACAAAAGCATCACAAAGTCCAAGCATTGTTATCACTTTTCTTGAAGCAGGGGTTTTTGTTAATGCACATTGACAGTATTTGACTACTGTTTGTTTGGCTGTCTGATTCAGTTTCTGAGACTGGCTTATTTATTAGAGCATAGAGCGAAGTCTCTCATCCTCGGTCTTAACATGGTTTCTAGTTATGTCATTAATTGTGGGACAACCAGAGAGAGCCATAGTAATCTCAAACTCGTTCTTTAACATGTCAATCACTTTCCTGACTCCATCTTCACCCTTAGCTGCAAGCCCATAGACTATAGGCCTCCCTACCTGCATCATCCAACCAAATAGTATTGTCATCACATCAACCTGAGGAATGTATGCCAACTACTAAACCAACAGCATTCAAAGCTCACAAGAACAGCTTGTGCTCCGAGTGCCAGAGCCTTGAAAACATCGGTTCCTCGTCTCACTCCTCCATCAAACAAAACCGGAATCCTCCCTCTAACAGCATGAACAACCTGCATTTTCACAAAGAAAAAAAAAAATCAGTTTGCTCTTGAAGAAGAAAAAGTTTGTTCTTTTCTAAAGCAAGCTTTAATGGGTTTACCTCTTCTAAAACAGTTATCGTGGCTGGGGAATAATCGAGCTGTCGAGCCCCATGGTTGGATACCACTATTCCTTCTACACCGGCTTCAACAGCCTTAAGAGCTGCCAATATCATCAAACCGAACAATGTTTCTTTTATATGCCTTTTTGAGTTTCTCTATAGCTTACATATACATCAGAGAGTATAAGATATGCATGAATCTAACCGTCTTCACGTGTGAGAATCCCTTTCACTAGAATAGGCAACTTTGTAATAGATCTCAACCATTCTATATCCTGAAATTATGCAGTGGAAACATTACAAGGAATGCACTCACATTGTCATGGGAAATTTGTGTTTAGAATCCAAGGACTGAAATACAACCAATTCACAAGATTTTTACCTTCCAATTTAAGGAAGCATCAAATGCACGAGAGGCAAAGGCTTCAAGCCCTGAACCTTCACTCTGTGAAAAAGTTATCACGTCAAAAAAAAACTGGTAACGGTTTCATTTTACACGAACTTCAATCCAAGCTCTACTTACAGGTCGGACTTCGGTTTCAAATAAACCTTCGAAATTCCTCAGCTGCGGGGCTATCATTCTACAGAAACAGAAATTGAAACATCATTTCACATTATTAGTTAGGCTAAGCAAAGCAGGGAAGGCTTCTTCTTGCAAGATAAAGTTATGAACATAAGAGTAAATGAAGAGTGTTAGTTACTTGTTCTTTATATCAGCTTCTCTTCTGCCAAGTTTAGGAACATCAACAGTTAGAACTATAGCCTTGAATCCAGCTTTCTCAGCTCTTTTCACCACCTGAGCAGTTACATCTCGTCTCTTGTACACCTACAAAAGATATCAGATCAGAGCAAACCAAATAACCAATGCATAAAGCCTAAACAAAGGAGGCACATTTAAGGATAAGATAAGCCGCTAAAAAAAAACGGATTGTGTACTTACATATAGTTGAAGAAACCGAACAGCGTTACAACTGGAAGCAACTTCCTCAAAAGTGCATGAAGCCATGTAAGAAACTATCTGCAATATACAGAGCAAAAAAAAAAAAAAAGAAGCTGTATTCATCTCCTTAGAAACTTAGAACCCAAACAGTGGAAAACACCTTAGTACCATGATCGTGTTACACGCAGCTGCAGCTTTCGCAGTGGCTTTTTCTCCTAACATAAAATGGAGAATCAAATCATTTGCCGAACCCAAAAAATTGCAGAGATATGTTGATACAAAGTTATGAAGGAACACAGAAAAACCTTCTGGATGGGCCAACATATGATATGCTGTTGGAGCAATCATGATTGGCGCTGAGATTGGGTACCCTAATATTCTAGTAGACGTATCTATTTTGCTCACATCAACAAGAACCCTAGGCCTAAACCTGAACATCAAAAAACATACAAGACACAAATGAAAGAGTGTTAGTGTTATTACAGTGTCACTCACTCACTAACCAAAAGAAGATTGAAATGGGAGTTGTTACATGATTCTCCGGAAAGCTTCAACATTTTCCTTGAGAGTGTGTTGATCCTCTGCTCCTCCCCTGTAGAAATCATAGTACATCTTTGGGAGAGCCTGTTTTGCCAGCTCTTGAAACTCATTCACGTTAACGATCTGATCCATCTTTCTACAATCCAGTAAATAGAAAAGGAAAGAAATTGAGAATCAGATAACAGTGATCTACAAGATTCTTACTCCTCCAACAAGATTAAACAGAAATGATCAAATCTTCAAGAGGCCTTATCATCATTCCTACGATCGTTACAGAAATAAGTAATCTTGTCTAATTTTGAACTGAGTCGACTGAAGTAGTAAATGCAATCTTTAAATTACTCGAAACATAGCTAGTATCGTCAGAACTAAAAACCATAAGAATGTGATCCTAAAGAGCTGATTGTGCAAGTACTCACATATCTGAAGAATCCAGCCAAAGAAAGCGAGATGCAGAAATAGACCTTGGACCCCAAGAAGGTGAAAATCTACTTTTTCAAGACTCAAAAGTAAAATGAAACAGAAGAAAGAAAGACCACTGTCGGAGAATAATTGAACCTCGTCCAGACCAGAGCTGTCGGTGTCACAAAACGACATACAGTATATTGTAAGAACTAAGAAGCACCGAGTGGGTTGGATCCTACGAAGACTCTAAATCGGCCAGAGTGTTTGCCCCTTTCGTTAAATTGCTGAACATATAAATGGTTAGCGGATTTAAAATTTATAACGTCGTTGACCCATATAAATGCAATGAAGAAACTGTTTTAAAACTTTGCATGGTGATCAGAGGGATGTTGGCAAGGCAGAAATGGTAGTCTTGGAGTTTGGAGATGTTCTCCTATTTGGTGGCAATTCCAGAAACGTCTTTCATGGCGTCAGATCAATTCGTAAAGATACTGCTCCTATGGCTCTTGTTCAAGAAACAAGTCTCCGACCAGGTCGTCTGAATTTGACTTTTAGGGAGTACTAGAAATGATGTGATTGATGCTGCAACTCTTGTCTTCATGTTTGTCATTTTTTTCACTAAACATAGCTTTTAACTTATAAGTAAGAAGAGAACATGACACAATGGTTCTTTCAGACTAGCATACAACATATTATTGATCATAGTGAACAGATAAAAAAAAAAAATGAATCATATCTGAGTATATATTGAATGCTTATCTCTGTCTTTACTTCACTATTATGGTTTCTGGTTGCCTTTTTCTGCTGTTATACTGTCTGATTCAGAGCGTAGAGCGAAGTCTCTCATCCTCAGTCTTAACATGGTTTCTGGTTATGTCCTTAAGGGTGGGACAACCAGAAAGGGCCATAGTAATCTCAAACTCGTTCTTCAACATGTCAATCACTTTTCTCACTCCATCTTCACCCTTAGCTGCAAGCCCATAGACTATAGGCCTCCCTATCTGCAGCATCCAACAAAATAGTGCCATCACATCAACAGAGAGCAACCTGTAAAAATGTATCCCAACTACCAAACCTCTAACATTTAAAGCTTACAAGAACAGCTTGTGCTCCGAGTGCCAGTGCTTTGAAAACATCGGTTCCTCGTCTCACTCCTCCATCAAACAAAACCGGAATCCTCCCTCTAACAGCATGAACAACCTGAATTTTCACAAATGAAAAAAAATATAAGCTTGCTCTTAAAGAAGAAAAAAGTTTATTCTTTCTTCTCAAGCATGCTTTGATGTGTTTAACCTCTTCTAAAACAGTTATCGTAGCTGGGGAATAGTCAAGCTGTCGAGCCCCATGGTTGGATACAACTATTCCTTCTACACCGGCTTCAACAGCCTTAAGAGCTGCCAATATCAAACAGAACAATGTTTCTTTTATATGCTTTTTCAGTTTCTCTATAGCCTTATATATCAGAGAGTATGAGCCATGAACCTTACCGTCTTCACGTGTGAGTATCCCTTTCACCAGAATAGGCAACTTCGTAATAGATCTCAACCATTCAATGTCCTGAAATTATGCAGTGGAAACATTACAAGGAATGCACTCACAGTGTCATGAATCAGTTCACAAGATTTTTACCTTCCAATTAAAAGAAGCATCAAACGCACGAGAGGCAAAGGCTTGAACCCCTGAACCTTCACTCTGAGAAAAAGCTATCACGTCAATAACAGGTAAGGATTCACTTAACACAAAACTCAATCAAAGCTCTACTTACAGGTCGGACTTCGGTTTCAAACAAACCTTCGAAATTCCTCAGCTTTGGGGATCTCATTCTACACACAGAGAAATTCAAACATCATTCTATTAGATATACAGTAAGTAAAACTAGGGAAGGCCTCTTCTTGCAAGAAAAAGTTGCCAAAATTGAAAATTCTAAGGGCAATGGAGAGTGTTAGTTACTTGTTCTTTATATCTGCTTCTCTTCTGCCAAGTTTAGGAACATCAACTGTCAGAACTATAGCCTTGAATCCGGCTTTCTCAGCTCTCTTCACCATCTGAGCTGTTACATCGCGTCTCTTATACACCTACAAAAGGTGTCAGACTCATCAACTATGCCTTGATACTAAACCAAAGAAGCAGGTAAGAAAAATCAAGATTGTGTACTTACATATATTTGAAGAAACCGAACAGCGTTACAACTAGAAGCAACCTCCTCGATAGTGCATGAAGCCATGTATGATACTATCTGAAATTTCACAGAGACGAAAAAGCTATATACATCATCATCATCATCTTAAGAACACAAACAGTGAAAAGCAATAAACACCTTAGTACCATGATAGTGTTACACGCAGCTGCGGCTTTCGCAGTGGCCATTTCTCCTAATATAAAAGGAGAATCAAATCAAACAATTGCATAGATATGTTAATAGAAGTCGGGAATGAACAAAGAAAAAACAGAGACCTTCTGGATGAGCCCGCATATGAGATCCTGTTGGAGCAATCATGATTGGAGCTGAGATCGGGTAACCCAATACTCTAGTAGACATGTCTATTTTGCTCACATCAACGAGAACCCTAGGCCTAAACCTGAACATCAAAAAACATACAAGACACAAATGAAAGAATATAAATTAGTTATTACAGTGTCACTCACTCGCTAACTAAAAGAAGATTGAAATGGGAGTTGTTACATGATTCTACGGAAAGCTTCAACATTTTCTTTGAGAGTGTGTTGATCTTCTGCTCCTCCGCTATAGAAATCATAGTACATTTTAGGGAGAGCCTGTTTCGCCAGCTCTTGAAACTCATTCACGTTTACAATCTGATCCATCTTTCTACAATCTAAACAAGAATCAGATAACACTCCTCCAAACAAGATTAAGCAGAATCGTCAAGAGGCCTTATCATCATTTCTTTGATCGTTATAAGGACCATTTACCGGACTCAAAATCTTGTCTAGTTTTTAACTGATTTGACTGAAGTAGTAAATGCAATCTTTAAATTACAAGGAAACATAGCTAATACTGTCAAAACTAAAACCACAAGAATATGATCTTAAGTGCTGATTGTAGATGTACTCACATATCTGAAGAATCCAGCCAAAGAAAGCCAGATGCAGAAATAGACCTTGGACACCAAGAAGGTGAAATCTACTTTTTCAAGTCTCTAAAAGTGAATGAGACCGTAGAAAGAACACTGTCGGGAAATAATTGAACCTCTCGTTGTCTGTCAGTGACACAAAACGACAATGTATACTCTTGTCCTTTAATGGATTGGACCTGCGAAAATGATATCGGCCCATATGGATAAAAATAGTCGGCCCAATACGTGAATGGTTAGCGGATTTTAATTTTATAACGTCGTTGATATCCCACGATGACATGGCGTGCTGAGTCAGCATCGTCAATGACGGTGTCCGTGCACGGCGAGTGAGTTTCCAATTTTCCATTATCAACGCCGGATTTTTATTTTGTACACCGACTATTTAAATGCTCAGAAACCGATAATTTAAATGCTCAGAAACCGAAGAGTCTCTCTTTTTGCAAAGTTGCGGTTTTTGCCTCTTTTTAAGAAACTTTGTGTCTATAAAAAACTAAAAAGGAGGCGATCGGATTTCTAGTGGAACGATTCACTTGTATTTTTTACCTGACAAAGCTACCGTCTTTCGAGAGGGTTTGTGTTTGAGAGTAAAGCGATGAATCACGGCGAAGCTCAAGGTTCCGGTGGCCGCCATAGGGGTTCTGGTGGTCGTTCTCCGTCGTCTGGGCAAAGAGGTCATCGTCATAATAGCGAAAATCCGGTAGTTATAGTTGATTGTCGTTTCGTATTCTTAATTCCGAGAATGTTTGTGGATTGTGATGTTCTGTTCCGTTTTTAGAAATTTGTAATCCGTTATTTGATTACACTTGACTTGCTTCGTGCTAATGTTATGGTTCGTAATCAGATTTTTCCTTTGTACTCTACAGGTTACAGTTGATAGGCCTTTCGGTGAATCTTCTTGTAGTAGGAACAGGGGATCTCAAGGGAGAGGAAGAGGTAGAAATAGTCCAAAGCAAGCTTGGGTTGTGACGTCACCCCAAGTTTCCCATGTGAATAGAAAATCCCAAGAGGATGGGACTGGTTCTACTTATAAGCAACCTGATGAAGTTGCTGCCTTGAAGATCTCTGGAGATGACAAGGATCTTTTGCAATCATCTGCTTCGTCTACCTCAACCAACATTAATCTTGTTAGTGGAGGTGAGGACAAGGATGTCAGGGAATGCATTGTGATCAAACAGTCACATGTTTCCTTGTCTTGCCAGGAGTCTCCGTCTTCTTCTACAAGTGATCACAAGGTTGAGATTTCTAGTGGCGAGGATCATGATACTGCTCACAAGTCTGGTGATGCAGAGAACGCTTCGAATGAAAGTGAGAAGAGACCTTTCGATCTCTTCTTGAAGACGAAGGTGTTTAGACTAAAACCGTCCGTGTTTGAACTGAACAAAGATAAGAGGAAAGAAAGTAAGGGCTACACTGGAAGTGTTATCAGACCTGGAATGGTACTTCTTAAGAACTACTTGTCAATCAATGATCAAGTAACTACTCTCTCTCTCTCTCTCTCTCTCTCTCTCTGTTTCCCTTTTCTTTTAATGTGTTTGCTTATCTTAGAATGCATCATTTATGATTGGTTTGCTCTTGAAACTGTGTGTAGGTGATGATTTTGAAGAAATGCCGTCAGCTTGGTGTGGGTGAAGGAGGCTTCTACCAACCAGGTTATCGAGATGGAGCGTCACTCCATTTGAAGATGATGTGCCTTGGGAAAAACTGGGACCCTCAAACGTGTAGATATGGAGAAACTCGACCGACTGATGGTTCAACACCACCTCAAATCCCTGTTGAATTCAATCGTTTTGTTGAGAAAGCAGTCAAAGAATCTCAGTCCCTAGCTGCTGAGATACCATATATGTCACCAGACATCTGTATTGCTAACTTCTACACATCCACCGGGAGACTCGGTCTCCATCAGGTAAATAGTGTTTCAAACAAGTTCTTGAATTTCATGAACCTCAAAGGGTAGTTGCATCATTAACCTTTTGACTCCTTGATGTTTCAGGACAAAGATGAGAGCATAAAGTCCATTCGAAAGGGATTGCCTGTTGTTTCGTTTTCCATTGGAGATTCGGCCGAGTTCTTGTATGGTGATCAGAGTGATGAGGACAAGGCTGAGAAAGTTTTCTTGGAGTCTGGAGATGTTCTCCTATTTGGTGGCAAATCCAGAAATGTCTTCCATGGCGTCAGATCAATTAATAAAAATACTGCACCCAAGGTTCTTGTGCAGGAAACAAGTCTTCGACCAGGTCGTCTGAATTTGACTTTTAGGCAGTATTAAACCAAAGCTAGAAACTTTTGTTTGTATCTTGAAACTATTTTGCTGTGACTGATCATGTAAAAATTGTGGGCTCATAACCTACTTTTTTTCTTTTGGTTCTCTAGAAAAAGGAATGAATTTGCAGATTTCTTTGCAAGTTTTTCTACTATACACAATAAATTAGCACACAATGTTTATAGCTTAGGCTCTAGTTAGGTTTGTGAAGTTATTTCTTCAGTCACGAGCTTGCTGATACTCCAATAGCTGATGCAGCTGAATCTACATAAAGTAGCAAGCAAGAGTATATTTTCTTCTTCAACCGTTCTATATTCTCTAACAAAGAATTGTCACTACACTGATGATCACTTTTCACTTTGTCAAGCCATTCGTTTGCTTGCTTAAGTTGAGATAATGTCTCGGCAATATGATTATCTGGCTCCGCTGATCTCGTCCCTTTGGTTTTTCCTTTCTTCTCCTGAATACTAGCGTGAAATCCAGAATCTATTGCTTCTTCCAAGAACTTCAAAAACCAGCTTCTTGTTTCTTGTTTCACAGTGTTTCTCAGTTCTTTTATCTCTTCTGTACCATTTCCCTTGACCCATTCTAGCTTTTCGGCTTCAGTTAGAGTCTTTGAAGACTTGGTTTTGGTTCTGCTTGAAATTAGACTAGCTTTTTTGCCCAACTTTTCAGGCTCTGTCCGTAATGAATGAACATTCACCAGCTGGAATGATATATCTTTGGGTGATGCAGCTGTGACATGTGCTTGGTCAAGGAGGCTCTGAAGAGTGAAGAAGTTTCTGAGAGAGGTATGTGGATTCTTTGGTGAAGCATTTGAGCTGAGGTCAGCAAACATACTGCAAAATCATTGTGCCTTTGATAAGGAATAGTATTGTATCCAATTTATAAGTGAGCAGGTTTGGTTTCAAAGGTATTACTTACCTGATACACTTGATAAGATGTGAAGCAGCCAATGCCTCTCTTTGTGCTTCTGTGGCAAGAAGAGCAGCAATGTTTCTCCTTCTCAGCATTCCCTTTGGATGTAAGAAACTATCAGCGATGAGCAGCTCATTGGGGAGAGATTTGGATAACAAGAGGAGAGATACAGAGAGCATATAAAGCGTACTTTACCCATTTTTGATAGATTGAGAGGCAGAGAGCTCCATGATGCATCCTCAGAAGGATTACTCTTCCTGCTCTTGTAATTCACAGTGGAGCTCAAAGATAGTTTCTTTGGCTCTGCCTTTGTTGGAGCTGTCGCAGGCCGAGGTTGTGGAGGACCAGCTTGACTTGCCTGTGCACATACATATATGTTACTTGCAGATAAAACAATAATCTTAGGGATTCTTAAGACCTGTGTGACTTTATCAGAAGAGCACTAACCTGATCTTTGTGCTCCCTTTGCTTTCCCTTAGCCAATCCACCAACTTTCTTAATCAATCCAGTCTCAGTCTCATTGTTGCTACCGCCACTACTCGAGTCTGATCCACTTGCCTTTGGATTTAAAACACCTTTCATATATCTTGAAGCCACACCTGTCTTCTCTTCCTTAATTACAAAATCTTGATGTTTTCTTACATTCTCTACCAGGTTTGATCTAGCACCATCTCTCTGCTATATAATTTTTATTAGAGGACAGATCTCTTATTAACGTAAAAGCTCAAGATCTGAAACATCGTGACATCACCTTCTTCTGTTTGTGATTATCTTCTTCCAGAGGTGTTGTCTCATTGGGCACCAACATTTGCATCAAATCTTTGGGATTTCCTACAAAAGGATGGCGTCCAGAGATTGGTCTAACTCCAACCATTACAGGAACAGGTGTCCCAGCTTCAAGCTTATCAACGTAGAAGAACTGTCCCAATCCTAATTTGTTGTTCAAGATAAGTTCGTTGTCTTCGTTCTTCAATGAGACATATGTGGAGTGAGAAGAATCTGAGACTTTGATGAAAAAGCCTTGGTTTGGCCAAAGCTCTGAGCCGGCTAAAGCAGGGACAATGCTGATCACCTGCAAGAGAACAGACCGATATTCTCCTCGAACCTTGATGTTGGTGTCCATTGTCTGGAGAAGCTTGATTAACACTCTAGGCGTAAGAGAAGCCATTTCTTGGAAAAATGAACAGTGTAAGGTTGAAATTTACAGCAGAGGAAATAAAGAAAGGTTTATGCTTTTGGTTTTGGGTTGGATCCTTTGTTCCTTGATGATGGAGCATCTTCTTTAACGCATGGCAGGTAAGTAACATCATCAAATCTCACTTGACTTTGAAGTCATGTGATCATGTTAGGCTAATGAGGACTTCTTGTCCCAAATTTACTGGGTGAATGACTAATCTACCCTTGATGGAGTATAGAGGGATGAGTTTAGGGAGGAGGGGCTTCTTGGGGATTGCGTATTGGGTTTCATCGACTTTGATCTCACGTCACTTTCCGAGGAAGATGGAGAAAGGTTTTGGGGAAGGTGAGTATACCTTCCTTGCCCCACTTTTACGTGTTGATCACAAAATCAAGATTTACTATCCAAGAAAATGTAAGTGCTTTTTTTTCTTCTTTTGAAGCGATCGCATGTTACATTACAACGAAACTCAGTTGCTATCGTAAAGCATTCACCTTGTTAGCAACTTTGTTACTTAAAAAGAATCTTAAATTCCAAAGTTCTGTATTTTTTTCTTTTTAGGGTTTATTGATTGTTTGATAATGGAGGAATTAGAATGAACATTACCAATGGTAAATGAACAATGCCATCCTTTTTTTGTTTGTACTACCAAAAATCAAATCGATATCAAACCGATAAGGACATGTTTTCAGGTTTGATACAATTTACAAATGTAGGCTAGAAACCACTATCAGAAAGTATACAACAGATTATCAAAGACAACAGAAACTATTCTCAATGATACATTGACCCGGAAACAAAACAGCACGTAATATCTCAGACCATTTATCCCTGTGTTTGTGATCTTTTACCTTTCATTCGCTTGGATCCTGACTTCTTTTGTGATTTTGGTTTCTAATCATTTCCCTTTGCTACGAAAATTGGAGAGTGAAAAGAATGACCTTGGTTCTGCATTTAACATAAAGCTTATGAGTTAGTTGTATGATACAACTTGTATCTACCAAAGAACACAAAATTCATCATCACCTTTTACAGAAGTTCCTGACGTCTGATCCTCCTTCAGTTTAAAGCTCAATGGTACGTTAGTGGTTTGAGCTGAAATAAGGTTACACAAAACTAGATCAGCCTCCATGACTCTTTAGTTTTCTTTATGTATACAAAAAATAAGGCAATGTAAGGTTGTTACCTTGTTCACTGAAAAGCTCACTCTCGTTGAAGCTATCATCAGACGGATGGGTCTGTAAAAACCCCATCCTCGACTTTCTCAAGTCTTCTGACGATCGATTTGCAAGATCTCGTCCATCTTCAGTGTCATCATCTCCTTCAGAGGTTGTTGCAGAGATCCAGTCAGCCAAATTCTCAGCCGCACGGTTCTTCCTTCCAAAATTCAAGAGCCTTTTCAAACCTTTTGTCACATCCTGTTGGTTTTGTGATGGATTACCAGCAGTGACGCGTTTCTGAGCAGCTCCCCATTTCTTTCTCATCTGAGCTGTATCGTTCTCTGTATGGTTAAGTGAAGATAGGTTCCAGAAAGCAGGACTGCCCACTGGAGAGTCCACTGAAGCATCAAGTTCTGATGCCTCGTTTGGATACTGATGATGCTTCACTCGTGAGTTCCATGTCACAGGGCTTTCCCCTGGCGAATCAAGAAATGAGCCGATGGTTTGATGCCTTGAAGCCATAGCATTAGGTATTTCAGCATTTGAACCAGTGTCAAGCTGAGAGATAGATTCACCATTTGCAACCCCGGTGCTACTCCATTCTTCAAACTCCTGACTGAGTCTTGGCTTCTCGTTCTCCGCATCAGTAAAAGCTTCCACTTCAGTGTCATCAAGCACCTCTTTTTCCATTTCGTCTGATGCATCAGATCCTTCTGAAGCCTTTAGCTGCGCATTGTCAGGGCTGATATCCATTCCAAGACTCATAACATTCCTCCCGCTTTGACCTTGCTCAATATTCAAAGGTACAGAGAAGTCTGCCAGCTCAGCAGCTTCAGCAGCTCCTTTTCTGAAATTCGTAGGCCTTCGAAGCTTCTCTTCTTCAGTAACGGTCTTTGGGCGGACAGAGCTTCTCACCTGCGAGCGGACACCGTTTTTCCCAACTCCCGAGGCTGGTTTCATGGCTTCCTTCTTGATATCGGAGAAGTTAGGGACTGACTGTGCAAGAAGTTTGTCTGATTGTCCTCTCCGCCTAACAGCACTAGGTGCAGAAGCTTTGGCTGCTGAGCGTGAAGCTGATGTAGCAGTGGTTCGAGGAGTCAAGAAATTGTTTTTGTGTTGTTGTAGCTTCTTACTCTGTGTGCTCCTGGAAACATCCTCATCTTCTTCACTTTGAAATGAGCTAATTGGATGCTGCAAAGTCATTAACATTCTTAAACTTATTAGAAAACCAAAGATAATATTAGCTACCACAGATAGAAGAAAAGGGATGTATGTATACCTGATCCTTTTTAGCACTCAGCCTAGAATTGAAGTACACAAGCTTCTCTGCACGTCGAGCATTTGAATCAAGTCTCGAAGCAGACTGAGAAAATTTGGTTCTCATCTCAGCATTACTACGCTCAAGTGTATCTTGCATCACCTTCAGTTTGGCTTCTTTCTCGGTCCTTTTACAACTCCAGTCTTCCTTCAGCTTCGCGTCTCTTTTCTGCATATATTTCTCATAGAACTTTCCTCTGGAATGATCTGAAAAGTTGATTTCTGGAAATGTTTGCCTCGTGGTGTCGGTATACTCATTGTTAACAACCACCTTCCTTGTTGGCGGAGTTTTGAACTTGTCTTCATCGTTTGAGCTTAAAGTTGGCATTGCTGGAGTCTTCTGATCAGAAACTTGTGCAGGAGATGGATCCTGTGGTACAGATCTTCTGAGCTGTGAAGGCGCAGCCTGTTCACTTGGCTTCCCAGGCTTACCTCTACGGACAGAACTTGACTGATCCCCTGGCACACGAAGCATGTGTTCAGCGAATAGCTTTTCAAGCTCGTTTGCTTTCACTTTCAATTCATCATTCAGCTCTTGACTTCCTTTCGACGCTCTTGCCCTTTGGACTTGCTCTGACGTCGACATTTGAGTCGGAGTATCACTCTCGGAGATATCTAAAACACTGTTAATGGCTGAAGGTGGCTTTTTGTTTGCATCCGCAGAACCAATCTCAGTCCTTCTACCCAGCGGCCTCTTCATCTGCTCAGAACCTAAAAGAAGATTGGTAGCAAGAAAATAATCAGTAGATGATTGCTAGATTTTTCCCCTTTGTCGAAGTCAAGATATTAAGAATATAAAGGGAAAAAAAAAAGAGGTACGTAATCACATTGAGAATTAGTCCTTCTCCTAATCTCAGACACAATAGTTAAATAATGAAAAGATACTTCTACGGTCATGATCATTTCAAGCAGTAGAACACAGGTAAGCAAAGACGAAATCATAGACGTAGCATACAAAAGATTGAGAAAGGCATGGTTCTTTGATATTCCGGTTGATAAGAAACTATAAATTAACTCCCACTCATGAAATATCTCGATATAAGAGCATGCATATAAACGAAAGACCAACACATTTTTACTATTATATCTTCCATTACTAACCTCCATAAACCGCTGTTTTTCTCTGGCGATCCTCAACTGGTGGTGATTGCCTCTCTGACGGTTCTTTTCTAGGAGATTCCGCAGTTCCTCCGTTGCTGCGAACACTTGTGATATCAGATTCAGTACCACCTAACTGCTGTAACGTAGACAATGAATGACTCCGAGGATCCCTAAACTGCATACGGTTCTGCCTGTTTGTTTCAAAATCTCCCATTTTGTTGCCGGACTCATCATCCATATTAGCCTTCTCTGAGTGATCCAAAGTGCCACTGGAATTCTTCTCCAACGAACCATCCTGAGGATTTCCTTGATGTCCCACTTGATTATCCGTGCTCGTTGGAACCTTTAAGTCTACCTCCTTGTCTCTTCGTAAGAAAGCGGAACTTGGATTCTGAGACTCACCTTCGTCCTCATTCCTATGAGAATTCTCAGATTGACTCGATCCATTCTGTTCTTTTATATTGACGCCAGCAAATTGTTTCGAAGATATACCGCTTCCATCTTTGTTCACTGATGATGGCGAGGGAGTGCACAATGGACTATCACCAGTACCATCCTTCCTATCATTTCCCAAATCAATGCTCATGTCACTAGCACCACTCCATCTTCGTACCACAACCTTTTCCATGCCTGCAGAAGAAGATAAATCAGAAGAGAGTCTTTTCAGCTCAGTGGATTTCCCCACAGCTGCTTTCCCTCCAGAGTTTTCTTTCTGCTTGTTTTCAAATAGGTTGATCCTCTCCTGCACACTAAGCCGTCTCGTGAGTTGCCTAGACTGACTTGCTACTGGCTCATTTTGCAAAGGACTTTTTTCCTCTTCTTCATCCTTTTCATCAAGCTTTGATTCTTGTTGATTGTTTGCTGTTGCCCTCTGCTCTTCCATACCAGGTTGATGTTCCCTATGTTGTTGGGTTTTGTTAGTCGCTAGGTTTCTAGATGGATCTTCACTGGGATCATCATCAATTGACATATCAGATTCCCAGGAAGAACGTATAGCTTCTTCTTCCTGGTTGAACCTCCAAGAGCTCATAAGCTCTGGCCTTTTCTGGCAAAGTGCGATAAACTTGGCACATGCTTCACTGCAACAAGTATAGCAGACCGAGCATGATCAGAGTATAGATAACTTACATGATCAAAAAAATGTGGAACTCTGTGAATTAGAAAAGCCTATTCTAAATAGTGAGACAAAAAGGAGATGGACTAAAAAAGTGAGATAATTCATATATAATCATCTTCAGCCACCTAATAGCAGTTCTCAAGTCACCATCAGACCAAACCTACCTAAATTAGAGCATGATGGGTTTCTGTTTATGGAAAAGAATATGCATCAAAGCCACATCAAACATATAGGCGATTATATAAATATGTGGTTAAGGTGATCATAACATTAAACAAGTACTATTTAAACCCTTTTAGTATCACAACAGTCCAAAATTTAAAAGAGGGATCACCGGCAGAGGGTAATAAACCTAGAACCTTGGTTGTATGGTCTACCTAACAAGAACATGCTAGCAAGTAAGTTTACAAAATTTGATAGCTGCAACTTTGAAAGCTACTCAATTTAAACCCAGATAAACCACACAAGGCTAAGTATTTGAAAATGTCCTGTCTTCTTGTGTGTAATAAGGGGTCCAATAATTGCTTACACAAAGACAAGAAAGAACAGACATATAATATAGAGGATCTGGCGTAAGGGATGTCTTCACACTTACTTCAAGCGGTTGGCCCCAAACTGATCAGCAAATTGACTAAGTTCGGAGACAGTGACAGGGTTGAAACCGGCAGCCAATGCACGGTTACAAGCAGTTGATAAGTCCTGTTTAACTGCTGCAAGCCGTAAATCAATAGCTCTCAGTAGCTCCTTCCTAGAAAGGTCCAAACTGAGAAAGATTCAGTGTTGCGCAACTTTGCAAGATTAAGCAGAGCACATATTGATAGATAATTTGGCTAATTATTCAAAATCTAGCAAAGGTAAATAAAGGTCGAGACTTTACTTTGTCACATCAGCTGCTGGTGTAGTTTCTGTGCCATCTGCACCACATAAAGTTTAGCCAGATTATGAGCAAGAAAGAAACGACTAACAAGTGACTGAATATAACTGATGGACCTTTGGGGATTAATAGAAAACGATATAATGACTTTAGCTTCTAAATGTCCCTCTGCCATTCATAAGCTAGTCTATACAACATACGTTTCTATCATCCATGAATGACTTTAATCCATTAATCGTCACCGTAACAGACTCCTTAGACCCAATGCACAGTTTATCATGGAAACAGAATTTATAATTAGAAGACAGGTTAACCGTACGCATACCTTTTGCATTAGATCTCTGATCACCAGTCCCCTAAACCAAGATATTATCAAAATCAATAAATGCATTCCAATCAACACAGCATTGACTTGATCTAAAAAGAGGTAAAGTACCTCGCCATATATTGTTCGGGCAGCTTCCAACTGAGCCATCTCCCCATCCAATGCACTTACCAATTCTAGAACCTCTGGGGTACTAACAAAGCGTACAAACCTATAAACCAGCAGAAACAACAAAGCCGGTGAGTTAAAAGCATAAGCTCTGCGTCAACAAGACTTGAATATCTCTTGGCTCAAAACTGAAATATAACCTCTCGAGTGTCCCTTTCGAAAACCAAGTCCCAGCATTTTTGTTGCTTTCAACTTGTAGCCTGATAGTCTGAACTTCCTGAGCAACCTGCTCCTCTGCAACTTTCAAATGAGCAACAAATGGTTTCACCAGTCCGGATGCGAGTTTCTCCGTATTCCCCGCAGTCGACACAAACAACTCACATCTGCCAGAAAGACGACTATTACTAACATTGACAAACTAACCACAAGAAGAAGAATTACTCTCTAAAATCACTACCTTGACCGCTTTGGAGAAAGTTGGAAGACAGCATAGTCAAGAGGTATAGCTGGTCTCATCTTCTCCTCTTTTCACAAAATCTTCACTTTTCCACCGTCAAATACCCAAACAAAGACACAGTATCATAAAGCTTTGGAATTCACAGATCAAAAGGAATCTGAGTAAAGAGCAAAACAAAACCCATCTCTAGAAACGTAAATGCTATAGGAATCCGAAGCGGCAGAAGAAGAAAATCAAAGAGAAACGAATCCAAATTGGAAATTCGAACAAAAGAAGTATCAGTGAATACATAACCAAAAGCAAATATCCATTTTTGGATACAACTAAGGCCACATCACAATAATAGAAACCCCAAAGTTCTTTAAAATACAGAGTCAAGCGCATTGCTAGATCTGGTTCCGATCATAAAAAAGAATTCAAATCCAGTCAATCAAGGAAAGTGAGGTACGCGGATTTAAGGCGAATCCAGGAAGAGGAGGATTCGAATTCGAATTCAAATTCAAATTCAGGGGCAAAGTAAAATCCCACATCGAAAAGAGGAAAGAAAAAACGCCATTGCAATCAGAAGGGCTCAGAAATTCAAGTGAAGTCGTACTCGGATCGGTCATAGCAGAGCTTACCTGTGAGTAGAAACGATTGAGATCTTTGTCTGTTTCCGATGAATCGGCGGTCTCTTTCAGATTCACATTCGAATAGGTACTAGTACCATTGTCGAGTCTCTTTCTCTGCTGACTATTCAATTTATTCTTCTCAAAGTTTCTTAAAACCCTAACAATGGCGATTGCTTTTTGTTTTCTGGGCTTCACTTGAAACTCAACTCAATTTGTTATTCTATTTACTTCCTTGTGTGCTGGTTGGTGGATTCGATTTCTCTCCCATTGTCTCTTCTTCCGCCGAAAACTCTCTTTGTCAAAACTACTTTAGAGAGAGAAAGTGAAATCAAGAGAGAGAAAACGCTCTTCAGACAGAAATCAGTAAAATCACCATTTTTGTTGACGTGAAGTAGCGTATACGTGAGAAAAAAAAGAGAGTATTAGAGCGTAAATTTGAAAATTTAAATCAAAAATAAATGAAAGTCGGCAGTAAATTGTGAAATTCCGGAAATAGGGTTCGTCTAATCCAAACGGCTTTCTCTATTACCCATTTTAGCCTACATCCTTGGAATGTTTTTTCACATTCTCCAAAATTAATTTTGTTTTCTATAGTGCTTTTAAGAGGTGATAAATGCTTTCCATGCATATATCATCATAAAAATCACATTTGAATGAAAATTGGATTAAAAAGGTAAATACTCAAATAACCACTTTAGCATTGTTTGAAATATATATTTCGTACAAACAGAGGGGTAAATTCGTCTGAGATGAAATTATTGAATCTCTTAACTGGCCTTGCAAAGGGTATCTCAGTACTTTGCTTTCAGATCCAAATATATAACGTTGTGAATTAAGTAACAGCACAACAATTCGGTCATCGGTGTTTCAAAAAGTAAAAAAAAAAACTGCGTGTGTATTATATTGTTTCAAAGAAAATACTACATAGATGTTGACAAAAATAAATACTAAATTACTGATTCCACTCTGCTCAAAATTAATAATTTAACACCAACCATTTTTATTCCAACTTTTGGAAACGCTTTAAAACAAATGATGGAGCCCATGAAAAAGGCTGGAAAAATATCTAAACTATAGGATATCACTTTATATTCTCTTCTTTAATTTAAATGGAGAATTGGCCCTAACAATCTAATGGAGACATGGCTTTATATCCTACCGAATTCTTAAATTCCAATGTTTCTTTCTTTTTTGGTATCTTCTCTTTCCCTGTTTAAAAATAAGAATACCTTTTGCAACACAGTTTTATTTTGCTAGTATTTCCTTTGTAAAGAACATTGGTTTAAAAATAATACTCTCAAACTTTCAAATATTAGTATTCTAAGGCCAAGATGTTTCACTTTTCAAGAAGTTTTTCAATTATTGTATTTGTCACAACTCACAAAGACGTTAAATGTAATGCAAGTTTGAATGATTTTCACGGTGGGACTAAAGAATGATGTTATTTTACTCAAATATATCAGGAAACAAGAAAACAATTTGGGATAAACATCCATGTGATACAATTCTAAAATTTTAAGTGATTGCCAAGCTGTTTAGTATCTAAAAACGCCAAAACGGAATCATCATAAAGAATTAAACAAAACAAACAAAAACTTTTTTTTTGCCTAACATTCTACTTTTATAGGTGGTTGATGATGTTTCAGGTAAAAGAAAATCTAGCTAAAAGTAAAACATATCTTATTATATAAAACTGGATGCGCGCGACGTGGTTGCGACACGTAGGATTTTTATAAAATATAGGATCGCGACATGTGTCACTTTTAAGATTATGTCCGTTAAGATCGTGACACGTGTTTTAGGGGAAAAAAGAATTTGTTTTTTTTTAAATACTAGAAATAGGATAATTAAAAAACGAAATTTAATTTAAAAAAAAAACGAAATTTAATCTATTTTATTCGAAAAAGGTTTTCCCATTCATCAAATTAATATTATCCAAACACATATCTTATTATAAAATAAGATTGAAAATAATGTAATAAATAAAATCCTATTACTACATGGAATAGGTACGTAAACTAAAATTCCTATATCTGCAAGGAATATGTTATATGAACACCTATAAATACAAAGTTACAGTAGTCTCTTTTTTCTCATTTACAAACTCATTAAAGCAAATTCATCAAATTTCTCTGATTCTCTTTCTCTAATTTAAAAATCATGTCTTTGAAATGTTCAAGAAAATAGTGAAGATTATTTGACTCTAGCTCAATTGGATCGAAATCGAAATTATCACCGTACTATAGTACGTGTTATTCGAAAGTGGAAAGTTAGAAATCCAAAAGAAAATAATATTCTTAGAACATGTTTATTCTTGTTACTTATACCGTCTCTTAGCATTTTTGGCTATTTAAATTAAATCATAAATGTCCTATTAATCATAAAACGTCTCTAATATAAGAGAGTTTTGAAATTAATAAGGGACGTTTGTTGTTGACAGGTGGCGATGCGTGATTGGACCGAGAGAGTTGGAGTCAAAAAATTTTTTCCCTTTTCCTCATTTTTCTCTTTTCACCTCTCTCTTTCCTCTGCGTCTTTGAAGCGATTCGGCGGAGACAATGGACAATGAAGACGAGATCTGGTGCTGTACTCGGAGACAATGGAGAGAAGAGGAAAGCTCCCGATGGAGACGAAAATGGCAGAGTGAAGAGAAGACTGGTGCAGAGAAACGAGCAAAAGAGCGAGAGACGGAAATGGTCGAGGGAAGAGAAAACTGGTTCAGAGCAACGAACAGGGGAAGGGGAAGATCCTCAGGGGAATCCGTCGCTGTGTATCTCCTCGGTGCTCTGCTTATACTTACCGCTCCAGATTCTCGTGGTATTTTCTTCCTCTCTAGACTAAACGCAGTTTCTGTCTGATGAACGAAATTGATCTGGTCACGAATTGTTTGCTATGCGAGTTTGGGCTGAGCTCCAATTTGATTTCGAAATGGTTATTAGGCGTTTAATCTTACTGTATTAGATGGGTCTAGGATTTAGAACTCGATCAATCATCTCCGTTTTTCTTTGGTTCTCTCTCTCCGTTTTTAGTCTTTTTTTTTAGCTTGTCATATCATTGAATTGCGGTTTGCAATTCTGTGTAGTGTGCTTATTTTGATTGGTCGGATCTTGAGAGTGCTATTGCTGGGGACCGATGATGTGGAGGAGCATTGCTAGGTTCTCTAAGACGGCGGCAGCGGCAAGAACCGGCGGATCTCGGCGCTGCTTGTCGACGACGATTCCTGGTCCTTGCATCGTCCACAAACGTGGTGCTGATATTCTTCACGATCCATGGTTTAATAAGGTTGTGTATTCTATCAACTTTTTTTTGATCGATCCTCTGAATTTTGAGGGTTCTCAATGATTCATTTGATTAAAGTCATAATGCTACTGATCGTTGAATGAAAACTCAGCGAGGAGACTAATTATGCTCTGAGACTAAAGTTTGTTCTTGTGGTATTTGCAGGACACTGGTTTTCCTCTGACCGAGAGAGATAGATTGGGGGCTACGAGGCTTGCTTCCTCCTCGTGTCATCTCCTTCGAACAGCAATATGACCGTTTCAGTAAGTTATTGAGACCTTTGGATCCATTTGCAAAATGATATGATTATGTCTTTCTGGGATTCTGAGAGACTTTTGGTATATGACTCAAAGTGGCAGTTGAGTCATTTCAATCCCTAGAGAGGAACACGCTAGGCCAACCAGAAAACGTTGTGTCCTTAGCAAAATGGAGGATTCTCAATAGACTGCATGACCGTAACGAGACTTTGTACTACCGAGTGAGTTTGGCTCTGCCACTTGTGTTCAAATTGTCCTTTTTTCGTATTACACAACCCCTGAGGCATAACCACTCTTGTTCTCTGCAGTCTAATTTATGTACTCTACGTTTAACCCGTTGTTCTTTTTTGGCTCCTGGAGATTGCTAGGAACACCAACTGATCAGCAATGGCCAGGTGTAATGACTATGATTATGCGTGACTGGCATGTGTATCCAAAGTGGGTGCCGTAAGACTTATCACGAGCTGTTCCATCTCTCTCCCCTGAAGGAGTTGATCTTCTCACGGTATGCTCTTCAGGACTAAACTATGAACATTGTTGGACATGACAAGTGGTCTATTATTATCTTGCATACTTGATCTCTTTTGTAGCTTTAAAAGTTCTGTTTGTTTTTTTAGGTTCTTTTATAGTTGATGACTGTTTGTTTTGAGTGGGGTTTAAAGTTTGAACCTTTGAACAAAATGCAGAAAATGCTGAAGTACAATCCAGCTGAAAGAATTTCAGCAAAAACAGCTCTCGACCATCCCTACTTTGATAGCCTTGACAAGTCTCACTTCTAAAGCTGCACTGTCTGGCCAAAACTCCCTCATCACGGCAAATTGCAATCTTGTATTTGAAGTTTGGAAACTGATTGCTATCATCATCTTGTTGATTTTAGCATTACAATCTTTATTTCCACATTAGAGTGTCTCATGTATTGTGTTTAGAAATTTGTACTTTTACAGAAGAAACCTGAAAAAGCTTTTTTGTCCAATTGAAAAAAGAGAATGCAATGTGTTTATCAAAAGTGTTTTTTTCTGTGGGGCAGTTTTGTTTGTTGATATAAACAAATTTCATGAAATCACTAGTAAGTTACAAATCAAATTACACACAATTTAAGAAGAAAAAGAAAAATGCAAGAGTGAAAAGTTAAGAACACTTTTGTGACCAAAAAAAAAAAAAAAAAGAAAAAGAAGCTAAGAGACATTTTGGAGTTTCACCAATAATTGATAACAAAACAGATGTCTCTTAACCATATCTCTTAACCTAAATTAATTGTTATAATAGAGCTAAGAGACATTTTGGGGTTTCACCAATAAACATGTTTTTATGGGAGTTGAGCTTCTACTACTTGATGAAAAAGTTAGTAAGAAAATATATAATTTACAATAAATTGTTACATCCATTAAGAAACGGAAAAAAACATATTCCCAATACAAGAAGGAAAAAAACAATATATAATAAGTTACACCCTTCATGATTTAATTGTGTTGTTTAAATTTTCTTTCTTATTAAGAAATGAAAAATCATGTCTTTAAAAGTTCTAGATATCAATGAAGAATATTTAATTTTAGATCAGTTGGATCAAAATCAAAACTACTGCCGCACCATGTATAATATTTGATCAGATTATAACATGTGTTAAACAAGAAAATTAGAAAAAATTAATAACAAAACGAAAAATTGTAAAACAACTAACTAATAATGAAAAGAAAAATTTATAATGGTCCGAGGCAAAATAAATATTATAAAAGAAAGAATATAAATAGAAAGCTAACAAAATAATTATCAACAGCTAACTAATATTAAAAAGAAATTTTATTTTGGTCCGATATTCTAATTTTAAATAGTTTATTTTCAAATTTTTGTTAGGTCAAAAAATATTTAAAAAATTGATTTCATCAACTGAAATCTCTTCGATGGAATAATCAAAGTTTCACGTATTAATTAGTCCATCAGATTTAAACACATGTAAGTATTTCTATATTAGATAAAAATAAGATAACACAAATTAATTCATTTTTCGTATCATGAATTCAAAACAAATGTCAATTATAATAAAAATGTAAAAAGATTACTAATCTTATTTTATTTAGTGATTTGTTATCGGGTTTTTATTATTATTCTATTACTTTTAAAAATGATTATATTATGTTTAATAATTTTCCAGGATTTATTTCAAAAAATTTATAATAAACCAGCGTATACGGGGCCTAATCTAGTATTATTATAAAAATAAAGAGTTAATATGTCCTTTAGGTACACATGCAAATCTTCGATGTCATAATAACCAAACATAACATTAAAGTGCGGCTGGATAGTATCAAGAATGTCTATGCCATGTTCTAACTAGTGTCAGCTCACTGAACACGCAATCTAACTCGAGAGATTTCAGAGAACTTTTAAGAACCTGCACAAGACAATATCTACAGATGATTCCCAACTCAATGTGTCAGAGGAGCCTGAAGAAAGTTATGCAGGATGATTTCAGGACTTTGCAGTGAAGTTAAAAATCTGTTCCATATGATCAAAGTTGACAAAGACTGGAAAAATAATAATACACTCATGAAGCCTAGATAAGTTCCTCTTTCAACAAATTTAAACTCAAAATCTAAAAATATGTAGATTACGACCCCCAATCACTAAACTCTAGTTACCCACATCGCTGTTGCTGTTGTTGACAATCGCATTGATGTTGTTGTTGTTGTTGTTCTTGCAGCTGTGATGATCATTACTACTGTTTCCGATTCTCCTTCCATGTTGCTTAAGCTGTGATATCTCAAGTTGGGTCTTCACAAAGAACTGCATTCTCTGCAACTCAAGCTCCTTCGAGAACTTCATCCTCTCTTTCTCCATATCAACCACCTGTTGTAGTTTCGCATTCTCTGTCTGCTCGTAAGCTTCGCCGAATTTCATGATTGCACGAGTCAGCTCCCTCCACTTGTTTCCTCCTCCATCACCACCTTCTTGCTTCTTCTTCTCCTCCGTCTTCACCCTCTTCGACAAAGGAGGAGGCGGTAAACTGTCGCCGGAATCATCTGACATCGCTGGTTCTGATTCCGAGTCTGAATAAGAGGCGTTTCTCTTCTTGAAACGGTAGCGTTTAGATTCGCTGCACGTTTTCACTATCATCCCTTGATGCTGTTGCTGTGGCAGCGTCCTCCCTTGCTGACCAAACGGATTTGAACGGCTGCTCATCGGAATTCCCATTGGTACATTGACCGATCCTCCTCCTCCTCCTCTGCTTCCTCCTCCGCCACTGCCGCCGATCGAAGCGGCTGAGACCCTAGCTGTGGCTCCAATTAGGCGGTCAAGATTATGAAACGGTGGCGTTGCAGCCTTCGCTTGCTGATGGTACGGATTCGAACGACTGCTCATCGGAATACCCATAGGAATCTTATGCAATCCTCCTCCAGGATTTCCACCACCGCTGATACCAGGAGGAGATGCCGTCGGGATCTTGGCCGTTGATCCAATCAGACGGTCGAGCTTGTCGAAGAATACCCATCTGCTACGGCCACCGCCGTTGGCGATTCTCAGCTTTTCTTGCTTGTACTTCTTCTTCACCGTATCGATCCTGTTCTTACACTGTATATCGGTTTTCGGGATTTTCCGGTAATCCTCCTCTCTGCTGCTCACGATCTCAGCCACTTCTTTCCAGTGCTTCTGTTTCAGATTCCCTCTGCTGAGCTCCAAGTATCTCTCCCCCCACGCATCAATCAGCACAGCCGTGGCCTCTTCGCTCCAGCAATCCTCCCTCCCGCCGCCGCCGCCGCTTGGTCTACCGTTGCTGCTACTGCCTCCGGCACCGCCGCTGGAATGAATCGGGAGCAGCGCCAGAGCCAACGCGTCCGGATCCTTCTGGTGAGACGAAGAAGCCGGAGGTGTCCGAGAATAAGAAGGCGGACCAGCGGAAGCCACCGTTACCGTGATTCGTCCCGCCGGCGGGGAAGAAGACGGATCAGGTGAATCGGAACCCATCGGCGAGGCGTGCGGCGATCGGATCTCCTCTTCGTCTTCCATGAATTTGATTCCGCCGGATCTCGTCAGAATGTCGTGAAAGGAGATAGGGTTAGGGTTTGGCTTAATATTCTGTTCGGGGGTGGGGGTAACGGAAAGGAGACGTCGTCGGTGAGTAGGGGGACACGTGGAAGAACCTGAGACGATACGGGAAGTCGACGTGTGAGGACGTGATTGGTAGGTCAGAGTTAGATTCCGTCACCGGTAAAGTTGCCGGCTCGGTTTAGGGGTAAAAGGTCGGGTTTCTCTCGTAATTTCCCATTCATCATAATCCGATGAGGATGCAAAATGACGGGAAAGGCCATCGACTTCTCTATAATTACCGGGAATATCCCCGTACCTCTCCACAACCATTTTTCCGATGATGTACCGAAATTACCCTTAGCCTAACCGCCAGTCTCAATATCGGTCGTTAACTTTTGTCCGTCGATTGTTTCCAGTTGTCTTCCTTCTTGCTTTGCTTCATAACTTATTCATCCATTCCATAAATCGTGATTACTTTCTTTAAAAATAAACTTAGTATAAATTTAAGAACGATGGCGTGGGTGCGATTACTATGGGCTTTATATTGTAATTGGTTTAATATTGGGCTTTAAAACAGATTTATCCATTAGGGTAACAAACCTACATATAAATAACACTTGCTTCTTCTTGCATCGTGTTATGTCAGGAGAAAAAGTATCACAGTATGCTATTGTTAAATATGTTCTCACAACATTTTCTCTTACCATTGTTACAGTGGATATACGGTCGCTAGAAAGATTAAAAGAGTAAAAATATAACTACGTTTCAAAGAACTTTTATCATCTTTGAAGGTAGCGAAATACATAAAAATAATCTCAGGATACCAAACATATATTCTAAAAAGAGACCATGCATTAGAATACTCATGTATGATGCATATCCATTATAGATTACTTACAGGTTATATTTTATACGTATATACATAAAAAGGGAGTAGTCAGATCGAATACTCTCATCCCTTTTTATCTGTTTTAGCGATCCAACGCGTTTAGCACAATCCTGCAATATTACGAACGTTAAAGATGTATATAGTACCTTGAAAACATTAATTTAAACTAGTACAAAAAAAAAGATATATGAGAAGAAAAGGAGATTGAGATCAAACCAATCGCAAGCATTGAGACTTGTGGCATGCGTTTCACTTGGTCTTCCAGCTGCTGCATGCATATGATTACGACAATATTTAGTTTACAAATCGATAAACTTCAACCTTGTTTTTATATTTGTTCGTGTATATCATCACCCGCAATGGCTTTAACTGTTCATTTGTTCATAATACATAAACTCAAAGAGAAGGAGAAAGAAGAACAGTAACTTACGGGTCAAAGGAGAAGCTGGATTACTTGACCCGACAGGAGAATCCGGGACACGACCAGGATCCACCATCAACTTCAGCAGACCATTTATTGTGACATTATTGCCAGAAATATGTTTTCTCAACTTGCCAAGACCATTTTCCGGCGGTGGACCGGCTACCGTTTCATCCCATATATTGTGCAACAAGCTCATACCTCTATATATGATCGATCAAGTTTGAAATGAGTTTCTGTTAATTGTCTCCTATGTTTTTGTCTTCTTTACGAGGGGATTGTGGTTTTATATAAAGATCGGGAAACAGAAGCGTTGAATATATTTGGCTAATTATATAGATTTTACCTTAATTAAAACATCCAAAATTTAGGAGATTTATTCAAGGATGTTGATATTATTAAACATAGTTGACAAATCAAGCAGATAAGATGACAGCTTAGACAATGTACATAGGATGTTGCATATTTGACTTTTAATTTGACATAATCAATCTATTACTTAATTACATGACCCCGAAAATTACAAATTTAATCTTCTATTAATTTTAAACGTGATGAGCCTGGGCCAAGTGAGTACTGGGCCTGGGTTAAAATATATCGCAACGGCTCTTAACGGCTAGTAGATATTTTGTTCCCTCTATAAACTTATATTTTGGCCCTAATTTCGAGTTTCTTCTTTAATCGTCGCTCTAGAAAGTAAAGGAAAGAACAAATCTGAAAACTTACCGTTAAACAATCTCCAGAACAACGCTCTCGTTTCTTCTTAACACTTCGTCTCTCCCACAAGAATATCACCAAGAAACTACTCAATTTTACGAAGGTATTGTGATTCTTCCTTCTGATCTGGCCATTGTTTGTTATTCTTTCCGTTTGTCGCTATTTGCTTGGGTCGCGAATTCTGGGTTTCTGGGGATTATCGTGTTTTAATTTCTAGGAGAATCAAACTGGGATCTGGACTCGGAATTTTAGGGTTTTAACTGCTTGATTTGACGATTTCGGAATCAAATCCGCAAAACGTTTAATCTCGCTTCGACCTTGTTGATTCTTTTCCGCAGAGCCAATTCGATCCTTCGGAAATCCCCAATTTTGTTTCTAAGAGATTAACACAGCTTTTCTCTTGTGTAAACAGTTCAAAAACCAATGGCGAACATGAACGCTCTTCAGCCGATGATTTTCCCTGACGAGAACGCTCCGATTCATCGCAAAAGTAATTGTCCTTCTCTTCTCTACTACGATTTCTTCATAATCTGTTGAAGAATGCTTTGAAAACAAGATTTCTTATTCTCCTTTTTCTTCTTTCTTCGTTGCTATTGCAGAGTCTGTTACTGCTGCTTCGGTTAAAACCAAAGGATCAGTACTTGGCCAGAAGAAAGCTCTTGGTGGTGGACCGCGTAAGGCTCTGAACGATATCACGAACAAGTCCGGGGTCCAGCCAAAAGCTTCGTCGAAGAACAAGAAAGTCGCTGCCTCTGCTTCTGCTTCTGTTGCTGCGAAAGGTGAAATCAACATTGCTGGAGAAAGGTTCTTGCATGACCACAGCAAATGCATCAAAGAGCAGCAGAATCTCTGGGATGATCACTTCTCTGCTGATCTCATTCTCCTTCACCACGGTAAATAACAAACATCTTCTAAGCTCTTTGATGTTTAACCAATCTTTCGGAGGTTACACTTGTGTAAAGCTTGTTTCTTTTGTTTTGCAGATTCCAGCATCAATGAAAAGCATCTCACGCTTGACAAAGAAATGGTACTTTGCTTCGTTTTCATGTGTTATCTCTCTGATTCTTGAGCATATGAGAGATCAAATTTACATTTCCATGAATCAGAATATATAAATCTCTATTCTTGTTGTGGACTTGAATTGGTACTTCTTTGTGACTCTTTATGTGTTTTTTGGTTTCAGATGGATGCTAAGAAGAGTCTGATTTGCGACGAACCGGAAGAGATTCCATCGCCCAAGTTGACTGATTGGCTGAAGAGCTCAGCAACTCCATGGCGCTCCCCAAACCGCCATGGCTCTAAGATGATGATGCCTTCGACTCCTATGGCTTGGCGGTTCGATTCAGCTGAATTCACACTCAGAGAAGACTATGACGACCTCTTCTGAATTTCTGCTTCTTAATCAATGTCTAGTCTTTTCAAAAAGATTCATCCTTCAGATGAACAAGTAGTAGTAGCAGCGACTGTCTTTTGTGTAGCTCAACATTGTTTCAGCTCTTCATCATGTAATAATACTCTGTGTCCATCACTTTGTATCTGATTTCAGGAATTGTTAAAAAAGTTGGAATCTTGTCAAGATATGAGCATTCTCATTCACAGCCCTAACTCCCAAACATCTTGAGAAACTTATTTTTTTACGTTTACACACAACAAGCCATTGAGAAGATGCTTAAACTTTGTACATCTTTTCAAGTTCTTCTTTCAGTGACTTCCTCTTGAATGTTCCGTAACAAAATATAATATTACTATTAAAAAACTGCTGAGAGAATCAATGACTGCAAGAATTTAGGAGATGGATATGTGTTCGTCAACGTAAAACAGTTGATTTTCATCATTCTCAGTCAACGACTCTTGCTTAAGGAGAGACAACAATGCAGTGACATAGCAGAGAGAGAGAGAGAGATAAATAGAAAGAAAAAGGTACATTCTAAAGAACGAGGTGGCTAGTTTACAAAACGACAATGGTTTGAGTTTTGATGCATCGCCGTTGAGAGAAGACAAGAACCAGTGACTGACTAGTCGACAAATATGGAGATGAGTTGGCAAAAATATGGTCTGAAGCAGGCTACGAAGTGGGGACTCCATAGTTGCTGGACGAAGACGTTTGGGATTGAACATTGTTCTTCCTTCTGTTTCTTCTTCCTCCTCCATTGCTCTTCCCCTTCTTGAAATCCTGCTGATGTTCCACCTGCTTCACCACCAAGAAACCATCTCATCATCATGAACAACGCCATTTTCAGGAACCATTATAATCAAAAAAGGATTTAGGATGTTGTTTATATACCCCTAAAGAGAAGGAGTGAGCTCTGGGATCAAATCCGAAAGGGTTATCAATGTTAATCCCCATCGAACTCGTCTCAAACGACGACCTTGACCGCTGATCCTCCGTCTCAAACACAAAACTACAAGAGGAAGCTGTGAAACTTGAAGCGGAGCAAGGTGATGATGCGAATGCCGCAGCGTCTCCTTGAAACATCTCGTTGAACAGATCTTGCAGCTGCTCAAAACTGTCCCCTGTATTGTTCTCCTGCAAACCAACCAACATTACACACACACATCTCAGATGATGACATCACTCGGCGCAATCAATAAAAACTTGATGTCAAACTAATGGCAGGATATGCTTACACTAGGCTTTGATTGGTTCATCATTGTCGCCATTTCGTTCAAGAAATCTCCCATTCCCTGCAAAATCAACCAAACACGTTTCCATCACTACATGACTCATAGAAGGACAGAGAAGGCAAGTCATGCCACTCTCGTTCGTTGCCCTTTAAACACGATCAAGCAAAAGTGTATAAAAGTGAAAATCTTTTTGAGAAAGGAAATAAAAAGCTAGGGGCTTTACGTTTTGGTCATCATCGTCTCTATTATAAACTCCAACATCATACATGAACCTCTTGTTGGAGTCAGACAGAACTACAGAGAAAAAAGCTTTAATCAGAGACATTAATAAACAGAAGTACACAGAAATCAAGAGGATGTCTTTGTATCCCATTAATCAATTCCCATTTGTTCCATAAGATACTATAAAAAATTCATCTTTCAAGATGGTGGAAATTACCAGAGTAGGCCTCTTGGATGGTCTGAAATTTCTTCTTTGCTTCTTCTACAAACTCTGAATTCCCCATTGACGAACACCGATCTGGATGCCATCTCTGTATTTCCAAAATTGAAAATCCCAATCAGTTTTCAGTTCCAAAAATTCAAACTTTAACTAGAAAATTCTTTTGAACAAAAAAAAAAAAAAAACTAGAAAATTCTAATATCAGTTTCCAAATGTCAATCGACGTGATTCCAATCACACTTGATTTGATCCAGTTACCCAGAAAGCAATCACATAATCGATTGAACTAGAGATGTGAATCCAAATTTGAATCGACGATTAAACTAACAAACGAATCGATTTGGTATTACATGCAATTACTTATAAACCATGGAAACAGAATCATTCATTGTTCTGTTTATTCATGAACAAAAATCGAAATTGAAATCTCGGAAAAATAAGAAAACTCACAAGAGCAAGCTTCTTATAAGCAGTACGGAGTTCTGTATTCGTACATTCCTTCTTCAATCCCAGAACCGCATACAAATCATCGTTATTACTCGACGCCATATCTAACTTTCTTTCTATTCGAGGTACAAACCCAGAAATCTAAATCAGCAAATCAAAGAGAAACCGAGTAGGACAAACGTTTCGATTGTTTCCCGTACTGTCGACGAATTTCACCACAGAAAGAAGAAGAAGAAGAAGAAAAAAAAAACAGAGCAAGAGCCCAATCTAAAAATAGCAGGACTCTAAAGTGGTTCGATGGATTCGAACTACGTTCTTAAGAAGAACAAATACGGAGAGATTAGGGTTTTGATTAGTAAGTCAAATTAGGAATTCGGAGAGAAGAGGAAGAAAACGGGTTTTTGTGATTGGTTGCTCGACTCTCACCTAAATACGTTAAGGGAGGAATGGAAGTCTCCAGAACCTCTTACCACTTGTTAGATCTTTTGTACATTTCCTTTTTCTTTATTTTTTATTATTAAACAAATAATTATCTTCTTCGTCTTCTTCTCCGTTTGTCCGTAAAACTAATATCTGTGGAAAAATACGAAATATCTATTATTTTATGTATATCTTTCGGTACTGGCTTTTAGAATTTAAAACGATACTCCTATAAACATATGTGTCAATAGATGTGGTAATAACGTTAGTGTGAATTAAAATTACGTACAAGGTGAATCTTTTTATTTACTAATACAGTAGAGATTAGAGTAGAAAAATAAATTGTGAATATTTTTTGCGATTTCTTTTGTTGGTGAATAATAATTCAATCATATCTGTACAAAAATAGAGATGATGAGAGAGCGGCTGAGATTTCAGAGTTGTTGATATTTTTATATGAGTGGCTCTCCAGAAGGTTCGAATGAATGTGGTCTTTTCGAAAACTTCGCTAAACTAGTCAGTCGTCACCGTCAATTTTGTGAAGATGTGCCTTTTGGCTTTAAACGCGTTTTAATCAGCGGGCCCTACTTGTACTAAAATAGTTTAAGCCACTTTAGTTTGACCCCCTGTTTTGTCGGAAACTTCGAAACTGACCTCGTAGTGTATACTACTACTAAGCTAAAAAGAGATACCAACGCCTGACCTCGTTAGGAAATCTAAGAATGCATTTTTGTACTGTAATGCTCAATTAGGTTAGGTGTTTGTCTAGAGAAGATCTATAAAATATTTATATTTATATTACACAGAGAAGTGCAGGACATGAATATAGTGTGTCTCTCTCTTTACGTACATAGAGACAGAGAGTACACGTATCTTAGACAGATGGTCCAAAAGTATCGAGACTCGGGTTCTTTTTTTTTTTGGTTTTAGAGAATCGGCTTCTTCTAAACTCTCTCTACCTTTTTAACTCTGTCTGAGTCGCTGAAAAATCTATGGAAGAGTACTAAACAATCCTCTGTTTTATTGCGTTTCGGAGTTACTGTCCCCCAAAAAATAAAATTAAAAGTCAAAAAGAACAGAAGATTCAACAAGAACTGGGTTATGTTTATTATTTACAAGTTTGTAATCCTCTTTCACTCTCTTTCTCACCACCTTTTCACCCTTTTTTTGTTCGAATTCAATTAATAAATTAGCGGCGGTTAGATTTTCTTTTTCAGTTATTTTCTTCTCTGCTAATTTCTTTCTTCATCAGCACTAAAAAGTTTTTTTTTTTTTTGGTTTTTTGGTTGTTTTTTTTGTTTAATCATGTAATGTTTTTATCACCAGAAATGCCCTTCTTCATCCATCACCCACCTCATATAACCTTCAGGAATCCCACAACTGGCTTCTTCTTCCACAGTAACTTCCTCTCTCTAAGTAAAAACACAAACAAAGAAAGCAGAGTTTGGTATCAACACATGTATATTAATGATATATGCATCAATAGCTGCAATGCATAACTTCTTCTTCTTACCTTTGTATTCCCGGGATCAGATTCAATCACACAAATTTCTGACTCTATGTTTGTACTTTCAGGGATGGTATTGTAGGATCTAACCACGGTGGATCTGCACAAATGATTAAATGTCAACTTCACAGAAAATGTTTGGTTGATTGATGAATTCAGAAAGAGAGAATCTCTTTTTACCTCCCGTAACTCTCATCTTCACAAGAGTTCCCTGAAGAAGAAACCCAATCCATATCAAAAGCTGCACATGTACATTGCTCACCATTTCCATCACAGCAGAAGCAATCGTTTTCAAGAATCTCGTCTAAACCTATTTCATCTAATACCGGTGGTGGAGCACTGCAAAGCAAACCCATTCCTCAGATTTTAGCTTACAACATAGAAGAATTTACAGATTTACTTGATAAAGATCATAATAAGCTTTTTCTTTACCTCAAACTAGAAGCAATCACGGAAGTTTCACACGTTGAGATCTCAGGTGCTGAATCCGAAAGACCTTTAGCTTCTTCATCCTTTTCAGCCAAACCATGTCTACCGACTGGTCCCAACGAGGCTGCACTGCTCTCGCTAATGATGCTACTTTCTGATAGAGATCGTTTCATCATAGACCTATAGCCGATCACATGTAACGTAAGTGTCTCCAATAACCATAAAATGTTTTAAACTTCTCTACATGTGTTTCATTCAACCAGAAAATGCAGTACCTTGAATTTTCTGCTACAGCACTGGCAAGAAATCTTGCTGCATTGTAATGCTGATCAGAGCCCAGCTCCCACAGCGCTGGCTTATCTGGTTGTGGCTGAAAGTAGCCCAAGAACCTGTAGAAAACACAATTTCAAGAGTCAAATAATCTTGCACCTTTTTTTTTTCTAACTCATATACCATGGGCATAGAAAATAAAGAAAACTTTAACGTGGCATACACGTTAATTGCATCTTGCTTTTCAGCATCCATGTAAGCATTACTGTAGTAACGCTGTAAAGTTCTGAAGAGTTCTTGTGACTGTGTTGCCGCTTTCCACTGACCACGCCTTTCACAGAATATCTGTGAAAACAGAAACAAGATCATTGGTTACTTATCTAACAAGGCAACAAATTCTGGCTAGAGAAGAAGCTGACAAGGAGACCTACCTTGTTGTGTGCTGCGGATCCTCCATACTGAAGCGCAAGCGTATCTCCCATTGACTCGTAGATTCCCATCAAATCTTCAGCGAGGGGATTGTCTAGATCAATAGTAGTAGGCTCTCTCAACCCCAAAGCATGGAGCTGACGCCCAAATGCTACCAAACCATAAGCATATTGAGCAACATTGGTGCGGTCTAAACAGTCAATGCAATTGGTCCTGAGGACTCCTTTCTGAAGCATGGTAGCTTCCTCGCCGTCATTACCATTCTCTACCGCCAAACTTGATGCAATCTCATCTTTACTGGGAAGATCATCAGTAGAACATTGACCAGTGTTGTTCCTGCAATAAAAAGCCAAAAGGAGATAAATTAATCCAAGCCTAGTTACTAGGAATACACGAGAGATCAATAATATGCTAAGCAAGAAACTACACAGAAGGTTTAAAAAAACTGATACTCACTCTAGTGTAGATGGATTCTGGTTCTGAAACCCATCTGCTCTAAGATCTGAAGTTAGCTGACAGTAGAAGATGCCAGTCAAGTTCAGTGCATAAGTGGCCAACCTGTCGAGAATCCCCAACACGTTTGTGCCTTTTCTGAAACGAAACATTTTCAGTGAGTAAAAATAGAAAATGCAAAACAAAAAAATAAAGGACACAAAGATGCAGAAGAAGTTGTACTTTCTGGAGTGTTTATGCAGGTCCCAGTGAAGAGGCCTCAGACGCTCTTCGTTGCTTAGCGTTTTGTTTATAACTGTAATGGCATTTGCAAACTCTGCACGCAGAATAGTCTCTCGAGGTCTCTTCTCACGCGTCTGTTTTATCAACCAAAATGAATTAGGAATTACCAAAGGAAGAATCTATCAAAATTTGTATCCTAGAGTACCAACCTTTATCAAGTTCAGTATGATGATTGGAGTCCCATATCTCTTTGCAAGATTCTCAAAATGCAGCCTGGTTGCCTCGAAGTTGGGGTCTTTCGCTGACACTTTAACACAGATAAGATCAATCAGTACAACAAAGCAACGCATAGGAAAGAAACTGACAAGAATATATGATGTTGGAGAAGAAAGATCATACGTATTATATCAGGTTTGATATTCAAGCGTGAGGTCTCCTGAGACCAGAACAAAGGAATCGAACCCCGATTCTGAACTACAGAACTTATTCTGCCGGGATTACTATCCTGCGCATCCTCGAAAACAATCTGTTCTGTCTCGACATCATTAGCAACCCTGCCTTTCTCGTTCACACCACGTTTCAGGTATCTGTGGAACAAGATAGAAGAATATGACCAAACTAAGACTTAATCCTGTTACTGTTAAACTGTTTAACCAAATGAATGGCAGAGATATAAGTATAGAACAAGCTCAGGTGGAGAGGTTCAGAGGTTGTACCTTGTGCCAGCATAATGCCGAGATCGGCGAGCAATCAGAGTCAATTTAAAGTTCTTCTCAGACACTGACAATTCAACCTAAATATAAAAAAACATTCCAAAGGTAAACAACTTGTGCATCAAAAGACAAAAGAATTGAGAAGGCATCCACATAGTGTGGGGTTTAGTCCTAAATCTTGGGAGAGTTTTTTTCTCAGGCTGCAGAAATTCTTAAATTCAAGCAACAAAATATTCAATATCTCTGAACGTTAGAAAAAAAATGACAGAAACGTTAACTAATTAGTGAAAAAAGTACCTGTTTGAAAAATCCATATACCAAGGCAACTGTCCACATACAGTCCTTTGGGTTATTTCGAATCCTTCGAGTTAAGTATTCGTTCCAGACAAACATGGATTCGTAGTAAGGGTGTCCTTCCACATTGTTTGACAGATTCCTCTGAAGTGAATGCATGATGTGATACGAATAGCTGAAGAAGAAGTCCTTTGTGAGATCTACAGTGCAGAGCAGCCTCTTGTACCTATAAAATTTCCAAGGGAAGACAGAAGAAAACACAAAAATGAAACATGATTTAGAAACTGAATCAGCAAATAATCTGAAAAGAAAGGGAAGGTACAAGATAAATCAAAGCTCAAAGTATAACAGAGTAAATGAAATTAGAAGAAAGAACAAAAAAAAAAAGTTAGCTCCCTTTCTTGATAGTACCTCTGTCATATAACATATCAAAATAAATACAACAAATAGAAGTGTGTCCACTGTACAGACAGGGAAGAAGATACCTAGAAATAGTAAAAAGCAAAAAAGTGCAACAAAAGTTGTCTGACTAAAGAATTTAACAAAATGGAAAGGATATTTATGAAACTGGATTATCTCCAACAGGCAACGAAAACAAAGTATAAAGAACCTGTAACGAATCCAGTTACCTCAACAACTGTTAACTTGTCTAAAAGAAACCTGTAACATTCTTATGAGGGAGGGAAAAAAAAACAGCAGAAAGGTCTTATAAACTAAAATACAAGTGGAGAGTTTGATAGTTTGGAAATGTAATGAAATGAAGGTACCAAGGTACAGGTTTTCCATTTTACAAGCATAAGTGACATAAGAAGACCTTTTCTCATCCTTAGAATTAGCCACATTGGACAGCACAGAGGCATGTGGAATCGTTATGATCTTGCTCTTTGCTACGCCATAAACTGTGTGCCCGCAGATTTCACCGAGCTTCTTTCTTTTGGTGATTATCAACATGTAGTAAGGTCCCAAGAACCTTATGAATCCTAAAACAAGACACAACCGAGGTAAGAAATGTTAAGCTTATAAAGAAGAAGAAGAAGAAGATGGTTGATTGGGAACAGGACATTTACCGATGATCCCATAGCAAGTGGTGACGAATTTCAAACCACCAGATGATCTGTTTCCTTCGTGGATCCTTCTCAGAGTTTCGAAGCACTCAGATTCTGTGTAAGCCGTTGAATCTTGGTAGAAGTTGAGCTCTGTTGGCTCTGTCCTATCTAACTTCAGGACCCTCCAAAACGTTCGGTTTTTGTCTCTTCCAATCATGTAGAAGTTCTGTTTCACACCCAAAAAAAAAGACGAAAGTTTTTAAGAATTAGACAAATCTGTGGTTTCGTATTCAAAATGGAAAATCAAATTCTTGAAAAAAAAAAACAAATCTGCAGCAAAACACACACAAAGAAGAGAATCAAGAGAGATGAGAATCATCACCGAGCGGGTCTCGTAGAGTCTGAATTTCTGGAGGAACGAAGAAGTCGTGTCGACTTCTTGGTCTGTCGATCTCTCTGGAGCCGCCATTTGAGAAAGCTCTTCAGACCCGGAGCTCGAGAAACTCGGGTCTCGGATAATGGATGCAAGAACAAATTAAAGGAATCACAGAAAAGGGAACAGAAAGATATACACCCCACAAAAATCCGTGCAGCTCAGAGAAAACTGAATCTGACTTCACATACAAAAAAAAAACTACACAGAATTCAAAAAAAAAAGAAATCGTTGGAATTACAACTTAGACAAAACGATCCAGATTTCCCCCCTTGAGGAAGACGGTCTACAGATCGAGATTTTCCGGGAAAATTCACAGAGAATCTGAGTAGATGAAGATTGGTAGATGAAGAAGAAGAAGATGACAGAGCTGCGGTGACCGGAACCACAGAAAAATTATAACGAGAAGAAAAATGAAAATTAGTTTTTTCGTTTTTGTTTTCTGGGTTTTTTAAGTTTTTTTAACTTTAGGCGCTCGTTTAAATATCTCTCTCCTAGAACTGTAATTTTATTTTGGTCGTTTGCAAAAAATATAGTACCCGCACGTTTGTGCGGTGTGACGTTGTTGTTTTGTGTAGAAAATTTAAACCCTAAATCCGAACCCGACAAAAAACCCTAATCAAAAAATTTAAAAACCCAAACTTTTTTAATAGGTCTAAACATGAAAATCCGAAATCAAAAAAATCCCGAAAACCCTGACTGAACAAAAAAAATCTGGAAACTTTTTCACCCGGAACCCGACCCCAATACCTAATCAAAATTTTAAAATACTCAATTTTTTTAATATATCTAAACCCGAAAACCAGAAATCTAAAAAATCCGGAAAACCCTAAACTGAAAAAAAAAATTGAACCTAACCCGAACAGAAATTTTCAAAGAAACCCGAACAATTTCTATATCTCTATATATATCTCTATAAAATTATGTCTCAGATTTTCACCCAAACCCGAACTTGTCTATAAAAACCCGAAAATCCAAAAAGCATATTCTATTGATTTGGAATTATCGTTAGATTATGTTAAGTTTTCTTTTTTGCAGATTTTTAAGAGATGGAAAACGGAAGTTTTCTAAACCATCGGTTTATTTTAAGTTATTATTCTTGTATCCAAACAATTTTTTCCATTTATTCTTCTATCCAAATAGATTTTTCTCTTATTCTTATATCCAAACAACTTTTGTTTCCATTTATTCTTCTATCCAAATAGATGTTTCTCTAATTCTTGTATCCAAACATTAGAATGTACTTCTCAATTAATAATATAAAGATGAAAAAACGGTTCTTTAGAAATATTCCATTTCGAAAAGGTAAGTTTGACTTGTGCAATTTTTGATGAAACTATAGAGTGACTTGTAACTTGTTCCATTAGGAAATGATCCAATAGCATTTTATGTTTATAATTTATTAGAATGTACAACTGTTACATATATATAGTTTCTTATTAATAAAAAAAAACTAACTACTTATGAGCTGGCTAAAAAAAACGAACTCCATATGAGCTTAACTCATCTACACACAAATAAATTAGAAACTATTTTTCTATGTAACCAATCAATATAACTAAAAATAGTCAGAAATTGATAAAAGATAGTATATCTTATTAGTACTATATAGTAACAACAAATAATGAAATATATAAATTTGCTTCTATTAAAATATTACATGACTAAAAACAGATGATGACTATGTTTGCAGTTGATTTAATGATAATTTTTTTAAGTAGAAATTGTTGGTTTCAAAATTTAATTAATATGAAAATATAAAAAAGATACATAGATCATCAATTTAAGAATTTAAAATTTTGATTTTTTTTTTCTGTGATTTTAAAATTCTAGTTGTAATCATGTGTGAATAAATACTGAAATTTACATAATGATTTTTCAGTATGTTTTAAAGGTTTGAAAAGATTTCCAAGTAACAAAAATATAAAAGACATAAACCGAAAAAAATCTACGAAATTACAAATATTTATCAAAATTTATATGGTAGATTTCAAAAATCAGTGAATTTATAATGATTTCTAATTCCTACATAAGTTTCCAAATTAACTAATGGAAAAAACAATTCTATAATTTGTAGTTTATTAGTTTGTACACGCGTTGTCGTTTTGTCATTACCCGATTTAAACTATATATATAAAAAAAGATCAACCCTCTCCAATTTTTAATAACGTCACCACTCCATTGTTTGATACGTGACATGACTTTTTCTCTTCCTTCCAAATGACAAATTTAAATCTTATTTATTTGCTAACAATTTCAAATCATGCCATGTTTGTGAAAAGCTGTAGCGGGGAATCCGATTGTGTATATTAGATTCACTTTTCCACTGTTTGATTGTTTGTATTCACTTTTTCCAATGACAACTCTAAATCTTATTTATTTGCTAACAATTTCAAGTCATGCCACGTTTGTGAAGAGCAGTGGCGGGGAATCAGACTGTGTATAATAGATTCACTTTTCCATTATTTGATTGTTTGTATTCACTTTTCCCAATGACAACTCTAAATCTTATTTATTTGCTAACAATTTCAAGTCATGCCACTTTTGTCTTCTTCCAAATGACAAATCTAAATCTTATTTATTTGCTAACAATTTCAAGTCATGCCACGTTCGTGAAAAGCGGTGGCGGGAAATCAGATTGTGTATATTAGATTCATTTTTCCATTGTTTGATTGTTTGTATCCATTTTTTCCAATGACAACTCTAAATCATATTTATATGCTAACAATTTCAACTCATGCCACATTTGTGAAGAGCAGTGGCGGGGAATCAGATTGTGTTTATTAGATTCACTTTTCTATTGTTTGATTGTTTGTGTTCACTTTTTCCAATGACAACTCTAATCTTATTTGTTTACTAACAATTTCAAGTCATGCCACGTTTGTGAAGAGCGGTGGCGGGTAATCAGATTGTATATATTAAATCCACTTTTCCAATGATTGTTTATGTTCATTCATGTGTATATATTAAGAAAACAATCACTTGAGCCATTTACAAATTTTTGTTTTAGTAGTTAGATTATTAAATTAAACGGACGTTGTTGCATTTTTGGTTAATTGGAAGAATTTTAGGCAAAAACTGTGACTAATTCCAAGAGTATTTGAAAATATGGGATTTTTTTCTATTAAAAGAGTTTATAATATCAACCTTGATTGAAATTTTAGGCACTATTTTTTATAATATATGAAGTTTTGGAGATTTTTTTTTACTTTATTTTATGTAATGTTTTCAATTTTCTAAGCAAAAGTTATTGTACTTTTTTCCTTTTTTACTCTTTAAATTTTGTAGATTGTTTTCTTATTGATTGGATTGTTTTTGAATTATAATATAACATGTTTTATTTTTTTAAAGTTCAATATTAAATTATTGTTTAATATGTGTGTTAACAAGACTTCATATATTGTGAAACAAATGGAGTAGTAGGAGAATTTGAACCCTAATCTCTCAATTTACAAAATGAATCTTAAACTATTTACTAAGCATGAGTTAATTATATATTTAAAAAAAAATCATTTTTTCTCTAGATGGGCAAAATATAATCTCATAGCTTACATAGTTGAATTTAACATAAACAAAAATAATATTTTATTAGTAATCATGTAAACGGTCAAAAACTACTAGTACAAAACATGTGGGTTATCAAATGCAAAAACTATTAAATTATTTTTCGTAACGTAAGAAGTTATATAAAAAGGAAAATGCGTCGTTTTGCTATGAAATAAATAAATATAATTTGATTGGAAAATTTATAACTTACCTACAAAGTGGAACTTTTTCAACTATTCTAAAGTGAATAAACAAAGCCCACAGTTTCTTGGTTTATGTCGTCGGATCTATGCAAAATCAGAAGATTAACAAGAAGAAAAAAATCACTATTTTCAATCTGAACCACCAAAAAAATAATAAAAAATTGAGTCTATTGACACGATAGTTTTCTTTTACCGTTTCATGTAAGTATTTAACTGATTTTTGTGCTGTATTTTCGATATAGCCGCAAACAATAGTTTAACCCTTTAATTTTCCTTTCAAAACATTTCTACTAATTATTGTCAAATGAGCTTTGATGTTAATGATTAAGAAGCTAATAATAAGATGTCAATGACAAACGTGATCAGCATTTTCGGGAATGACAATTTTCTAATTTACATATGAGCTGGCTACAAAAATATGAACTCCATATGAGCTTAATTCATTTCTGTAACCAATCAATTTAAACAATATTATGTAAAAGAAAAAATAATATCATGTATGGAGATCAGAAATAAATATCAATATAACTAAAAATAGTCGTAAATTTTTGCCCTATACCACACGTTTTTATTCATTCAACTTTTTCTGTTTACTCATTGCCACATGGAACATATTCTGAATTTCCGCCACTACTTTTCACTGAATCCAAGATTCAAAATTAAAGCCAAATGGTAATAGTCTTGGAATATGAGAATTGTTTTCATTACAATCAACTGAAATGATTAGCAAATAAAATTGGAAGAACGAGAAAAATTCATGCCACGTATCAAAAAATATCCAAAATCAGGAGAAGATTGTCTCCTTTTCGTAGATATGATTTAAAATTGGGTAATAACATAATGACAACTCAATACAAGCTAATAAAATACAAATTATAGATTTTGTTTCATTAGTTAATTTGGGAACTTATATAGGATTTAGATATATTTAAAAATTCACTGATTTTTAAATCTACCATATAGATTTAAATCTTTTTTAAGTAGAAACAGTTGGTTTCAAAATTTAATAAATTTGAAATTAAAAAAAAAAATACATAGATCATCAATTTAAGAATTTAAAAATTTGTTATTTTTCGTTCTGTGATTTTAAAGTTCTAGTTAGAATCATGTGTTAATATATAACAAAATTTACAAATGACTTGATTTCGCAATATATTTTGAGAAATTGAAAATATTTTAAAGTAAACAAAATAACAAGACCTATAAACCGAAAAAAATCTATGAATTTACAAAGATTGATAAAAATCTATATGGTAGATTTAAAAATCATTGAATTTTTAAATATATCTAAATCCTATATAAGTTCCCAAATTAACTAATGAAACAAAATCTATAATTTGTAGTTTATTAGCTTGTATTGAGTTGTCGTTATGTTATTACCCAATTTTAAATCATATCTACGAAAAGGAGACAATCTTCTCCTGATTTTGGATATTTTTTTATACATGGCATGAATTTTTCTCGTTCTTCCAATTTTATTTGCTAATCATTTCAATTGATTGTAATGAAAACAATTCTCATATTCCAAGACTATTACCATTTGGCTTTAATTTTGAATCTTGGATCCAGTGAAAAGTAGTGGCGGAAATTCAGAATATGTTACATGTGGCAATGAGTAAACAAAAAAAGTTGAACGAATAAAAACGTGTGGTATAGGGCAAAATTTTATATTTGAAAGTCAGTCACTAACCAAATAAATGATAATTAAAATGTGAATCTCATTTGAATTAAATTTTATAATATTATATTTCATACAAAGATATTAATCTTATGTTAGAGTTGAACGATATAGAGATATATGGTACTCCCTCTGTCCCATATTATAAGCAGTTTGAGAAAATGTATCTGCAAAAAAATAGATATATCTAGATGCAAAAAATTGAGTCCAGATACATCCACTTTTTTGCAGATACATTTTCCCAAACTGCTTATAATATGAAACAGAGGAAGTATGTTGCAAAATCAAATTTACTATATGGGCAAAATATCATCTCACAGCTTACATAGTTGAATTTAACATGAACAAAAATAATATTTTCTTATTAATTATGTAAACGGTCGAAAACTACTACAAAACAATATGGCATATGAGTTATCAAATGCAAAAACTATTAATTATTTTTGTAACGTAAAAGGTTATATAAAAAAGGAAAATGCGTAGTTGTGCTATGATTGGTAGCATATCAGAATAGTAGAATAAAGAAATATAACTCGATTGGAATTTATAACTTAACTGCAAACTGAAACTTTTTCAACTATTTTAAACAAAGCCGACGGTTTCTTTGTTTATGTCGGATCTTTGGAGTATTATCAATAAACCACAAAAAAAAAATGAGTCTTTTTATGCGATAATTTTTTTTACCGTTTCATTTAACTGATTTTTATGCTGTGTTTTCGGTATAACCGCAAACAATAATTTAACCCTTTATTTACCCTCCAAAACATTTGTACTAATTATTGTCAAATGAGCTTTGATGTTAACGATTAACAAGCTTAATAAGAAGTCAATGAGAAACGTGATCAGCATTTTCGGGAATGACAATTTTCTAATTTACAAATAACTCAAACACGTTTTTAATTTACTTTGTCAAATAAAAATACAAATAACCGAAGACCCATTCGTACTTTTCTTACAGTGCAAAGATTAATCAAACGTGCACGAGTGTACAAACTCGGAAACTCCTACTAAATTAGTTTATGTTTATGATAAAAAGAAAATATTTTGAGTTTCTATATGATGTAAGGTTTTTTCGGTAAATAAGACAAAGTTGGCGAAAATTATTGAATGACGACGAGTACAAAATAGCAAATAGTTTTTTCGTAAGTGGATAAAATAAGCTGTAATAAATCTATCAACGAAACAAATCCAAACATTTGGTTTTGATTTGAAACTATTTTAATGCCATCTTTTATATGACATGTAAGAGACAATAAGAAAACAGTATTTCAAAATAGAAGACACATACAATATCTTTCTAATAATAATTATAGTCATCAAATCAAACTACATTAACGTGTTTTTTTCTTTTTTTTTTGGTGTAAATTAAACTACATGAACGTTTTTTTTTTTTTTTTGAATTACTAAGAAGTTCTGGGCCGAAACCCGTACATATGTTACTTATGTATGGTAGTAGAAAATATAATTTATAAATGATCACAGTAACTAAAACATACAAATTACAAGTGGGCAAAACGAAGATCATAACGCAGAAGTATCATAAGTAAGTTGGATTCGACTGGTCTTCGGACCATTGGCCTATCTATATAAAAGTTGTAATTTGGAGAATAGAATCATTCAAAAGCATTTTGGCGAATGGAATATTAGTATAAACAAAAAGGGAGAATATACCAATATGCTTAGTTGCTTACATTCCTTCGTCAACTTGATATTCTATTTGATCATAATTTAATTCACAACTTCTCTTTGATAATATCTGAACGAAGAAGTTTTGTTAATTTCTTTTCTCTCTCGTTCTTTTGCCAAATTCTCCACTTCTTCGTTATACTATGATAATCAATTCGTTTGCAAAGGACACACGTTTCAACTTATGTCACAATACAAAAATCAAGTACTTAAAGTTACTCTAAACACTATAATCAAGTACTTAAAATTACCTATAACTCGTGGGGCTCATGACTTAAACTCGTTAGACTTCCGGATCTAATCATTTTCTTACGAACAAAGTTGTTATTACTATATGGTGGTAAGTTTGCTTAAAACTCACAGCTAAAAATCCTTTTCAGTAATCACTCCACTTATTTGTTGTCCGTTGTATTTTTCTTCCACTTGAGTATTTGGAAGATTCTTGCATTAACGATAGTTAAACCCAAAAAAAAACCTGCCTTGACAAAGACGAGAAACTCCTTCGGTCTTTTCACGCATCTACAAATAAAAAGAAGAAAGAACATTAATGAAAAACTCCCGAACCGTCGGATTTTCTATATCCGACGGCTATAAACGACGAGGTTTGGGGGAGTAGACCTTCTGTACAACATGGGAAAGGCCCTGAAATGAGGAAGTGGAGACAGCTGGCGCGATGACGTGGCGCGGTAAGGGCCTTTCTTCATACTATCTCACAACGAGCATCACGTGGGTTTTGTCTGGACCACCGTGGCGGCTATTTTTTTGTACGTAATAATAATAATTATGTTTTTCGCTAATCGTACTATTTAAATGGCAACTCACCACGCAACACAAATCCACGAAACCACTCTTTTCACATATCAGCTAGGTGTTGGCGGTGTGGGGGCTGTTTAAGCCTTTATTGTTTTTCTTTTCCCTTTTTTTTTCTCTTTTTAGAAATAAATCTTATAAAAAGTTAGATTTGTGTGACAACCTTAAACAATCAATTTCTCATCGCTGAAAAGGTTTTGTCCTGAGTACTATCGTCGTCAGTCTATAATTGCTACTATTGTTTATTCATAATACAGAAGCCAAAGCTGGTTTAACATAAGGATTAATATTTGTGGAAACTGAGCTATTATTGTTATAATTTTGAAACTGAGCTATTTAAATATCCTCCGATTGCTCTCGTGGATATAGATCTAGAAACTCTAAATTCTAAACCCAAAGTAAGATTTCTGCATATCGGATTTGTTAAAACCTAAAAACTAAACAAAAATATGATTAGATACATGTGCCTTTTTTTTAAGCTACAACAAAATGAATTTCAAAGTCGATTAATGAAAGAAAACGGAAAAATGGGGAGATAATATTAATTAGAGTGAAATGTCCAATGATTGAGGAAACATGTGTCCCTTTCCGGTAACCACTACTTCATTTAATCCTTTATTTCTTTATTTCCACTGTTCCTCCTAATTAATGTCTTTCTTTTAAACACTTCAATAAGTTTCAGTTCTACCAGTTTGGATACCTAAAGTAATCTAGGTAGAGGCTAGGCTGATGACAAAAAAAAGATCAACAACCAGGTTAAAAAAAACACAGTAATTCACTTGGACACAAAAATGCATTATCATTCACTTCATTGCTCTTCCTAAATTTATCATTACGCAAAAATAATCAAAGAAAACAACAAAAGAAAAGTTAGGAAATGGTGATGTGATACATATTAACATTATGGAATGAAATGATAATCAAAATTACCAAGTGGTAAAAGAAAAAGGTGAAATCGTAAAATTATTCCGTCGTTTCACAAATTACCAGTTACCGAGACCCATTTTATGATAATCTCTCTCTCGAGTTTTATAGATCCATTTCATGAATTCCAAATGACACAAATTGGACTTTCGTCTGCTTATAACAGAATCATATTTTTATCGGGACAGCTTCTTTATTGGGCCTTTCAGTAAAACAATTCTTAAGCCCAGCTAGAAACCCATTTGCTATTTCTCGGTTCAAATCGACCTGAACCAGCTCACGATTGAAGATGCCATTAAGCAGGAGGTCAAACCGTAAACCAAAAGTTATATCATGATTAAAAATTTGAGCCTGTGTATAGTATTTCTGATCCTAATTAACATTAGCATGCTACTTGAGCCTCATATGTCATATCTAAGATGCGATAAAGATTTGTTTGTTCTTATCTTGTAGTTTAGATAAGATTTTGAGTAAATTTCATAACATTCGCGTTTTGCACTATACATTCAACCGTTTTACAATATGTAATGTTATTTCTGCAGTTGTTAATTATACTCCTTGGGAGCGAGTAAATTCACTGCTTGATCATGGGTTCATTGAGTGTTGGACTAATTAATGTTATAAATATATGCATATAGTTCATGATTTATCGAGGGTGTTGTAGATACTAGTACTAGTAGTGTATTAAACCGGCGTCGGAGAAAAAAAATCTATTTTTCAAGGCTCTTGTCTCTCGCGTGACATTAAACTTTTTGGTTGATAAAAGAAGATAAGAGTAATGATTTAACTATCAACGGATTATCATAAATTAGGTAATGATTTTTCAGTCACGTGTTTTGTGCTTACAACGTACTACAAGTGTATAAAGAAAAGAAAAAACTAACTACTTCTGCATGGACCATCTTTTGGTACGTCCTGATCAAATTCAAAGTGGAGCCTTTATTTTCTTTTGCCAATAACTTACAACTCACATGGGCGTCAATTCAAGTGGGGGCACGTATTTACCGGAAACTAATTTCTGCATATGCATGTAAAATAGTCATCATTCATCAACCGATCAACGTATGCATTTATGCATATGTTTCTGTCTAGTTATGACAATAAATAGGCGGATTTTATATAACATCATCCAAACGAGGTACTAGTAAGCCTCTACAAATCATTACCAAAAAAAGTACTGTAAGCCATCTACAAATTAATAATGTTGGGATTTTGTTTTTTAATTTGAACTACAGTAGAAACTCTATAAATTGATACTCGATAAATTAATACTCTATAAAATAATAATTTTCTTCAGTCCCAAATCGGGCCAGTGTAAAAATTAGCAAAATTCGATAAAATAATAAGATAATAATATTTTTGAAACTCCTATGTAAATATATGGTCCCATTAATATCATAAATTAATAATTACCATAAATAATTTTATGTAAATACATATCTATGATAATATACTAAAATATAAGTATAACTTTCACTTCTTTTCTACTAAAACTCAAATATATTTAGAATTCATCCCTAATTTTAGAATGAACCTATACAAAATATAAAAACTTTAAAATTTCTTATTTTTATTTAATTTAATATATATATATTTTTTTAAAACTACTATTTTATTCAAAATCGATAATTTAATAACTCTATAAATTAATAAAATATCAAAGTCCCAACTTTATTAATTTATAGAGTTTATACTGTATATTAATTCACCTATATTATTATTACTTTGTAAATATTTTTGGGTTGGATTTTTAATGTTTTTTAAAAACATAATAAAAAATATTTTCAACACTAAAATTGGTTAAGAATATAGCAATTCAATGAATTTGGAAGATGAGTCAAACAACATCCATGAACTTGAAACAATGATAGAGTCATATTTTACTAAACTACCTTATGTACTTAGATATATATATATATATATATATATATATATATATGTCTTGATTCATAAATATTACTATAATCTGTTTACTAGTTATGATATAGTATAATTTATTTGTATTCAACGTACGTAATGATATAAACTTTTTGATAAACAATTTTATAGTAACAACAACTTAATTTTTATTTGAAGAGAACATCGACAACAAGACATTAAACCATTATTTAAGAGAAGTAACACAAGAAGTGCCAAAGAGATAACTTTGACCTTCGTTATTCATCCCCAACACAAACTTAACACGTTACATCATAAAAGAGCCAGCTTTACGAACTTGGTCGTAGATGATCTGAATCTTGTTCTGCTTGAGTCTAGTGGCAGCTGCGTCGAGTGGAAATACGAGAAGCTCACGGAGATTGTTGGGTCCAACGACTACAGGATCCGCATTCCACATCAAATGAGCCACCTGGAAGTTGGCTTCTTGTGTCAAATGCTTACCGTCGAAGAAGACATAGTCTCCTGGCTTGGCACATACGTTGTTGGCTGCACAACCCGTCCCGTTTAGATACCCTGTCCCGCAACAAGCAGCCGTTCCTGTAAGGAATGCTGCAAGAACAAGAGAAACATTTTAAAACGTTGTAAAATGATGATTGTATTGAATTTGATCATTAAGGACTTAATTACTGTAAGTCTCGGGCTCGAGCGCTCTGTTCTGGATGGAGCTGTGGAAATCGTAGAGAGAGTAGAGGAAACTCTCGAGATCTCCAGCTAGTTTCTCCATGAGCTTCAACAGGTTCTTGTTGTGTAATGCTGCCATCTCTGAAGGCAACTTCACGCAATCTTTCTCGTTGTTTCCTTTCTCTTGTTTCACCGCCGGTAAGCAGCCTAACGGCGCCAAGTTCTGGAATGCGAATTTCCTCCCTCCCGCCTCGTGAACCACCTTTATTGCAGCTTCAATGGAAGTGATGACTTGATCCACAAAGTCTTTTTTTTTATCATCAGAAGGATTAGGGTTGTTCTTGGCATATTTCAAGTAATCTTCAGAGCCAATGTAGGTCAAGTAGATAGCTTCTGATAAAGCTTCGTCGGTCCATTTGTTCTTGCTTTGTGTGAATTTCACCACTTGTTGAGACAAAGTCATCTGTAAATCATTCCATTAATTATTACGTAAACTTATAATCTTCTTTGAGCCACATGCATTACAATTCAAATATCTAAAACAGAGGATTAGGGTTTATATGATTTTTTTTTTTTTTTTTTTTGGACAACATTAGCGTTTATATGATTTGAGCAAAAAAAGAAAAGATAAAAAGCTGACCGTCTCGAGAGGGGAAGCGAGGACGGTGGCGTCGGCGACAGCGAAGCTAGCACCGTGAGAGAAATCCTCAGAGCTATGGAGAATCGGTGGTATTTTGGGGATACCCATGAATCCAGCTGGCAAAGACACAGAGAGGATTCGAGTTATGTCATTTTAAGCGAGTCATCAGTATGTATGTAATCAATGTAACTTACCGAGATAGTCGGGAACTATATGGCCATCGGACCACCGTCCGGTTGCTTCTCCGACAGTTATTCCGTACGGCGGAAAATCGGCGGCGACACGATTCGCGGAGAGAAACTGCTTGTTGCCGGCGTCGTAGTAGCCGTCGCCAAACACGAAGAGCGTCTGAGCGAAGGAGACGGTGGGGTGGTGGAGAAGAGTTAGCGTAGTGAAGAGTAAACAAGAGAGAGAGAAAAGGCGCGAATTCGGATACCCCATTGGAGAGCCAAGAGTGGAGAGCTTCAGTGCTCAGAGCGTTTTTTTGTTTGCCGATCAGTAGTCTTGTGTGATCAATTTTTATTAATTTAGATCATTTTTCTTTTTGTAATAAGTTCAATCAGTAGGACTTTTACTCTGTTGTAAAAGGATTAATACAACAAGAGTAACTTTAAAATTATCGTAATGATTTTTTATTTTTTTTAATTATTATTTATATGTTAGTTTACATACTGCATAATGATAAAAAATCGTGTTACCATTTATATGTTAGTTTACATATACTGATCCAAATGGAATATGCTATTGATTCTAGAATGAAATTTGCTTTGTATAGACAAAAAAGAATTATTTCGAAATAGAGAAATACCATTTAAAAAAAGAATTATAATAGGATTCGATATTTTGATCCATGAAATACTGGTTACAGGTACATAAGCAACCAAGAAGATATTTAGTTGTTTATGCCATAACAAAAACTAATTCATGATGAGACTTGAGAAACTAGATATTTCGTTATATCTTTGTAACAGATTATAGTTAAAGTGATATATAGTATACACAGTTGCATATTATATAATGTAAATTTAACAGTTTAGTTTTGTACAAATTGGATTTCGAAAGTTCCTTTCATGTCTAGTCTTACCCCATTCACGATCGGGGCCAAAGTTGTCCAAAGTAGCATTTTTGTATAAAACAGGAATTTGAGATAACAATGAGTGGGGCGTGGGGCATGATGGTAGACATGTTGATTAAGATCGAAGCCTGAAGCCTCGCACAGTTAAACTATGAGAAAAACATGGTTCATGGCTTCATGCCTAGATTTTAATCCCGAATGATCAAGCTTTTTAGTCTAAAACTCTTTTTTACGCATTTTGTGTTAGACTTAGCGAGTAAGCGTAATTGGACGGAGCCGGCCTTGTAAAAACTCAAATTATAGGACGAGCTAGTAATTAATAATCCAATCTCACTCCAAAGTCCTGATCATGGGTCCTAAATATATTTTACTAATTAATTAATTTGGAGCTTTCGTTCACCTGATTCAAATACATTAGTAAGACATGCATGGCTGGCAAAAAAAAAAAAAAAAGTAAGACATGCATGTGCCTTTTTATTTTTAAGTTTTGGCCGGCCTTGTCTATTTATTTTATAATACCGACGGTTTGTCAGTGTAATTTAATATTTCAACAACAACCTTAAATTTTCACCAATAATTTTGGTCTCATATACGTTTATATATATATAATATAGTTTGGTCACGTGAATATGGTTATAACTTATAACTATGTTTCTAGTATTCTTTTTGTTTGTAAATGGTTATATTATAGTATTCTTACATTGTAAGTTTTTAGTGTTTAGTCCATTCATTAGCAGCTATATCAGCGAAACTCATTTATCCTAAAAGTATTCAGTCCATCGTTACTTTTTGTTTTCGTCAAAATAGTGCATTAATATTTAAAACATTATATACGATTACATAAGGGCTTTGATTTAGTCTTGCTGTCTTTGCCAATCCATCTGCTTCAGTATTTGCTTCCCTTCTGACCTAACCAGCTTTGTAGACTTGATATCAAACTGAAAATGGAGACTTGATATCACTATGTAACAGATATTTGTGGCAGAGGGGGTGCAACTTTCTCACCTAACCGGCTTTGTAGAGCCTACGAAATATGAATGTCGTGAAATGTGACCTCTCTATATCTAAACCTCTTGACCTGCTTCCAGAGGATTGAGGATCCGTATCTCATTATTTAACCATTTACTTTTGCCACGGCTTTTTAGGGTTTTTTTTCCTTTTTCTCTTTAACTTTACTTTATTCTTTTCTTCCCTATTGAGTGGGCATCGTTTGAAATGACAATTAAAGTAGAAGAATGAAACATAGCAGAAAGTAATACAAAGGCTAATACATCATACATGAACTTCGGAATTCATGTTAAGCAATAACTAAGATATTGTGTGAGAAGGTTGGGATCGCCTAGTACCGATGGATGAATAGAAACCAAGTGGTGAATAAGTGTTTTATGGTTTTACATATTGGTAGCATACTAGATAGTAAACCTTTTTGCTGCTGCGTCTAGAGACTATAGTAATGTACAAACGACATGCATGCATAGTCAGATACATTCATTCAAAAGGGTCCACTGAATGAGTTGATGGAGAGCATTAACAATAATCATTCATTATTCATACTATGTCTCAATCGATCTTACGTCTTACTATGACACCTCATCTACCGGATACGAAAAAAGTTAACAGCATGCGACAAACGCATATCAATGTCTAATAGTATTAATCACGGACAATTAATTATAGGGGACCGTTTCAATTTCTAGAAATAAATTAGATGGACAATGGACCCTCAATAATTAATTTTTACTAGAGCACATGTGTCACACGAGTGTGACATTATTGGAACACATGCGTCTTTTATTTTATAGATAACCTCTTTCACGAAACACAAAGTGGTGTGCTCAAAACGAATAATGTTGATACAGTTAATCAGTAATACGCAGCGATACGATCAACTATTCAACTATATACATTGGATAATATTTTTTAACTAAATTTTTCTGGATGCTATTATTATTTTTATAAAGAACAACTTTTTGAAAAAAATCAAAATAGTATATACTCCAAAATAGTATTTTTCTGGAGTATAATGCAAGCAAGGCCAAATTTGTTTTGTAAGAAGTCTAAGAACTGTAGACGTGCATGTACTCTGGTTTGGAGAAGAAAAAAAACTACTTGAAAACATGCATGTGAATAGGTCTATCTTTTTTTTTTTCTTGTTAAAGCTTTTATATGTGAAAAGGTTTATCGCTAATTAAATTTCGCGGTCAGCCATCATTAGAACACAAAAATTGATGTTGCATAACTAGAGTGAGTACATAATAATCGATTTTTTTAGAACTAAACTCAGACTAATCATAGATTTAGTACATAATAATCCCTTATAACCGCAGCAAACTGTTTTCGTAAACTTTTTCATACAACCACATCCATAATATATAAACCACTCGAGCTGTAATCATGAACATCATAGTGCTTAAACACATACATCTCATAATTGGGATTTCTCTACTTTTTCACGTTGGTAGCATTGGTTTATTGTTCTACAATAATGATTAAATTAAATAGTATATGAATATTACTAATAAATCCGTGATTTGACCTATTAAACAAACAAAAAACAGATTTTCGATTATTTTTCTAATCCGATCGTACGTATTTTATCATTGTGATTTGTTTTTTTCACGATTATAAAATTGGCTAATCGTTAAAAACTGATTATATCCTACCTCTTTTTGATTGGCCATTTCAAAACGTCTGTTTAGAAAAGAAAAGAAAACGCCCGTTTAGATCTTTGGATCCGCCCTTTCAAAAGCGTTCGATTCAATTCTGAATTGATGGTCTATTGGGAATAATTAGAGACGATAAATATGAGTTTTAGATAAAGTTGTATTTAGATAAGTTTGAGTTAGTTTTGTTATTATCAAGTTGGTATGCCGACTTATACCTTTGTATATAAGGATTTCTTGTACATTGAATAAGATCAACACATTCATATATTAAATTCACTTGATATCAGAGATAGATCCTAAAGTTTTCCGATCTATGCTTTCTTTTCTTCGTTGATTGTTTTAAGTTACTTGTGCTTTAAGACTTGTTCTTAATGATGGCGGGAGATGATGAAGTTGAAGCTGGTTTGGCTAATCCTTTTGGTACCTCCTCGCAAAGTGTGGTAGAGAAGGTGATGGTATCGCCTTACTTGATGTTTTCCTCAGATAATCCGGGTTCTATGATCACATCGGTGTAGCTGAAGGGAGATAATTACAACGAGTGGGAAACAGAGATGTTGAACGCCCTTCAGGCGAAGAGAAAAACAAGTTTCATTGACGGTTCGTTGAAGAAACCAGCCGAGGATCATCCCGATCCTGAATCCTGGCTTAGTGTCAATTCTATAATTGTTGGATGGTTACGTACTTTTATTGAACCTCGTGTTAGATCTACGGTAACTTTCATCACCGATGCTCACAAGTTGTGGGATAATCCTTTGGTAATAAGGTGCGAATACATCAGTTGATGTGTCAACTAGCGCTGTGTCGACAAGAAGGACAAGCCGTGATCGATTATTATGGCCGACTTGCCAAGATATGGGAAGAGCTGCAGACCTATCGTCCTGCACCTCCGTGTACGTGTGAAGCAGCGTCGGTGTATGAGAAAGAACGAAAGATGAACGTGTTCATCAGGTTGTGATGGGGCTCGATGAGTCATGTTTCAGTCATGTAGTGATCGCGATTATTGAAGCGGATGTCCTGCATGATCTAAGAAAGGTGTATGTCAAGGTGATTTGTGAAGAGGACCGGCTAAATTTCGCCAAGACCCGTGAACAGCAGACCGACGCACTTGGTTTCATGACTCGCCGTGAAGCTCCTCAAGATGTCTTAGTAGCAGCTACAAACTCTCGTCGTGATGGTGGATTTGGAGCTCGCTCTGAGACATCTCAAGGAGAGGTCAGAAACAGAGGAGCACGGGAACGTTTGTGCTCTCACTGAGGCCGTTCGGGTCATGCAAAGAATACTTGCTGGCAAATTATTGGCTATGCGGAGTGGTTCACGGAGCATGGCGGAAGAGGCGGTCGTGGTGGTTCTAACCCCGGAAGAGGACGCGGTCAAGTCAACGCTGTGCAGACGATGAGTGTTGCTCACACAACTACTCAAAACCCGACTACCACTATGGACTTGACACTAGAGCAGTGGAGAGCGATTTCTCAACTCATCAATGACAAGGCTGGTGCCTCCTCTGATAAATTGGCTGGTAAGATATTTGGTTAGTTATTTTAGAAACGGGAGCATCACACCACATGACCGGCAATATCTCGCTACTTGCTAGCGTCAAAGACACTTCGCCGTGTACGATTGGATTTGCAGATGGGAGTACGACAGTGTCGACTCAGACAGGAGTGTTGCCATTGACGGATCGTATAGCATTACCGGATGTGCTTTATGTTCCAAATCTGAATTGCTCTTTGATATCGGTTTCAAAAATTTTGAAATTTTCATATTGCTTTGCGGTTTTCACTGACATAGTTTGTGTGTTACAGGATCGTTCTACGAGGATTCTGATTGGAACCGGTGAGGAATGTGATGGTGTGTATTACTTTAAGGATGTGATAGCTTCTCGTGTGCACAAGACGGATGTCAAGGTTGATCAAGAGTTGTGGCACAGGCGGTTAGGACACCCGGCGTTTTTCGTGTTTTCATATTTACCTGAGCTTTCTGGTGTTGATGTTTCTATTTCTGCTAGTCCAAGTCTGTGTGACACATGTTTTAGGGCGAAGCAAACAAGAGTTGTTTTTCCTGATAGTATTAATAAAACTTCAGAGTATTTTGCTTTAATTCAGGTGGATGTTTGGGGACCTTACCGCTTACCCGCTTCGTGTGGAGCTGTGTACTTCTTGACAATTGTGGATGATTATTCACGATCGGTTTGGACACACTTGATGTTGGAGAGTCTCAAGTTCGAGTTATTTTGCAAAATTTCTATGCCTACACCGAGAAGCTGTTTGGTAAAGAAGTCAAGATGGTTCGTAGTGACAACGGCACGGAATTCATGTGTTTGAGTTTGTTTTTTAAGAGCAATGGTATTGCGCATCAGACGAGTTGTGTGGGGATACCACAGCAAAACGGTCGAGTAGAAAGAAAACATCGGCATATTCTCAATGTAGCTCGTTCCTTGTTGTTCCAAGCGAGTATGCCGACTAGATTTTGGGGAGAAGCCATTCTCACATCATCTCATGTTACCAACAGTTTGAGTTATTGTTCAATCAGAAACCTCCTTATTCTGAATTGAGGGTCTTTGGTTTGTTGTGTTACACACACAAACAATCTCGCGACAAAGACAAATTTGTGGCTCGAAGCAAACGGTGTGTGTTCGTTAGATATTAGTTTGATAAGAAGGGATGGAAGGTGTTCTATTTAGATACAGAAGAGTTTTTGGTATCCAGAGACGTGATCTTTAAGGAAGATGAGTTTGCATTCTCTGTTTTAACAGATGAAAAGATTAGTGATGAGAGTGATGAAGATTGACAAGTTAACATATTGCCGAGTGCTTCTGCTGAGGAGGGAGACAACACTGATTCAGACGACAGGGGGAGTAGTTGTGAAGCCAGTTCCTCTTCCCCTGTGCCTCCTGTGACTCCTTCTTCGCATCATGAATCTCTGACTGAACTAGATTCGGCGATTATAGAAGTTGGACCTGAGTTACCTTTGGCTGTTCCAACACCACCAGTAGTGGGAGAGTTAGGTAAAGGTCATAGAGAGAAGACACAGTCTGTCAAGCTACATGACTATGTTACTTACAATGCAGCTCGACAAAGTAATACACATCTCGTTCTCTCTGATCCAATCACAGCAACCTCGTATGCGATCCAAGATAACTCACTGTATCCCCTGGTTGATTATATTTCTGATTCTCATTTCTCAACCTCGCACAAGGCGTTTCTTGCTGCTGTTACCGCATGAGTTAAACCGAAGAGTTTTAAGGAGGTGATCAAAGATAAACGTTGGACGAATGTGATGGGCAAAGAGGTTGATGCTTTTGAAGTTACTCATACTTGGAATATCGTTGACTTGCCTCTGGGGAAAGTAGCTCTTGGAAATTTGTGGGTCTATAAAATCAAGTATCCCTCTGATGGGAATGCTGAGAGATATAAGACGCGTCTTGTGGTGTCAGGCAATCATCAAAAGGAGGGAATCAATTTTGAAGAGACGTTTGCACCGGTGGTCAAGATGACTACGGTTCGGAGTATGTTGAAAATTATTGCTGCCGAAAAATGGAAAGTGCATCAGATGGATGTGCACAATGCATTCTTCACGGTGATTTCCATGAAGAAGTTTACATGAAGCTTCCGCATGGTTTTTCTCACTCTGATCCCAAACAAAGTATGTAAACTCTGTAAATCTCTTTATGGCCTTCGTCAAGCGCCGCGTTGTTGGAATGAGAAGCTTACTACGGCTCTTGTCAAGGCTGGTTTTACTCAGTCTCTTGCCAACTACTCGTTATTTGTGTACTCTCGGGCTAATGTTGATCTCCGTGTGTTGGTATATGTCGATGATATTTTTTTGTGGAAATAACAATGAGGAGATAGTCAAGTTCAAAGAATATCTTGGACGTTGTTTTCATATGAAGGATTTGGGTAAATTCAAATATTTTTTTGGGGATCGAGATTGCTAGAAATTGTGAAGGTATTCTTATGACATAAAGGAAGTATGTGTTAGACATTGTTACAAAAACATGGTTGCTTGGTTGTAAGCCAGCTGCAACACGTATGGAGAAACGTCATCATCTTGGTTCTGATACGAGTATGTTGCTCACGGATCCGACACGTTATCGTCGTCTTATGGATCGACTTTAGTAACACTCGTCCGGATCTCTCTTATCCAGTTCACATTTTATCTCAGTTCATGAAGGCACCTCGTGAAGGATATTGGGACACTACGTTACGTGTTGTTCGTTTTTTAAGGGGATGGCTGGTTAAGGCATCTTTTTGCGCGCTGATTCAGATTTAACGTTGTCTATGTATTGTGATGCTGATTGGGCGGCTTGTTCTGCTGACGTTCTCTTACAGCTTATGTTGCTCTCTTAGGAGGTTCTCCTATATCATGGAAGACGAAGAAGTAAGCAGTTGTCTCTTATTCTTCGGCTGAAGCAGAGTATCGGCGATGTCCATCGCTATACGTGAGATAAAGTAGCTTCATCAGCTGCTTGCGGACTTGGGTTTTTCACAAGGTCAACTTACTTGTCTGTTCTGTGATAGCAAGTCTGCTATGTATATTGCGGCAAACCCGGTCTTCCATGAACATACTACACATATTGAAGTTGATTGTCATCAAGTACGTGATGCTATTAAGGATGGCTTGATCACTACGGTTTATGTGAACACTACGAATATGTTCAGTTTGAGAATTTGATATCTAAGTTGGGCGTGTGTAACCTTTACACTTCCACTTAAAAGAGAGTATTGGGATTAATTAGAGTTACAATAAATATGAGTTTTAGATAAAATTATATTTAGATAAGTTTGAGTTAGTTTTGTTGTTATCAAGTTGGTACAAAGGAGTTTTTGTACATTGAATAAGATCAACATATTCACATATTAAATTCACATGGTCTTAAATTTTTACCTGGCTGGTAACGTGACGCCCCCACAATCACCACCAAGAAAAACAGAGTAGATGTTGTTTATACTTTAATTATTGACCCCATTATCATTGCTTTGTAAAAAGGTGTACGATCTAATTGATTGTGAGCTCTGCCAAATAATCAAAACTTTGACAAGCGCTTACATAGCACTATAGCAGCAGAGTATCCTAGCTACTACTATCTCCATAACCGACCATTGAGAATTTCAAATAATCGGTTAGAAATTTTCCCCAAACAAAAACTTTGTCTTAACTTTATTTATTGAACCATGAATATGGAGAATGTATTTTATGTTGAATGCACCCATCAAAAGATTCAAAACTTTGATAGTTCTTATCTCAAGTCTAATCAACCATCGCACAGCTACAATTCTTAACCGTCGACGGTCACACATAATTACCGCATCGATACTAATTCAGTATTTTTCATCAACTTGTTGTTTGGTAAGTAAAACTAACTGATATAAATTCAGCACATGGGGACCGTTTAAATTATTGAAAAAAATTAGATGGACCATGGGACCATCATTAATTTGATTTTTTTAAAGCAGCGAGTGTGACACTATTAGAACACGTGCGTCTTTTAATTAGGTAAGCCACTCATGCATGAAAGACAAGAAGTATGCTTATAACGTTGCGACATACAAAACAATCAGTAATACGCGGTGATACGATCAACTATATATGGAATGAGAGAAATAATATCTAACTAAGGCCTTGAATGGGAAGTAGAACAAATGACGGTTCATACACAAAGTGGAGGAACCTCAAATAATTTGTCATTCATGCATGTAAGAGAAAACAAGAAAAAGTAACAATAAAAAACTAATCAGAAACGCTACAGTAAAAGTGGATCAAAATTGTGAAGGAAATAAGTGATCCGCCATGCACAGTAGAAACGCTCCATATTTGCTGTGTTTGTGGTGTGCTATAGGTTTAAAGCATTTTTTTATTATTTCTGGTTATTACTAGTTTTAAAATAATCCACAAATTGTTATAAAAAATATTTTGTTTATTTGTAGATCAGCATAAATTTAATATTTATAAAATAACTTCTTTGATCACTCAGAATATTTAAAACATAACTAAATTTTAATAATTATTTTATTAGTATTGTCTCATATATTAAATAAAAACCTGTAAAATTAAAATCAATTATAATAACTACATTTTAATTATAGTAATATTATATTAATAGTTTGGACTGCTTTTTATCCGTTTTTACCATTCAAACATATATTTTGGACCGCCAAAACCGCTTGATCCGCATTTGTACCGCCTGATCCGCTAGATCCGCATTTGTACCGCCTGATCCGCTTGATACGCAACGCTTGTTCCGCTTTCTCCATTCGGAGCCTAAATTTGTCTGGATGTTATTAAGAACAGCTTTTAAAAAAAATTTAAAACTAATATATACTCATCTTTATATTATTAATTAATTATTAATTGAGAAGTACATTCTAATGTTTGGATACAAGAATAAGAGAAACATTTATTTGCATAGAAGAATAAATGGAAAAAAAAGTTGTTTGGATATAAGAATAAGAGAAAAAATTTGGATAGAAGAATAAATGGAAAAAATTGTTTGGATACAAGAATAATAACTTAAAACAAACCGATGGTTTAGAAAACTTCCGTTTTCCAGCTCTTAAAAAATATGCAAAAAAGAAAAATTAACATAATTTATCAATAATACCAAATCAGTTGAATAGTGAAATAGAAATACATCTAATTTAAATCAAATTGTGGATTTCTGTTCGGGTTTTTTTGAAAATATCTGTCCGGGTTGGGATCGAGTTTTTTTGGGTTTAGTTCAGAGTTTTCGAGATTTTTTGGATCTCGGATTTAGACATATTAAAAAAGTTTGGGTATTTTAAAATTTTTATTAGAGTTTTTAGATTGGGTTTCGGGTGAAAAAGTTTTGAGTTTTTTTAATTCCGTTTAGGGTTTTCGGGATTTTTTGATTTCGGGTTTTCAGGTTTAGACATATTAAAAAGGTTTGAGTTTTTAAAAATTTTGATTAGGTTTTTGGGTCGGGTTCGGGTTTAGGATTTAGATTTTCTTCACAAAACCGCAACTTCACAACGTGCGTTTGCGCAGGTCCTCTACTAGTATACATGTAAACTAAAACACGATCAAACAAATAAAAAAAAAAAACTGCAAACGCGCATGTACTCTGGTTAGGACTCGCAAGAGAGAGAAGAAGTACTTAAACATGCAATCAGCTAAAACTCATCTTCTTCCTCGAGGGCTCCGCCAAATAGCCTAAAATTTGACAACAAAGAATCTTCATAACCGACCACCGTTAAGAATTTCAAAGAATAGGTTAAAAAAAATTCAAACTAAAACTTTGTCTTATGAGTCACTGTACCCATCAATATTTTGACAGTTCTTATCTCAACTCAATTCCTGAATTCCATCACTGCGATGCGCTGCTATTACCTAATTAACCGCCGACGGTCACACATAATTGCCGTATATTTCAGTCTGAAGTGTAAAGCTTTAGGTTAAAAAATATGTATCTACCAATTCGGTATTATTCATGATCAACTTGTTGCTTAGTAAAGCTAATTAATTTATAATCAGAACTATTAATTTGTCTCAAATACTACTTCTTGTATTATCCATTTACTATTTAATTAATAAAGTCAGATGTAACATAAAAAGATCAAAAATTATTCTAAACGCATCTAAGATATATACGAGGCTAAAGTTATACGTTAGTAACTGTATTGTTTTAGAATGATGATAAGAATCTCATAAACGTAATAACAAAACTTTGGACCACCTATAGTAGTTCTTGATCTTAACAAGCCACTTTAGCATCGTATACATCTAAGATGCGTTTAGAATTTGTTTGATCTTGTAGTTAAATAGGTTAAATTAATTTACCTGTAATTAATAGTATCTTTCGCAATATAAATACGACTGATGGGGAGTGTGAAGTTCACCACCCGACCAATCTTCTTTCTCCTTCGCATTAACTAGTAAGTGAGAGATGGCAGGCGAGTGTAGTCTGGTGAGTGTTCTTGGAGCAATATTGGTATTAACCATCTTCCATAATCCGTTCATGGTCTACGCCGACCAAGGTATGCCGTATGTAGCGTTGTTCACTTTCGGAGACTCCTCCTACGACGCCGGAAACAAACTGTATAAGCAAGCAAATCCAAAGCTACCTGCACAACACTTGTGGCCTTACGGAAAATCCCGCGACGACCCCAACGGCAAATTCTCCGACGGCCACATCATCCCCGACTTTATCGGTAGGCTTCTTATTCTAAGGTTTAATTTAATTTATTTATTAAGAAACCAGATGATAAAGTATAGTAAGCAAGGGTGTTGTTATTTATGTAGCTGACTTCATGACCATTCCGACTGGAATCAATCCGGTACTTAAACCCGGCGTTAATCTCACACGTGGAGCTAGCTTTGCCGTCGCCGGTGCTTCTATTCGTGGGTCTCCCGAGGAATCTGTAAGTCTTCAGAAGTATATAAGTATATGATCAATATATTTTTGTTTATTTAAACGTTAAAATTTTTAGCCCTTAAAAAAAAAACATCTGACGCAAACCATATCCATTAAGACATATTAGGAGAGTGTTTTAATATATAATTACAATAGAAAATTAGTTTTGTAAGATATTGGGAATGTGAGATACCATGTCTAAAGTTTCTTTCCTTAAGACACTTTTATTGAGTTTCTTCTTGTTTTTAGGACATCCATAATATAAAATTAGTATTTTATAATTAAATTTATGTTAAGCCACTCACAAAAATCATGCAATGGAAATGGTCTAAACAGTTTAACAAAAAAAAAAAACATAAAATAAAAAGGGCTTTTTAATTTCTGAAAGTTAAATTGATATTTACTTTTCTTGTGTATATGCAGATGACACTGAATGAACAAGTGAAACTATTCAAAAGTTTGAAATCGAAATATTGGACGGATAAATACATCGCGAAATCACTGTTCATGATATACATTGGTACGGAAGATTACTTGAACTTCACCAAGGCCAACCCCAAAGCAGACGCTTCTGCTCAGCAAGCTTTTGTCACTTTGGTCACTAACCAATTAAAGAACGACATCAGCGTAAGTTGTCAATAAATAAACCAATGTACTGTATGTGTTTTTGTACTAATTTATGTTATTTTGGCTGTTTTATGTTGCAGTTGTTATACACCTTGGGAGCGAGTAAAGTAATGGTTCAATTGCTAGCACCACTGGGTTGCTTACCGATCGTGAGACAAGAATACGAAACCGGCACCTTATGTTACCCGCAACTCAACGATTTGGCCAGACAACACAACGAAAAGATTGGTCCGATGTTGAACGATTTTGCTCAAAAATCCCAAGCACCCTACGGTTTCCAGTTCACCGTCTTCGATTTCTACAATGCCGTTCTCCGAAGGACGGAGAGAGATAACTACCGTAAGTCATCCTCATCATCATAAAAATCACTAACAACTTTTCTTTTTTGGTAAAATAATAACCAACAAGTTAACTATTGCATATTGTTTATTTTATCTAGTAAAGAAAAAAAAGAAAATAAAAGGTATGAAAATTATACGTAAGTAAGCCATACATGAAGATATTATTAAATTGGATGATTTTGCGTTGATCTATAGGTTTTTTTGAGACCAACGTATCTTGTTGCGGTGTTGGGACGCACAATGCGTACGGATGCGGAAAGAATAATGTGCACTCGAAGCTATGTGAGTACCAAAGATCTTACTTCTTCTTCGACGGACGTCACAACACAGAGAAGGCTCAAGAGGAAATGGCTCATCTCATCTACGGAGCCAACCTTAACGTGATCCAGCCGATGACCTTCCGTGAGCTAATCGTGTACCCAGCCGGTGACAAGATGCTTGAGTTTTGGAAGCCTGATACCTTCTCCTTGAACCGTCGTCGTCCATCTGTCGATCCGAACATCGAGTTATCATCGGCTTATTAGTTTGGCTCAAATGACTTTGAGCTGAACCATTCTGTCGATATTGTCATATATGAATTATGAGCTGCTACTACTACTATCGTATGTTGTCTCGATCACTATGTTGTGATTCTGTTTATTCCGTCGAATAAGTTGCTTCATCTGTTGTACGTGTACTCGGTTGCTTTTGTAATCTATGAAAAATCGAATAAGAGACATTGCATTCGTTTCTACAGCTTGCTTACTGGCAATTATTTGCGTGCTGGACTGGACCAATAATATGTATACGGAATTACGGAGTATATAGTTTATGCTTGTTTGGTTGTTTCTATATACAACTTGACTTCATATCCAATAAATAATGTAAAATGCTTATACTCTTTAGCATCATTCTATTATTTTTAGTGTCTTTAAAGTAAAGAATATCAATTTCTTGATACACTACATTGCAGTCGTTTTCTACGGCTGGATTGCGTGCTGGACCACTAATATATATCGTTTCTGTTTATGTTTGTTTGATTGTTTCTATATACTAAACTTGACTTCAGAGCCCAGTAAATAATGTAAAATTCTTATACTCCTAAACATTATTTAAAAGTAAGGAATATCAATTGCTTGATAGCCTCACAAATCGATGATGCCTTATCAGTTATCACAATCCAAAAGTAGTTCTCCTATTTAATTACTTTGCACCGACGTTATGAATCTGCTTGGCTAGATTTATTGCTTTTGTAGTTTGGCTAGTAACAAAATTTGAATGACGTACAAAAGCTCTTGAAGTTATTTTAATAAAATTTGAGGTTACCAAACACTACTACAAATATAATTAGCAAGTTTGGCATTGAAGTTCTTTTGAAAAAATGACAGGTGGAGCGTGAAATTTGCCACCTGACCAATATTCGTCTGAGAGAGATGCCGTGTATTTTACTGTTAAAAAGTCATTCCCTTTAAATGCGACTAAAAGTAAAGTCAGATTTTACTACGTTTTACTGTTTTAGTGACTTTTGAAAAAAAAGACTTGGGAAAATTCAAAATTGGAAAAAAGTAATTTTTGTTTTCTTTCCCAATTTTCCTAAAAAACTATAGAAACAACAAAATATCTAAAGCTCGTTCTTTTTTTTAAATTGGATGCGAGTGTTATAGAAAGATTTTAAAAGGATTTTCAACCAATAAATCTAATTAATATATTTTTTGTAAAAAATCTGATTAATATTTAAAGCTTTAATTTTTTACTAGTATTTTCAAAAAGTATTTATATTTGCCACGCATCACGCTGTATATTAACTAGCTCGAGTTCCCGTAACTAGCTCCAGTTCCCGATATAGGGAACACAAACAGCATGCATCACGTTGTATATTAACTAGCTCCAGTTCTCATGATAACAAAGTCACATCCTACCAAATTTCTCTCAGTTTAATATTTATATCGATTCGCGTATTTCTTTTTAAAACATTTCGGTTTGTTTTGTTTAATAAAAAATTCAAATTAACCAACCGAGTTTAACTTCGGTTTTGTTTGAATCATACTAGCACATAGTACCACTTTACAAGCACGGTATTAAAAAGGTTAGAAAGAGCTAAAAAGCCTCTCAAAATGGCAAACAACCGTAATTTAATCTGCTTCGTAGCCGTATTAGCGTCTTTTACACTCGCCAGTTCCGGCGAACCTCCTCTCTTATTCACGTTCGGCGACTCTTCCTACGATGTTGGCAACACCAAGCTCTTCTCGTCTGAGTTCGATCCTGCCACCATGTGGCCTTACGGTGACTCCGTCGACTATCCATCTGGCCGGTGGTCCGACGGCGCCATTGTCCCCGATCTCGTCGGTATAAATGTTAAATATATACACACACTCACACACATAGACGAAAGCCTTACACTTTCTTGCTAAGGTTCTAGTTATTGATTCCGATATTTTAATTGCAATTAGGCCGGTTGATTGGTAACGGCGAACCGGTTCCTCCGGTTCTTGATCCAAAAGCCGATCTTTCTCGTGGAGCAAGCTTCGCCATTTCTGGAGCTGTTGTTCTTGGATCTCGACCTCAGACTGTAACCTTCTTTTTTTCCGACATAGATTTATTAGACTATATATATTAATGATTTCTATTTGACTTTGTTGTTTCCGTTACGCAGATGAGTTTGGGACAACAGGTATCGAAATTTACAGAGTTGGAGAAGAAATGGAGCGACAAAGAGAGAGCAGAAGCTATATACATGATCAACATCGGAGCTGACGATTACTTGAGTTTCGCAAAAGCTCATCCAAACGCCAATCTCGGGGAGCAGATTGCTCATGTTGCCAACGTTCTCCAAAAGCTATCCAGAGAACTAATGGTATATGATTACTGAATAACAAGTCTCTTCATGGATCCAACTTATGAAATGTTTTTGATGATTGCAGAGTTTGTACGATTCTGGGGCGAGGAAGTTTGCGGTACAGAACTTGGGACCGCTCGGGTGTTTACCGACAGTGAGACAAGAGTTTAAGACAGGTGACACTTGTCATGAGATGCTTAACTTCATGGTGACGACACACAATGTAAGGCTTGGTCGTGTGCTCTTTACGTTGACAGTGGCACGCCGTGGCTTACGTTACAGCCTCTTTGATTTCTACGGTGAGATTCAACGGAGGATCAATGAACCATCACGACACGGTAAATAAAAATAATTCGAGAAAGAAAAAAAAAAAGAAAAAGAAAAACTCTGTTTTTGAACAGTCTAATTTTGGTTTAATGGTTTAGGTTATACTGATACAACGACCTCATGCTGTGGTACTGGGTCGAGAAATGCGTTCGGATGCGGTTACGCAAACGTGCATTCGAAACTATGCAGTTACCAGAAATCGTTTCTGTTCTTCTACGGGCGTCACAACACGGAGAAAACGGATCAAGATGTTGCTAAGCTCTTCTGTTCCGGTGACAACCATGTCGTCTCTCCGGTTAACATAAGGGATCTTGTTGGTAAATCCATGACTAATCTTCCTGCGCAAGAAATCTAGAAACCTCTTCATAATTTTGTTCTGTTTCTTTGCGATAATAAGTAAACCGCTGTTGTTGTTGTTGTAAGATGTAAAACTCGTATTCCATGGGAAATAAACAAAAGTGCGTTTACATTGAAAAAAGCATCTGAAGTAAGTTTATCTTTTGCACTATAACTAAAGTAATGAAGTCTGAGAGAGTGGTAAGCAAGTGTAATTTGGCTGGTGTTGTGAGGGCATTACTGGTATTAAAAATAATTTGATTAAATATTAACCATCATTATTGGTTTTATATGGTTCACTTCTAAATTAATCATCCGAGTTAACACTTAATAACAAGCGCATTTATAAAACTCCAAACACAGAGTGGAAAGAGAGCTAAAAACTTGTCAAAATGGCAAAGAACTGTAATTTGATATTCTTCATAGCGGCGGTATTAGAGTCTTTTACACTCGCCGGTCTCCTGGCAAACGCTTCCGGTGCCGGAGAGCCTCCTCTCTTATTCACGTTCGGCGACTCTTCCTACGACGTTGGCAACACCAAGTTCTTCTCGTCTGAAATTTAACTTAATTACTTTAACAATTTTATATAATTCACTTGATCCAACTAGGAAATGTTACAATGCAACGGAAAATGTATTTGTACGATATGCAGAGTTTATACGGGTCTGGGGCGAAAACATTTGCGGTACAGGACTTGGGTCCGGTCGGGTGCTTACCGATAGTGAGACAAGAGTTTAAGACTGGTGAAACTTGTCTGGAGATGCTTAACTCCATGGTGACATTACACAATGCTTTCCTTATTGATTTGCTATATAAGCTGGCCAAAGCACTCCATCGCCCTAGCTTTCGGTACAGCCTCTTTGATTCCAGAGGTGAAATTCTCCGAAGGATCTCAAATGATCCATCACGCTACGGTAAAATTAAATAATTTCAAGAAATTCTCATTTAGTTGTTTTAGTTAGCCTTTTTAATGGAATCTCGGTTTTTTTTTTTATGGTTAGGACTTAGGATATAGTGATACGACGACCTCATGCTGTGGTACTGGATCGAGAAATGCGTCCGGATGCGGTTATAGCGACGTGCCTTGGAATCTCAGCAGTGATCCAAAATCGTTTCTGGTTCTTCGACGGGCGTCACAACACGGAGATAACTAATCAAGATATCGCTAATCTCTTCTATTCCAGTGATAACAAAAGTGTGGTCTATCCGATTAGCGTAAAGAATCTTGTTGGTAAATCTGTTACTAATCTTCCGGCGCAAGGAATCTAGAAACTCAACATAGTTTTTTTTGTTTCTTTGTGAAATAAATTAATGGTTCTTGTTCTTGTTCTTATAATGCTGTAACACTCGTACTCCATACAATAGCGGAAATGGGGAATAATAAATAAACAGAAAAACAAAAGCGTTTACATTGAATAAAAAAAACACAACTAGAGACCAAACAAAGTTTTGAGGTTGTAAGGCGCAGTGACACTAGGCGGTCCGCTCCAAATCAGCTCGGCGATCTGTCCGTGAGCCTTCTCCGTCAAGTGAGCTGGATCAAAGAAGACGTGATCTTCGACGTTTTCGCATAGCTCGTAACCTTGCGAAGGTCCGAATCGGAATCCACACGTGTTGACTCCCCTCAGAGGTCCGCTCCCGCAACATGCGGTCTTGCCTTGCTTGAAACCGTATCGAGAAGGACTGTTGATTCTTTGGAGCAGAGAAGTGTGGAAGTCGTGGAGAGAGTATTTGAATCCGGATAGCTCCCGCTCTAGACGTCTCAAGACTTTTGGGAACTCTTGGTTGTGGAGATTGATCAGCTCCGAGACCGGCTCGAAACATGATCCTAACTTTGTTGGGTCTGTTATCGACATGCTCGGTGTGCAACCGAACGGCCCCAAGCTCAAGAATCCGAATTTTCTTGCTCCGAATTTATACAATTCCTGAAAGAAAATATTTCAACATTATTTTCAGAAACAAAGATTCCAATATTACTCTCTGCTTTTGTTATAAATCTTTTTTCTTTGTATGAATGTTAAGAACAAGCACAAATGATTTATTTTGTTATAAAGTTTGAGTTATCAAAATCGGTTATATACCTCGATGACGTTGGTTGTGTTACCAATGACGTAATCGACGAATTTCTCTTTGGTAGTGATACTAAAAGTTGACGTGTTTGCAAAGAAAGGGTACTGATAGTCATTAGCTCCGATGTGGAAAAGATAAACAGCTTTTGAGATCACTCTTCTCGCCTCTGCATTTCCTAATTCTGATCTCAACACTTCCGTCACGTTCTTGAAGCTGTTCAGCTGTGTTCCCAAATCTCTCGACTAAGATGAAACCAAAATAAAAAGAAAAGTCAAGAAGTCAACGAAATTTAGTCAAAACATAGAAAATTGAGTCTTTGTTGTTTTCTGTTGTAGAGATTAATTAATTACCACTCCGGGAAACGTTGCGGCGAGAACTCCGGCGGCTGTAGTGGCGAAGTTAAGTCCGTAGGTTAATTGACTGTTACTGTAACCAGGTTGTAGATTTGGCGGGGTCAACGGTAACCAAGCGTTCTCAGCTGCCACGTCAGATAATACTATCCTTTAAAAAAACTTTTAAAAAAAAACGGAAAAAAAAATTATAATTAATTTAATGGTTTACCGATGAAATCGACCATTGTCCGTCCATCGGAAACTCTTCCAGTCGGGAACTTGAACGTTGTTTTACCGTACGGCCAGTAGTTTGAACGGAAACTTGGGAGAGAATCGAAGTAATTGTTGTTTCCGGCTTCGAACAGAGAATCGCCGAACACGTACAAGGCGGCTTGGGTTGTTACGAGGTTGTCTTTGCAAGAAACCAAGCTTATTGTGCAGATGAATAAGATGATGATCATCGAACTTAATCCAGAACTTGCCATTTTTGTTTTGCTGTCTCTTCTTCTTCTTCTTCCTATACAATATTATTTGGTTCGTTGTATGTATATATACATGTGTTTGGTTTATTTTAATATTATTATTCTCTTAAAATGTAAAGTGATCAAGTTGCTTTTGGTTTTTCTTTGTAATCATAAATTTACAGGTGTACGACTTTGAAAATAGATTACATCAAGGACACGATTGATTGTTACATTTTGTATATGGCTGCGGAGTTTGACGAAGACAGCCTCAATAATGGATAATAGTATAGGTCACTTCTAACGGCCTAATTAGTATTTTAATAAACATGTATTTATTTTATTTTATTTCAGTTGCCTTGCGTCTTATGCTATTATTATAGTATTAGCTTACCTGGTCTTGAAATTTGACCAAGAAAAAAGAACATTTGATCTTGAAAAACCCCAAAAGTATATTCAAATTGTTGAAGAAACGTTTACGTTCAAAACGTGCCGTTTATGTTTGATTTGTAGGTAGATTAGAGAAAACGCAACGGTGGTACTATTAGTCTTGAAGGAAGAAAGTGTGGTCAAGATCTAATGTGGATTGTGTGTACTTCTTCCATTGGCCAAGATACTGAACGTAAGATTTGTTAAAACTTAAAAGCTGTGTGGTGCTAAACCTAAAATTGTGATGTGATAAATTATTCGAAATATTTGACCGGTGTTGATGTATTTACTCAAAATCTACGATATTTCTTCTGGAATAGTATAAAACGGTGGCTTAGCAGCTGCATTCTAGAATCATAATCGTCTTGAGTCAGTCATGACGGCACTGATTTGCAACAAATAAGACGCCAAGCTAATATATAACGGGCTTTACATATTGGCCCAACGGCCCGTTTTATTGATAAAGCCATAAAGGGTTGAAATTTGAAAATCAAAGAAGTCTGTTTTTATTGTTGTGTGTAGCTTGACAGCCTTGACTTGACCAAAATGAAAACTATCCAAATGTCAATCTCAAACGGCTTGTATCATTTTTAATGAAATTGTGTGTAGTATAAAAGTTGATATCGATTTTCAAATTTACTATGTATATGTTCAAATTATTTCCATACAACCATCATATTTTATTGTCGATCGCAACACAAACGTACATGATCATATATTATGGATTCAGTGATAGATCATTCATTAATTAAAGTCTTGAAACAAATTCTTGAGATTGTAGGGTCCAACGAGATCAGACGGACCGTCCCACATCAACTCGGCGGTCTGCTGGTTAGCCTTCTCAGAAGTGTGTGAGCCATCGAAGAACATATAGTCACTAACGTTTTCACATAACTCGAAATCACGCGACGCTCCTGATCGGTAGCCACACGTACTGCTTCCCCTGAACGGTCCACTTCCACAACAAGCCTTCTTCACTTCCTTAAACCCTATTTTACCAACAAAAAGAATCACATTATATATAACATTATGCATTATATTTGAGCCTCGATCGTATATAGCTTGGTACCGTATTTTGTAGGATTCTCCATAGCTTCGGTTCCAGCAGTGTATGAGTCGAAAAGGGAGTATTTGAATCCGGGTAATCGACGTTGTAAATCTCTCAAAACATTTGGAATTCTTACGTTGTGGAGTTTTATCAACTCGGTAATGGGTTCGAAACATGATCCTATTCTTGTTGGATCCATTGTTAGCAATCCAGGAACACAGTCGAGTCGACCCATGTTCATAATCCCAAACTTCCTTCCTCCAATGTTATAAATCCCCTGCAAAGAATACAACAAATGTTATCAAATTATGATAAATACGTAACTTACTACATCGATCTTGGTATATATAATGTGCGATAAACACTTTTGTTACCAATGTGATATTCCAACATATCAGATATTAAAAAAAAGAAAAAGTGTTTTGTATCGAATTAGTAAGTCCATATATATAAATACCTCGATCACATTTGTGGTGTTACCGATAACATAATCGACGAATTTGTCTTTGCTATTGGACTGAAAATAGGAGGCGTTAACGGAGAAGGGATAAAAATAGTCGTTAGGACCGATCTGAATGAGATAAACAGCTCTCGAGATGATCCTTTTGGTCTCTGCATCTCCTAATTTCTCTTTAAACATCTTCTCCACATTCTTGAAGTTTGTTAACTGACTTCCCAATGGAACCACGTTCTATTTAAAGAGAACAAAGACAAAAATGTTCAAAACCTTTTAGATAAACACTTAACATATCTTGGAAAACAAAGAAAAAGCATTTATATAATTCCTAGTTAATTTGTATGCAAATATTGTTAAAGAAATATGATAATTAATTAATCACCTGTGGTTGATATGTTTCAACCAACGCTCCAGCGCCGGCGGAAGCAAAATTAACGCCGTACGTAAACTGACTTATACTGTTTCCGGGCATAAGATAAGGAGGTATTAACGGTAACCAAGCGTATTCCGCTGCATTCAATCACAAAAAATTCCCATCAGGAAAATTGTAATTCATCAGATTAAATGAAGACTTAGACACATTCAAGATTTAATTAAGAGACGTGTTTTTTATATTTATCTTTTTTTTTTTTTAATGAATGTGTTTTTTATATTACCGATAAAGTCTGGAATCAAACGACCGTCGGAGTTTCTACCGGTCGGGAAGTTGAACGTGGTTTGACCGTACGGCCAGACATTGGCCTGAGCAGCTCGGAATGTGTTGATGTAATTGTTGTTGCCAACGTCGAACACTGAGTCTCCAAACACAAACAATGCTGCTTGGTTCGTTATTTCACTGCTTACTAAATTGATCGATAAAATTATAGTCGGAAAGAGTAAGGATATCGGATTAAATTGCTGAATGTTTGCCATATGAATCGTATTTTTTAGCTATGATTTTTTTTTTTTTTTTATTAAAAATGTGTGTGATATATAAGTAGAACAACGCCTGTGATTATATAGGTGATAGTGAGTCAAACCTAGCTAGAAAAATAATTAAATAAATAATCGCAAACGATTCTGGACAATTTCCGCTTTTGATTTTCCAAAACTAAATTAAAGATTTCGTCTTTGATTAGTCTAAACTTTGATTATACAAGTATGGGAGGGAACTATATTAAACAATAATAGAGTTGAGTTAGTCAGTCAAACTTCATATAAAAATATGCTAATAACTGAATGTAAAGCTATATTTTTTAGTTTCTTGTCTTTCACGGGACGGCTGGTCAATGGACAAGTTTATTGTCATCATGTGAACTGATTAGTTTAATCATAGAAAACGAATTGCAAATCAAATGCAAATCTTTTCATCTTTGTAATTGTCTCTTTTCTTTATTGTTCAACGAATTTTTAATTGTATAGGTGATAGTAAATCATTGCACCACGTTGAGTCATTTAGTCATCAATTTCGATCCTTGAATTAATTAATTAAAATATCGAAACAATTCGCTAAATGTTTGCCATATGAACCTATCATAGTTTTTAAACTAATTCATTTTATAGAAAATGTGTGACAGTAGAAGTGTAGAACATCACCTGTGTTTATATAGGTGTTGTCAAGGCTATCTAGGAAAAAAAAAAACATGATTTAGAAATGTGCTTCTAAATGACTAATGAGAATAGAATAATTACCTTATTCAAGGCAAACGATTCTAATCACTAGAGTCCTAAGTTCATCAAAGTGATATATATATATATATATATATGTGTGTACTGTTTTTGTTTTTTTGTCGACAATCATATTGAAGATCTAAAATTTGGAAAAAGAAAAGAAAATGTTAAACAAAAAAATGTTTGAGGATCAGCCGCAGTCTCGTCGATCATACATACACTGAAACTTTTTTCTACACAGCCCTAGCTAGCGCCCTAGAGAATAATTTGTATGCATTTTTATAATTCTCTTGTCAGCAACTTGGGTGTCTTTCCTCAAAAGCTTCACGAGAAAGTTTACAAGAATATCTCAATTCTGTGTATTATTTAACCAGAGCAGAAACCCCATTTCCTCTTTGTCCTTTTTTCACATTTTTATGTGTTTAAAACATTAGCATCGCACCATAAAACAAGTGGCTCACTTTCTTTGCTGCTTTCGAGGTATATCTCACTCAATATCAAATTATCAATTAAGAAAAGTTATTCAAGGTAGAGAAGATTCATAAAACAAACAGATGTTCCAAATAGCTTTTCTTATAATGTTAAATAAGTTTGAGGGTACAAAAACAGAACACATTCGAGGGTGATGATGAAAAGGTCAAAAAAGAGAGCTCAGAAGATTAATAACTGTCTTAAAAACAAACAAAAATACAAAGAGAGACAAAAATGAAGGAAGAGGAGTCATTACTCATTAGATAGACATTATTATATCTCTATTTACTTCATCACACCTTTTTATTTAAGAAAACTTAAAGAGAACCCTCTGTTTGGAAGAGAGAGGTTCACAAAATACCAATGCAACAAGCTTCATGTGTGACTTGTACCATCCCCCAACAGCAAAATCCTGTGAGACAACAAAAACAAAAACAAAAACACAAACAGCCACAAGATTAGGAAACCAATAATAGCAAGGTTGTTTGGCTTAACAATTGGTCACAAGGGATTGAAACTCACCAACACAAAGCTTTATATACAAAGTAAGGAGCCATCAGTCACTTCAGAAGACTCCTTCCAGCATGGAATTGATCTCATCTAAACTCCATAGGTCCATTGGATTTTCCTCTTCCTGAGTATCTGCACCGAGCATAGCTTCCACTTCCAATGGAGAGTCCCACAAGGGGTTGTCAAGGTATGCCATCAGATCATCATCCTCGGAGTTGGGTTTGAGCTTCTTGGCTGCATTGGTCTCTTCGATGAACGGTGCTTGGTTACTGTTTACTAGCATTGAAGAGATCTCTGGTGTTTTAGGGCCGTGATCGCTCCACCCAAACTCAGAGCAGTCGAACGAGTTACTACCCTGATCGGAACTGAAATACTGGTATCCATTGTTGCCTCCAAACTGATTGTTGTACATCTGAGGCTTCTCTTCCGTCATGAAACTCATATCACCAAAGGAGTCATGTCCAATGTTGTCCAAGGAGTTGAAACTCACATGTGTTGGTTGCGGCGGCTGAACAAAAGTTGGAGCCACTGGCTTCTGAAGGTTACTGGTCTTAGCGGTAGGGCGTTTCTTGGAGACGACGCTAGGGCTCTTCTCCTCTGGGAAATTCACCTTAGCTTTACTGCCACGGATTCTGCGTGCAGCTGCATCGTAAGCTCTCGCTGCTTCCTCGGCGGTGTCGAACGTTCCAAGCCATTCTCGGGAGCCTTTTCTCGGATCACGGATCTCAGCAGCCCATTTGCCCCAAGGTCGCTGCCTAATCCCTCTGTACTGATTCTTCCTCTTCCTTTTAGCAGCTTCCCCATTAGACTCTACCGTTTTCTTACCAGAAACTGAACCTATAAGAATCAAAAGCACACAATATCAATTGTGAAACGACATAGGTTCAACACCAGACCTTTTTATCCCACAAAGCAATAAACCATCAACATAGTGACAGCAGATGAAAGCAATGATTTTTCAAAGACTTCAAACAACAATTAACGGTAAAAAAAAGTCAAGATCCAGAAGATCTCAAACATTACATGAATTTTTCAATGAACATATAAAAAAGGTCAATATTTAGGAAATTCTCAATTTTTCTAGATATAAAATAAGGCAATAATCATGTAAAAAGCTTGATCCTTTCCTCAGAAACATTAAAAAGTTATGATCTTTACTTTTTGGGTGGAATATTCTCTGTTGAGCTACAACCATGGTCCATGGAAAGAGAAACTAATAAGGAATATGAAGACGAACACCATAATTAAGATCCAGAAACTAAATTTAAGACAATCATAACGCAAAAAAATCTAATCTTTACTATTGGAAATGATAATCAATGAATCTGAACAGTGAGCATAGGAGAGAAATATTTGAATCGAGCTCAGATATATATACCAGTGGAGGCGAAGCCGGCGGCAGGGGAAGCTATGGGGTTGGTAGCTGCGGTGAAGACGAAGGGCTTCACGTTGGCGAAGACATCGATATCGTCTTCGCAGTCAAATGATGAGTCGTCCTCCTTAAACCCTTGGAAATCAGCTTCGAATTCATCGTCCAGATCGAAGAAATCGGGTCGCTTCTTCCATATCTTCTTCGAAGCTTTCCCCTTGTTTTTCAGATCCGGCCACAGAAACTCGCTCGTGACGCGGCGGGACCTCGGCGGCGGAATGAAATCGGAGATTATAGCACCTCCACACATGGCGGCTTTCACGAAATCGCTACTCTTTCGGGGTGTTATATGCTTAGAAATAGAAACTTTGCGGCGAAATGATAAATATTAGCTTCTTTGGGGTTCTCTTTTTTATTTTCCTTTTTCTCTCTTTGCTATATGGTTTCTTTTTGTTGCTCACCAGAAAGTTAGAGTGGATGGTGCGTCGTATATTATATAGTTTGATTATTTATTATTATACCCTTACTTATGAGTCGTTCTACAATTCTGCCATTGTGAGTAAATGCATTTATCTTTATAAGTTAAGGTAATTTGACTAATTTCACATGTTTTAGGTTGGTCAATCAAATATACAATCTATAGCTTATAAATTTTTTAGATTGTGTAGATTCATTTTCTCAATCAAAGTTTGTGTGGATTCTACTGATGTAATTATTGTATATATGGAAGATAATCATGAATGAAAATATGTGATTCTTAATATTTTCTCTTATAAAAAGAAGAATAGTTAGTTGCTTTTTTATCAATAGATGATGTAAATAGGAAGATATAATCAGTTAAAAATCTGTGTTTTGTTATTGTTGATTAAATAGAGTGACATTTTATCATTAAAAGTGTTGTTTATAAAAGTTAAAATATGGTAAGTTGCATCACAATAACATTTTATTTTATTTTGCATCTTTGACTGTCTTTACGAATGCAGAGTAGTTACCAAACATTTTTCCCTAAAGTATAATTTTCTGATCGACCAGTATATTTTTCAATTTGATGTGATAAGTCGTTGAAAACTTTCATGAAACTTACGAAAAGTAATATGAAATATATCATACGAGCGAATAAATACATTTGATGTTATAATTTAACATAAGAAAACCTATTGAGCTAAACAGTTTGTGTTTTCGTTGAAAAATAAAGTTTGAGTGTCTACTAGTGATATAAGTCATTTATCTTTTTCTTTTTTTGATAAAGTCATTTATCTTTTTCGATTGTCTGATGATAGAAACCATGATGTTTTGCGGCCTTTGCCTTAAGTGGACGTGGTCTTTGTGGTCAAGTTACAAAAGGTAATCTCACTCCTTCGTTAATTATAACAAGTTTAACAATAGGAAGTGATGATGAAGATCCAAATGAACCAACCGACATTATATTTCAATCAAATAGTGAAACATAAACACTCCGTTAGTACTGGAAAATGATGAATATAGACTACGCATTTGGTGACAAACATACAAAAAGACTACACACTTATTGGAGCAATTTCTTAGCATTAACATATATCTAGTTATCTGCTAGTAGCATCTACATTTGAATGGTTATAGCATAAATTTTACTAAGAACTAGGTAATAACCCACGTCATGCGACATGCAGAATGAAATATTTTGTAAAAAAATTAAAAATAATTTGCGCTCATTGAGTGTGAAGGTAAGGGTAAAACGGAAAACAAATTATCCTAGAATCTTCAAGAAAACTTCTGAAGAGACGTCAAAGTGTAACCGTGTAACATGTGCCACGGTAAATAAAGGTGGCCATGAACTTTTTATAAAATATTAGGTGCAGGCATGAGGCACACACACACACAAGTTCCCCACAAGTTATTCCCACATAATTTTTTTGTTCGTCATCGAATTTATTATCATCTGTTTTGTTAAGTTTTATCTATGTACTAGAGTTTCGCGCCTTGCACGGGTGATATTTTCTCAATTTGATTTTATTAAAAGATGTCTATTTACATACAATTTTAGGAACATAAGTGTTAGACAATTAAAAAAATGTCAATTTACATTAGACGAAATTTTGAGTGATGCATATTTTTTTAGCCTGGTTTGATTTTTGTCATCGTTTACAGTGTGGTAATCTAACATTTGCTTTAACAACAGTTTCTCCCTTTCCGAACCCACATATATATTAAATTTTAATACATTTAAAATAATTTTATATTTTGATAAATATAAAATGGCATATATATTTTATGTTTTTATCAATTTTAATTAACGTTTAAAATTTTGATCAAACCAAAATATTAAAAATACGATTTAATTATTTAATTCAATTAAAGAATCAAATTAAATCGAATAAAAGAAATTTTAAAGATTTCCAAACATGGTAAATTTTTCTTTCCTATTTGTGATTATGGTTGATCATTATTTGGATCCTATTTTATAATAGGTTTTTGAACTATTATCCCAAAATATAATCATGTGGGACATTTAACATTTTTAGAGATTTGCTTCATTTTTAAAAATTCAAACCATAGCATATGTAGAAAAAAACTAATTTTCTTTTTTTAAATATTTTGATGTGATGATATAATTTATTCTTGAAAGTAAAGCTAAACAAAAATGATAGATGAATAAATTAATTTTTAAACAATTAATATAATACAATTGAATAAAACTTTCCATATTTTACTGATTGATTGACTAATAAATAAATTTTCGTCATTACCAAATAAGGAAACTGAAAGAAAATAATTTTCATTAATAATTATTTTTCTGACTAAATTAATCATATATATTTCATTCTCTAACCAAATATGAATGGCATAACATGTAATTAGTCTAGTAATGTTTGTCTTAATTAAAACTAACCTTGAAAGTGAACCTGGTGTTGACACATCAGCATGCATTTCTGTTAATAACACATGAGACAAAGGTTTATTTTATAGTGTTTTCTCTTTTAATATATTAGGGATACATATGCATTTTTCTTAAACAAGTTATACACGTATACATAGGTGTATTGTATTGTATGTTTATAATCTTGATTATGGATATGAATGGTATACAGTAGTGTAACTTATAATAATTGAGAAAAAATAATTAGGCGGAAAGAAATTATATTAGAATGGAAGAAAGACAAAAGAGAGAAAAATATTGAGATCTATGAAAAAGTGAAGTTTTAAATAAAGCTATTATTAGACAGAATCATACTCCCTCTGTTTTTTTATGATGAATTTTCTAGCAATTTTCTGTTGTTTTATAGATATAGATTTTTTAGCTTTTTGATTCACTTTTTCAAATTTCAAGAAGCAATAATTACATTTTTTAGATTTTTATTGGTTTAAAGTTATAGAAAATATTGTAATTGCAAAAATCAATACAATTATGATTGAAAAGTAACTTTTTCTTCATAGTTGTAAAAAAACTAGAAAATTCATCTTAAAAAAAAAAAGAGGGAGTATTCATCAGGTTAAAATTTGATTGGTGGATAATAGAGAAATTGAGATTAATGTATAGAAAAAGTTTTTACACTTATTCTTTTACACTAACAAAACCATCCGTTCATAGCCATATGTATACCCGCATATATAGTTGTCAACTTTGAAGGAAGTAATCAATCAATCATATGCTAGGAGTCGATGAGATTTGTTGGACTTTCATACTATCTTGACGAATCGATATAAATGAACCCCATCCCAAGATGAAATTATCGTGGAGAGGCCAAATTTGTAAATATTTTCCAAATGAGATCACGTATATATGTGCGTTTGTCTTACACGAAGTTCCTTGAGACTTGAAAAGAGATAAAAGAAAGACAAGTTGAGCAAGTGGACTTACGACAAGGCTTTGCGTTGTCCCGGTCCCACCTTGTGACGCGCATCTTCACAGTAACACATTGAACTTAAAAGATAATTCCATATCAGTTTAGTGTTTTACAGTTTGACTTGATACAAATTTCGGGCTCAGTATCTATCAAATTTCGTTTTTATGTTATGTTTCTCAGAATTATATTCGGGACAACTGAAGATGGATAATATCAGCATACGTATGCTGTAAATTAATTTAGTACAAGATAAAGTTATACCAGCAAAAATAAATATACAAGATAAAGTCAAAAATGCAAAAGGAGGTAGGACCATTTTCTTTTGGTTCGATTGAGACAAAGCTCATAAAATAGCTGATCTCAAGAAACAGAACATGATGTAACGTTTGAAAGCTACCCATCCGTATCCTGCAATTATTTTTGTTTCATTATTGCATGAAGAAATTATACGCTCTCAAATAACGAAATTAATTTTGTACTATAGGTATAAAAAAGGAATTAAACGCGCATATTAATTTATTCTATGAAGAAAGTAATGAACCTATTTGGATCTTTTTTGACTGGTAGGTGATCTGCATTTACTTTAGATGCTGTAAAATCTAGAAAGCTCCCGGGCGAATATTTCAGTCTCAACTGTAAGTCTTTAATTATCTTTTAATCTTGATGTCTGCCACTAACAGCAGTAAAATTACACACAGTCACAAACCAACACACTTGCATTGCACGTATCTTCTATTTTAGGCTACAGTCAACACACGTCCATTGCACGAATGATTCTATAATTCAAGTAAAACGACAAAACAAAAGGAAGATGATTAGTTGATTACTGTACTGATGATTGCATGTAGGATGCGAATTGTAACTCAACCCAAGTAGTAAAAATGTAAAATGAATAATGAAAGATATGTGGGCTTCTAGCTTTAAGCTTTACAAGCCTCATTAAAAGCCCACATCACAAATGAATGATATTTTCGGCTTATTGGTTTCTCTACAAAAATGGGACATTCTTTAGATTATGTATCTTACCAACAAAAGAGACACATTTTACATTACAGAAACACCTCCAACAAAGATCATAGACATTAAAGACAATAACAACAACAAGTTATATGATCTTTCTTTTTCATTCATAAATATTAAAAAGAGACCAGAAAATTTGTTCCTGTCTCCAAATCCTAAAACCGCTTCAAAGAGGTTGTTGAAGAGTAACCACCAAGGGACTTGTCACATTTCGTTTCCCGTCTGACCAAACTACATAACCAGTCTCTACACTCGTCGCTCCCGGTGACAGTTTCACCTCCGTCGTCTTAACCCTAACCATAAAATTCAGTTTCTGTCCGACCCGTCTAAACGACAGCTTCTCCGGCTTCACCGTCACCGTCGTCCCTCTCGGCGGCGTAATCTTAATATCATACACCGAATCCGGCTCGCCGACATTCGTCACGGTTCTGAGGAAATGCGTCGACATTTTACTCTCACCGTACTGCTGAAACACGACGGAGAATGACGGGTAATTCAAATTCCCGACGTGTCCAGCGCGTCTCGCTCCGTCGCAGTCCGCTTTCCGGCGAGTTATCGTCACAATGTTGGTCCCCGTGTAATTCGAATTACACAAGAAATTGATGTAATCGTAAGATGTGATATCGTAGACCAATCCCGGATCCATAGCTCTGGTCGGGTGAACATGACCCGACCCGTAATCCATAACCGACGATGTATTACCCGTGGACTCATCCAGCATTGTCTCGTCACGGTTATCGACCGTGTAAGCCGTCGTCATCAATGCGGATCTTATCGCCGCCGGGCTCCACTCCGGATGAGCCGCCTTGAGCAGAGCGGCAAGACCCGACACGTGCGGGCAAGCCATCGAAGTGCCTGACAAAATGTTGAACTCCGTTCTCCGGGTATCGGAAGCAACACCTGACGGACCGATCCGGTCAGGCCAAGCGGCGAGAATGTTTAAACCGGGTGCGATTACATCCGGTTTAAGAATATCCGGTGTCTCTGGATTAGGCCCACGAGCGGAGAATGATGCAACGACGGGTGCGGGTCGGATCCCGATTCGGGTCCCTTTGAAAACGATCGTGGCCGTTGGTTGTTTGGACGAATGCGATTTGGATGTCTCGGAGATATACCTCCTGATTTCGTCTCCTCCGGAGGCTCCAACCGACGTCGCGGGTAACACGTGGCAATCGGCGACTAAACCCTCGCCGTCGAAGACACCGTTGGCTATTATCATCCCCAAGCCCCCGTTTTTCCTTACGATTTCCCCTTTTGTTGCCCTGGAATTGATTCCTCTGTCGCAGAGAACGATTTTGCCCTTCACCAGATTCGGATCCAACGAGCCTTCGATACACAGAGAGGAAGAGTAACCGTCGCCGCCGAGCAAGCTACCGCCGTATACAAGCGGATACATCCGATTCGGATCCAGATCCGGTCCACCGTAAACGCTTACACCGGGAATCGTTTTTCCGTTGCCGAGCTTCACATTGGCGGGGAAATCGCGGTCGATTGTTCCGGCTCCGACTGTTGTCATCCACGGAGCAACGTTCGTCACCGTTAAAGCACCGGGACCTCCGTTACCGGCGGAGGCGGAGACGAATATCCCCCTGTCGATTGCTCCGAAAGCTCCAATGGCGATGGCGTCGAGGTAATAAGGAACCACGACGCCTCCGACGGAGAGTGAGACGACGTCGACTCCGTCGGCAACTGCTGTGTCGAAAGCGGCTAAGATATCGGAGTCGTAGCAGCCGGAGTTCCAACAGACTTTGTAGGCGGCGAGTCTAGCCTTCGGAGCCATCCCGGAAGCGACGCCGCGAGCGTAGCCGAGCGTGGAGGCCGGAAAAACGTATCGGCCGGCGGAGATCGAGGCGGTGTGTGTCCCATGTCCGTCGGAGTCACGCGGGGAGCGAAACTCCGTCGTTTCGTTCATCTTTCCGTTGGTTGCTTCATACCCGCCGCAGAAGAATCTCGCTCCGACGAGTTTCCGGTTACAAGCCGACGCCGGAAAATCTTCTGAAGCTACACATTGGCCTTTCCATTTAGTGGGAACAGGACCAAGACCACGGTCGTCGAAGCTAGGCCTTTCGGGCCAAATACCGGTGTCGATGACTCCGATAACAAGATCCGACCCGAAATCGGACTCCTCGAGGAGACCCGCTTTGTCGGTGGACCTGAGGCCGAGAAACTCCGGGGAGCGGGTGGTGTGCAAGTGACGGACTTGCTCGGGGATAATAGAGATGACATGAGGGTGTTCCAAGAGCTGACGAGCGTCTTGAGCGGTGAGCCTAGCGGAGAAGCCGTGGAAAACGGTGTCGTATGTGTGGATGATGGAAGGAGGAGTGGATGTGAGTGAGGAAAGAGAGGATGTGTACCAGTGACGGTGAGTGGGGAAGATTGAGGGTTTGGCTTCGTGGTCTACGTGGACGATGTAAGTCAATGGGTTTAAGTCATGTAAAGAGGAAGAAGAAGAAGGTGAGAGAAGAGTCAAGAGGAAGAGGAAGAAGAAGAAAGCCATTGACGGAGAAAAGTTATCAACTTTTTGTTTTGATTTGTTGATTGTAGATTTGGTTAGTGAGTGAAGGAAGAAGAAGAAGGAGGAGATTGATGATGAGGGTACCACATTGCTCTGCTTGATATTTTGGGTGGAAGCGGAGAAAGAGAGGAAAACTACTAGACTTGTGTAGTGTGTACAGAGCAAGCAAGCAGAAGAAATTGTGCCACTGACTCTATTGTCTCTTTTGCTTTCCTTATTACGAAAACACCCTTTTACTTTTCAAAAAGAAGAAAATATATGAGTGAAGTAAAGACTGTAAAGTAATGAACGAACACAAATCAGTTTTTGATGTACTCGTTTGTTTGCAGTTATGTTTCAGGTGACATATTCATATGTGTCGTTCACGGGATTTTTAGTTTTATCATGTCCACAGATGAAGTTGGGATATTTCTGGATTATTACCATCTTTAAAGAAATTTTTGAATGATTCGAAGTTCAAAGCCTAAAAAGTATAAACACAGAGCTAAGATTATACACGTCATCGGAACCGGAGGATTTGATGTGGGTCCCGTGTTTGTCCGACACGTGTTTGAATCGCCCGTGCAAAGATTACTTTTAACTTTAATTAATCAAAATAAGGATAAGGCATTTTGTGATGTTATTTTTTGTCAAATGTTGGTTAGGATTGGAAGAACAATAAATACGAGTTACATACAGAAGTTCACCTGAGTAGGTCGATGTTTGTTGTATTATTGAGCCATTTTTTTTTTTTACTATATACAGTATATTCTAACGCATTATAGTTAACCAAGAGGCCAAAAGAAGTGTGTTCACGTGTTTTTGTTCGTTTCTGCTGTTTTTTATTTTCTTTTTTTGCTTACCATATAAAATAATACAAAGTCTATAATGAAACGAAAATAGAATTTAACAAAAAAAAATGTACCCATTCAACTGTATTTGTGGGTTGATACTTGATACTGACAATAAGTAGGTCCACCGTATAATTTATTTTATATACAGGCGAATATCCTAGTTTCCGTTTAAAATTTAAATCAATTAAATTATTGACCATTTTAAATAAATGAAACTACTTCTAAATTATTTCACATGGAATTATTGACTATGGAGGAAGTCTAGTAATGAGTGGGTACCTCTCTAAAGCGGGACATATTGGACCTCTTGCTCTTATTATAATCTTCTTTTTCACTTTACCTTTCTAACTAGAACATAAATATTTAATTTCACTGGGAAAAAATTATGTTCGATGTAGACTTTACTTTTGCAAACTCTATTGATGGGCGCTAAACGAGCACAAATCCAGTTTCCAAAAAAAGTCATGGGCCTCCAGACAATTTATGCAATAGCAGCTGTATCAATTTTCTGATTTGGCTTCAGTATCTAGATTTCTTAATACTTTTCACAACATATCATTTTACAAACCCATGACAAAATAGTAGCATCGTTATCAAATTTCTTTTATGATACTACGAAATGAGCTTGAGAGTTTCATGTGTAGATGCTGGTAATTGAATTTCTACTATCCACCGTTACAGCTTTAGTTAAAAAAAAACATAAGAACTGATGTACAATTGTACAAAAAGGACGATATTTTGGAAACCAAGCTACGTTACACACTGTTCCTCTAACAAAATTAAGGACATCGCAATCTGAGGTTGTAAATATGAAAAACCTATCATTGCGATTGTAAATCTGACAAACAAAACTTATATTGAGTTCAACGGGAAAATACTCGAGAACATTTTTTATTCAAATAGCAGAAAATCAAATGTAGCCATCTCTCTAACATTTGAGTAACAATATTGCGGTGATACTTAAAAAAAAAAAAAAAAACACACAGATAAATTAATCGAATTAGGCATCGATTGGCCTCGAATTAGGTTTGAGGAACGTGATGAGAAACCCACGCCAATCCACAACCATAGCAAAACTGAAATCCACACCTACAAAAACCATACGAATAACAAATAAATATAAAACGTTAGTATTTAATAAAAGCTTCCTACCAAAATGATCTGTAATAACAATCACTAACAAAGTCGACACTAACCTGCAACTTATATGCACACAGCCATCTCTTTTCTCGACGTAGAACTTGCAACTAGGGCACCTCCTCCAATGCTTATTCTTCGCCATCTGAATCAGCATAGCATCTCCTTCATCGCTAATCTTCTTCTTCGTGTTCCCAAACCTCTGGAACTCCTCACAGCCAACCCCCGCATGCCACGTCACCTTACACTGCACGCAGAAGAGCCGGTGACAAGAAGGACACTCCGTCTGCGTCACGTTAGCATTGCTTCCATCACCCACCATCATCGCCGAGCAATCTTTGAACGGACAGTAGAACTTGTCCCACGACGAGATCAACGACTCGCACAAGATTTTCTCCCAGCGATCGAACACGTCCTTAGGGATCAGATCTCGAAACGTGTACGGCTCCATCAGTCGCGTGCACTCCACGTCAGGGCATTTGATCCTCGACGAGTTTTCTTTGATCTTGGTCGCCACGTAACGGATGGTGCACTCGGTGCAGTACGAGTGATTGCAGGTGGTAGTTCCTCTGAAGATGTCGGAGATAGGTTTTTCGTCCATGCAGATCATGCATAGCCTTCTGGATGCCTCGGAGGATTCGTTCTCGATTTTGACCTCAACTGGTTCCTGCTTGACCAACGTGGTGGTGACGTTCCTTTGGAGTTGGAGACGGTGTTGATGAATCTCCACCGTTGGAATTAAGGAAGAGAAGAGAGCTTCTTGGAGATGAAGCTCCGTCGCGTAGTGTTCGTCGGAGATTGGGAAAACTTCATCGTAGTCGAATAAAGCAGAGAAGTAGGATTCATCTACTAACACTTCAACGTCCATCTTTTTGCTTGATGATGATGATGAGGATCCATCATTCATCTTCTCGTCTTATTCTGTTTAGTTTTTTTTATTTATTTTTCTTAGGTTGAATAAGGTTGATGGACGTTAAATAATGGCGTTGAGTGTTGAATTCTAAGGGTTTTTTTGGTTAATGGAATAGGTTTAACTGATGAAGATTTAATTTGCATTGGAATATGAAATCTTAAGCAATTTAACTGTGTAGTCAAATGCCTTTTGGTTGTTCCTAGAAAAGAAAAACCTTTCACATTTCACTTATTTATGAGAAAAGGTCACATATAACGTCTCCTAAACATAAATGTATTACTCCAATGCAACTCAATAAAAAAAAAACTTATATAATTCAAAATAAATCAAATTCGAAGGAAGTAGTTACTTCTTTGATAGCTGGTTCCGAGATAAAGTTCAGATATGAAAGCTTTAGACTTCAGTGAGCATTGCGATTGCGATTCAAACTCAATTAAATATCACCATGCCATAAAAAATAAGAATTAGCATTGGAAGATATACCTCAAAATTAACCAACTCGTTCAAGCAAGGTTTGGATTCCGTTAACATCTTACGATAGAGTTTTGTCAGAAGAAAAAAATTCTCAAAGAATGAAGAACTGATTCGTATACTACAAGTTAAGTTCCAAGCATTGCGATTGCGATTGCGATTGCGATTCAGTGAGCATTGCGATTGCGATTCAAACTCAATTAAATATCACCATGCCATAAAACTAAGGATTAACATTGGAAGATATACCTCAAAATTAACCAACTCGTTCATGCAAGGTGTGGATTCCGTTAAACATCTTACGATATAAACTATAGAGCTTTGTCTGATTCGTATACTACAAGTTGAGTTCCAAGAATAAGCATATACCGGCTTCTACCATCCACAAAATGCTGAACCAACCGATTTGGCATAGCGTCAAGTGATATTGCTATCTTTAATATATCAATTGATCATATGCTACGAAGATCTTATTAGTTCAAAAGGTAGTAGTATTATTTTTGCTGCAGGTAGTTAGTTCAAATGTAACTGGTTAGTAGTATAGATTAAAGTCACACGGATTGATGAAGACAATGTGGATTTTAGTAAAGCAAAGATATCAAAGTTCACGGCAAATGTTGACAAAACAAAATTTAACGGCAAAAACCTCTTCTATTGTAAGAAAGCATTTAGATAGACCCCAAAATGACCTTAAACTAAATATCGAATGGGGATAGAATCTTTTAAGTGAATAGACTACGTTACCTTATCAAAAAAACAAATTTTAGTAAGCTATCCCGAAAAATCGCCTTACGATTTGGGGCCTTCTGGAACAAACTGGGCAACCCAGATAAGTAGTCCACGCTGATCCACAACCATAGCAAAATTCGAATTTACACCTACGAAATAGTCGAACAAGCAAATAATAACCAATTAATTAATTAACACCAAAGTTAGCTTTTTATAACGCGTCCCTCTTTATCACTAATTCAATATATACGTAAGGAATTTATAACCAAAGATTTATAATATGATGATTAAAAATTCTGACCTGCAACGTATATGCATACACCCATCGCGTTTCTCGACGTACGTTTTGCAACGAGGACACCTCCTCCACTGCTTTGATTTGGCCATGCGAATCAACATAGCGTCTTCTTTATCGCTACTCTTATTCTTCTTCGTCGTGTTCCCAAAACTCTGAAACTCCGCGCACCCAACGCCAGCGTGCCACGTCACCTTACACTGAGCGCAGAACAGTCTGTGACAAGACGGACACTCCGTCTGCGTCACTCTAGCATCATTACCTCCTTGATCATCGTCGTCCACCACCGGCATCGCCGAGCAGTCTTCGAACGGACAGTAGACTTTCTCCGAGGACAGGATCATCGACTCGCACAAGGCTTTGTCCCAACGCTCAAACACGTTCGCTGGGATCAGATCTCGTAACGTGTAGGGCTCTATCAGAGCCGTGCACTCCACGTCAGGGCACTTGATCATCCCTATGTTTTCTTCTACCTTGGTCTTCACGTAACGGATGGTGCAATCGGTGCAGTACGAGTGAGTGCAGTTAGTGGTTCCTCGGAAGATGTCGGAGGAAGGCTTATCCTCCATACAGATCATGCAATAACATAACCTTGTAGACGGATCGTTCTCGTTCTCGGTTTTTATCTCCGCTTCTTCCTGCTTATTAGTAACACACGTGGCAATATTCCTTTGAAGTTGGGGTTGATGGTTAACCTCAGCCGTTAAAGAAGATTTCAAGGAAGAAGACAGAGCTTCCTGGTAACGGAGATCCCTCTCATTCACAGTCGCATAGCTTTGGTCGGAGGTTCCGAAAACTTGGTCGTAATAGTATAACTCAGCTGGGGAATAGTCATAATCTAACATCCTTGTGTTTGATGATGATGATGATGATGATGAAGAGATCCAGGAAGAAGGGAGAGCTTCCTGGTGATGGAGATCCCTCACAGTCGCATAGCTTTGGTCGGAGGTTCCGAAAACATTGCGTAGTCATAATCTACCACTCTTGTGCTTGATGATGATGATGATGATGATGAGGAAGAGGTCCAGGAAGAAGGCAGAGCTTCCTGGTAACGGAGATCCCTCGCAGTCGCATAGCTTTGGTCGGAGGTTCCGAAAACATTGACGTTGTCATAATCTACCACCCTTGTGCTTGATGATGATAATGATGATGATGAGGAAGAGGTCCAGGAAGAAGGCAGAGCTTCCTGGTAACGGAGATCCCTCGTTAACGCAACGGGATCGTGTCCTCTGTTAGGATCGATTAACCTGTTAAGCGGAAGCTTTGTCGCATAGCTTTGGTCGGAGGAGGTTCCGAAAACTTGTTCGTAGTCGTATAACGCAGGGGGATAGTCATAATCTACCACCCTTGTGCTTGACGATGATGAACAAGAGAAGAACGACCCCATATCGTCCTTAATGTTCTGTTCTTTTTTTCCTTCGTAAGTGTATTCACGTTAAATAATGGGAAATATAGGATGCGGAATTCAAAGGTAATTATATTATATTAGATTAATGAAAATTTTACTTTAAAAACAAAAATCATTTCTTTATTTGCTTACGAACAAATACGAAAATATTGCAAATGTATAATTTAATATGTTAACATTACATATTTCAATCTTACCTTTTCTTGTTTAGGACGATATAGGTACATATAGACAATCTGTATTACATATAAACTACCGGAATAAGACTATATATATATATATATATATAAATATATGTGTTTGCTGTTGACAAAAAAAAAAAAAAAAACAAAAAATGGAATTATTGGAGCCATTATAGAAGAAAGAAATATAATATGGTAACATTACATATACACATGTGTATGAATATGTTAACTGATTACTCACTTTGATTTGAAGATCATACAGAAAGGTAATAACATAGCAAATTTCTTAAGATATACTGTACCTCTTTTCGGGCTGCTGTCTTCTATAGTACTTTACAATATGAAATGTGGTGCAGAATGTGGTGTGGCGTCGTTTTAGTGTTTACCGAAGATGGACAATGCAGATCTTCTTCTCCTAGGAATCGAATCAAATCTCACCCATCAAATTTCATAATTTTTCTGGTACTTAACTAATTATATTTTAATGAGCTTCAACTTAGTTATTAAAAAATAATCATTTGGGTCCTCCAACATATAAAGTTATCAAATGCATCTTGAATGATTTATTTTGTTGTCTAGCTCCATCTTTCAACTATCTTACAGACCTAAACGAAGAAAAGAAAGCTTACACTCAGTTTATTGAAACTATATCTTACAAGTAATTTTTTTTTTTTTTTTTTTTTTAAATTCATCTCAAAATTATTAATTTGTCATTTGGCTCCATCTTTCAACTTGTACAAATTGAAACGAAGAAAAGAAAGCTTACACCAAGTTTACTTAAATTCCACCTTACAAGTGACATTAGTTTAAAGTTTAAACTATAAAGTTCTTGTCAAATTTATTAATCTGTCATTTGGCTCCATCTTTCAACTCTCAGAATATCTAATGACGAAAAGAGAGCTTACACTCACTTTATTGAAACTATCTCTCTCTTTTTCTTTTTTTTAAGCAACAATAGGTGTTTTTTTTGTGTGTGTGCAAAACAATAGTTGTTCTTTTATTAGAGACAACGATACAAAATTTGCGGAAGTTTATCAAAAACTAATTTACAGCAAAGAGACATTTAATATTACAGTTTACAGTTGATAAGTCTATGAGTTAAAAAAAGTCCGATGATGAAAGAGTGATCAACTTGTGACTCCACCATCATTGTCAAAACATCTTCTCCTAGTTCCAAACCATTCCTCGATTGCTTTCTCTTCACTTCTGCCACAACTCTTCCACAATTGTCCTCGATTCGTAAACTTGATCCCCGAGTTACCATCTTATAACAGTATTGTTCGTCGTTTCTACATGATCCCGTTAAGACTCTATGGGAAGAAGATGAATCTTTACTCGGTATTTGGAAAATATTATTTTCCACTCGGAAATATTCCAAGTTTGTTGCTGATTCATCTGTCCCAGATAGTGTTCTATATCCTTCCCAGGTCTTGAATAATCCAAATTTCTAAACCAAACAAAAGAAATGAAAAAAACTTAATTAGTTTCAAAGTGAATAAAATATGTTATGCAAAAAAGAAAAAAGAACTTGCATGTAAAAAAAATATAGAAATGGGACGTGTGTCTCTACCTGTCTACGTAAGGTAAACAAGACATGGCCGTGTAAATTCATGAGATAAACTTCACGGCAGCTCTTAGAATTATAATTATCGACACGATAAATTATATTTCCTTTGGAATCGAAGACGGTGCAGCCATTTGTATTGAACACCAACGATTTCATCCAGATCGTGAAACTCTCTTTCTCCGTCGTCAAGTACGGCGAACTTGTTTGTTCTCCGGCGCCGGAGGTTGTCTGGTCAGGATGAATCTTCACCATACTTTCTGCAGGACAGATTCGATTCTGCCAAGCTTTTGTCTCGAAAGGTCGTCGGTATATTTGCATATAATATATTATATCTAGTTCGATCGAGATAATGAATTCGATTTTTTTTTTTTTTTTTTAATTTGGTTTGTTTGATCTCATTGCACTAGAACTTGGGTTTATATACACAACCGATTTGTGGAAGTTACTTGCTTTGTTCGTTTGCGATTATTTTAAGTCAACTTAATGATTGTCTACTAGTTTATAGTAATTCCATGTTCAAATGTTCAAAGAAATAAAGTTCTTATCAAAAATATAAAGTCTCCACGTGTTTTAGAAGAAAATTAATTGTTCTCATTATATGTTTGAAACTTCAAACTTTTTAACATTGTTAATTGTACATGTTATCTCCTGTTATTTAATTATATATAGTTTTCTGTTGTGCACATAAATTGAAATTGAGAACAACTATATATCGATATCAATGTCTTCTTCCACATGTTTAAATGTGATATCCTAACGACCATCTTCAAATAAAATCAGAAAAGAAATACATTTTAATTTAACTTCTACATAGATCAGAGAGAGGAATATAGGGAGCTCTAGCCTCTAGGTAGCTTGAGAAGTTGCTCAATCGATTTGGAGTTGTATTTTCTTGTGAGCGCATGTCACACTCACACCAATATTGCTAATTATAGAAATACCAGGCAAAGACCATATAAATAGCTAGATTATAGTAATTATTTAATGATGTAAGAACAAACTGTTAGAATTAAAAAAATGTGAAATACTCGTAGATAATAACTTAACATGGCTCTATACAACCCAGGCCCACCCATTGGGGGAGTGTTGTCAGGTTGACGGAGCATGGAAAGCAACAGAATGTCGAACAAGACTAGGATGGTACAATTGTGATCGGGATTCGGGAACAATTCTGGTTAGGTCTAGTAATCTCCGGCGGGGTCTTTCTCCACTACAGACAGAACCAGAGGCACTGATTTGGGCTATGCAAAGTATGCTAGTCCATAATAAACGGCGGATGAATTTCCAAACAGACTGCGCTCAAATGGTGAAAATGGTGTCCAAACCTACAGAGTGGCCAGCGTTTGCGATATTGCTAGAGGAAGTAGAGAAATGCAAAAGAATGTTTCAGGCGTTCTCCCTATCATACATCCCATGACAAAAAACACGAAGACAGACAACAGAGTGCTCGAGATCAGCCTCATGATGTGTACTACATAAACTCAGTTCTCTCGGCTTCGTTTCCCGGACCGGTTTAGGAGCTTAGGCTGTTGAAAAAAAAAAAAAAAAAAAACTTAACATGGCATTTAACTTAGTAACACGTATTTCGTTCAACATACTGTATCTTTAGATAACTGAAACTAAATATAATAACTTTGCTTGGTGTATATACACAGATCACACAATATCAGCAACTACATACATAGAGACAAATCATTTAACGCTTAATATTGTACACTAACTGAATAATTTTTAGGCGCATTAATATCTCAATATATATATGCCTTTTACAACAAATATCTCAAAATATCTCAATACTGATATATATCTCCACGATGGATAGAGTTACATTTTTTTGTTTAAATGTATCGTTTTACTAGGATTAAAAGATGTTCAATACGTATGCATTATATATGTTGTAAACTTGTAACCATTTGGCATTAATTAAATTAATTAAAAAAAATGGTCGTCACTATTAGTAAATGGAGTTGAAGTCGACGAAGAATGCACTGTGTCACGGTTTTAGGTCTTGCGCGGATAAGCGTCAGACATCACTGCTCTTTTGGTTCTGTCTTGATTTATGTATTCAAGTTTCTTTAATCGTGTAAACTATAAATTAGGTATCAATTTTGTCGTTATTTTTATACACTTTATTAGAGTAATATCAAAAGCCATTTTGGCATGTTGAACTTTTCTCGTAGCTGACGGTTTCCCGAAATGATACTTAACAGCTAGTTGAAGTACTATATTATTTGATGAGATATATAACTGAAAAAGAGTTTTTACAAAAACAAACTCAACCGTTCGGATTTGAATTTTTTTTCGCATAGTTCTATCCTATAATTTATGCGTATAGTCACTGAACTTCGTGATCGCGCGGCTATACACATACTATATCTCGATGATTTAAAGTTCAAAACCTAATTACTCGTTTTTTGAAATGTTTATATTTCACGCTTCATGGTATGGCAACACTCGTGAGAAATCACTGATATTGACACTTTAACCTCGTGCTATTTGCCCCCGTGTAAATTGCATTACTCCAAAAGTTGCATTGTTCAAAAATGACAAATTTATGACCCTTTCTGATGTAAGTATTTATTTTATATGAACGTTTTGTCCCTAAGTGTACATCATCCGTTACAAATCCAATTTAGATGACACAGACGGTCCAATATATTAACTTTTGGAGGGTAATTTTTGTGCCCTTTTTTTATACCTTTTTGTGTAAGGATAAGCACCAGGTCCACGTATCGATTACTAACAAAACAAATTAAAAAGAAATGGTTTTTTAGAATTTTTGTTAGATTAAGTGAACCAGTGTATGTTCTAGTGTATGACGTACTTTAGTCGAAGGATTAGGTAGCCTAAATCTTATTTCTCAAGCATATGCATTTCTCTATTGGCGTATACAAGGCCGGCCAATCAGCGATACATCCCTAATATATTAAAAGAGAAAACACTTTAAAAATAACCTTTAGTTGATGTGTTATTAACAAGAATGCATGCTGATGTGTCATCATTAGGAGCTTCTCATGTTATTTATAAAATAAGGATTAGTTTACTAGACTAATTACAAACATTGTCATTCATATTTTTGGTTAGAGAATCAAATATGTATAGTTAGATTAATCATATATGAAATTATTAATAAAAGAATCATCATTCTCTTTCCTTAATTGACAATTACGAAAATTAGTAAATAAGGAAAAATATGAGATTCAATTTAATGCTATCATTATATTTTTTTTAAATCATTCTATATCTCCTTTCATCTTTGTTTAACTTTATTTTATAAAATAAAAAATTGACACAATACAAAAAATCTAATAAATAAAATCTAAAACTTTTTCTATATATGCTATGATTTGAATTTTTAAAAACAAAATAATCACTAAAACTATTAAAATTCCCAATATGTTGTTGTGTGTAGGTGTAAAAATATATTATAAAAAATAGATGATATGCAACCATGTAAGTAGGAGAGTAGGTATCTAAATGTAATTTAAAATATTTTATATGATTTTTTAGTTAAACTGTATAATGAAATCAAATAAAATAATATTTTTTATAAATGTATTTAATTTTGATCAAAAATTTGAATATTGCTCCATTTGTTTCAATTTTTCAGTACAAAATTACTTATACTTTTGTTATTTTGACAATTTGGATTTTGCAAGATTGATCTTTTATTGGTTGGATTGTTTTGGAATTATAATAAAACATGTTTTAGTTTTAAAAGAAATAAAAAAAGTTAGTTCTAATCCGTGTAAACACCTAAAACTTCTTATCTTCTTATCTTATAAAATATACTCATTTGATTTGTTTTATGTATTTTGCTGAAGTCTAGCATATTTAATCTATAGTCTAGCATATTTAATCTATGTCTATGATCAATGTTTTAATTTGTTTTAATTTTTAAAATGTTTAATTTCCACATTATAAACGAAGATAAAAACCTTAACAAGGTAAAAAAATCTGTCACATAAAATTTTGAAATAGTTAAATATACATTTTTAATTAAAAAATACAAATTCAGAAACCATCTCCCCGTGCTGGGCGCGGGTCAAACTCTAGTCTTCAACTATTTGTGAGTAATCATATCCCTAATCCTAATTCCTATAATTATTAATAGAATACTTTTTGGGGTCATTTTAACTAAAAATTGGAATGAGACACATAAAGCATCTCCAATGGGTTGCTTAACTTATTCTTCATTGAAGGTAAGATCCTGTCCAATATTTTCATATGCTGATTAATAAACAAAAATTCATATGTATGTTCTTAGGAACAATATCTTTAATATATTCATCACTTTACTATTAATTTAATGTTGGTTATGTTGTAGGTTTTATTTAAATATATATTATATGACATTTTAATTTATAATTTTTTTGAACATTCAGTTATATATAATTCCATTTTTTTATAGATGATTTGGTGCAAGATTATGGAAAGTAGTTTATGTAGTCAAATAAAAATTGTCCTCATCTTATGGGGAAATTTCAAAACTACACCTCTTGAGGTGTCAATTTTCAAAAATACATCTCTATGGTACCAATTTTCAAAACTACACTTTTTTCATTGAGTAAAAGAACTCTAAACCCTAAAATATAAATCCAAAACCCTAAAATCTAACATTGAACCCTTAAATCTAAACCCTAAATCCCAAAATTTAAACCCTAATCTAGGAATAGTGAACCCAAATATATATATTAAAATTGTGTATTTTTGAAAATTTCCACACTATAGGTGTAGTTTTGAAAATTTGCACCTTAAGAGGTGTATTTCATAAAATTTCTCCCATCTTATAATCAACCTAATTTTAGTCTATATAGTATGTATTTGACTGTTGGGATTTTTCTTTGTTTTGAGAACTACAAATTTTTATTGATGGAACTAAATTTTTTAATTGTTTTTTTTTGTTAAAGGGCTTTCTTATATTTTAATGAAATTAAAAGATACATATGGTTTTATATCTACCTTGGTAGATTTTCTCCATTAAAACTCTGGTTTTTGTTGGCTGTAATGATGGTTCTGTTGACTTCTGTGTAATTTTTTAATTGTTTTAAATTTTATATATCCATATATATATATATACACAACAATCTATGTAAAATTAATGAAAAATCTAAAGATTTCAGAAATTTCCATAATATTTACTGTTTTATAGTTTTCTTGTTTTTATAACCATTGTTTTCTAGTTAGTTTTGTAGTTCTTTATAATTAATGTATATAAAGAATAGTTTTGCTAGTTTCTCATTTCAGTTTTCCAACTATATTTCTTTATTTTCTAGACAAGGATCCTCAATTTTCTAACTACAGGATATTAATTTACGTCAACACGACTCTATATTATTCATGTTATTTCTCAAAATTTCTCTAAGTTTAATGGTCTAGTATTTTTGTCAAAGTCCAAAGTCCAAACCATAAACTTACGCGTAGGAAATTAAGTGTTAAAATGGTGGGGATTAGATTAGCTACGTGAAGGTGTAGATTGTTAACTGTGTGACGCGGATTATTGCTGCGACGATGTCGCTTTCCCTGCCACAGAAAAACATGAATATCAGTCAATAGCTCCAAAAACTGCATTTTCAAAAAAAAAAAAAAAAAAAAAAAAATTCAAACACCTGAAATCAAAGTGGGAAAAATCCCTCAAAATTCGAGTATACAAGACGACGATCTCCTGGCGACTGGAAGGTTTCTGCTTTAGGTAATTCGATGCGATCAATTCAAGCTGGGTTTTAGGCTATTCGTCTTATTTTCTTCATTCCTGATCGTGATAGCGAAAATTTCCGATTTCAAGCATGAATGATCGGTTCCTGACAATTAGGGTTTGCTCGATTTTGATTTCATATCTGAAAAAATCTTTGCTTGTTGGTGAAAAACGGACAATTGTTCTTCTGATCGCCCAAATATCTGAACTTTCATCCCTGGTTTTGATAAATTGTTTTTTTTTTTTTACAGTGAGAGGTAAATCTAAAAGGTCTCTGGGCTGCTCTTGAGATTTCTCTCCTTTGTAGGAGGAGAGACGATCAGTGTCTTGTCAAAGATAAAGCCATCTGATTAAATTAAAATACGTATTTGGAGTAGCAGTTTCCATCTGTTAGGTGTTGAGCTTCGTTGGATTATAGACTTCCATGACCGTCATAGCATGATGGTTGGGAAGATATTAGATGGATACAAGGGAAAGTAATAGGACATTCTCTGAGATAGTGGGTCTGGTGAAATCCTGGCTCCCCTGGCGATCCGAGCCAGCTACTGTGTCCAGGGATTTTTGGATGCCTGATCAGAGCTGTCGTGTATGTTATGAGTGTGATTGTCAGTTTACCCTTATCAACCGCAGGCACCATTGCCGTCTCTGTGGGAGAGTTTTCTGTGGCAAGTGTACAGCAAATTCGATACCTTTCGCTCCCGGTGACTTGAGAACTCCCCGTGAAGAGTGGGAGAGGATACGTGTTTGCAATTACTGTTTCAGGCAGTGGGAGCTAGGTGATGGTGGTCCACATGTTTCGAGCCTCCCTGAACTTAGTACTTCAGCGTCAGAGACGAGTCTTCTTAGCTCAAAGACTAGTACAACTGCCAATAGTAGTAGCTTCGCTCTTGGCTCAATGCCTGGATCAATTGGTCCGTTTCAGAGGGTCCAACATGGTTCTGATGTCAGTTTGCATGGAGTATCTTCAATGGAGACAGGCACAACTAGGCAAGGTAAAGAAACTTCAAGGAGGGGCAGCTTAGTTTCCTCAGATGTCGAAGATCCGTCTCGCTTTACTATAAATAGGTACTCCTCTCTGAGCTCTCTTTGATATCATTGGTGATAGTGAATCTTATTAAACTCTGCAAAAGCCTTTTAAGATCAATCAAAATATTTCTTCTGCATGTAATTTATGATAGTGAATCTTTTAAATATTTTTTGGAGTCAAATTAGGAAATCAGAGTACTTTAGATCAGAGCCGTGTTTGGATAACTTGATTAATATAGTTGCCTTTTTGCATCAGGAGTGATGATGAGGACGACGAGTATGGTGCATACCAGACTGATATTGAGACAAATCATTCTCCTCAAGCTAATAAATATTATGGTCCAATGGAATATGATGAGATGATCATATGTGATGGGCCCTGTAAGCATCTTAATGGAGAAACCACTGACCAGAAAAGTTTAAGTGGCTCTCCACTCATTCATCATTGTCTTGAATCTCTAATCGGGGAAGGAGGAGAGCAGTTCCAGAAGAAAGGTGAGCATGATGGTCGTGACGAATGTGAAACTTCTTCTCCACCTGATGTTTCAGACGATCACGTGGCAGAACCGGTGGATTTCGAGAACAATGGGCTTTTGTGGGTTCCACCTGATCCAGAAAATGAAGAAGATGAGAGAGAATGTCCTTTGTTTGATGACGAAGATAATGAGGGAGATGCCTCAGGTGAGTGGGGATACTTACGACCTTCCACTAGCTTTGGTAGTGGAGAGTATCGAAGCGAGGACCGAACAAGTGAAGAGCACAAAAAGGCTATGAAGAATGTGGTCGATGGGCACTTTAGGGCTTTGCTTGCACAATTGTTGCAAGTAGAGAACATACCTGTGAGCGATGAAGAGGGCGAAGAGAGCTGGTTAGAGATAATCACCTCTCTTTCTTGGGAGGCTGCTAACTTATTGAAGCCTGATATGAGCAAAAGTGGAAGAATGGATCCTGGTGGGTATGTCAAAGTAAAGTGCTTAGCTTCGGGGTTCCGACATGATAGGTAATAGAAGCAACAAAAATTATATCCCCAAATACTGGTGCTGAGTTCATAGTGCTTCAATTTATGCACTGAGTATTTTTCATCATGTTATCTGGATCCTTGTGAAGTTCCATTTTTAAGTAATCCATCTCGTGTATTACTTTTACAGCATGGTGGTAAAGGGAGTTGTTTGCAAGAAAAATGTGGCTCATAGGAGAATGAGAGCGAAGATTGAGAAAGCTCGACTATTGATTCTAGGCGGTGGGCTTGAGTATCAAAGGGTCTCAAACCAGTTATCGAGTTTTGATACCTTGTTGCAACAAGTGAAATTTGCATGCCTCTTCTATATGTCTATTTGCATGATATGGAATTATTTACTTCTTACACTTATTTTGGTTTTCAGGAAAAGGATCATCTAAAAATGGCTGTTGCAAAGATTCACGCTGAACGTCCAAATATTCTACTAGTCGAAAGATCAGTTTCGCGATATGCACAAGAGTATCTTCTAGCCAAAGACATATCTCTTGTTCTAAACATTAAAAGGCCACTTTTGGATCGCATTGCTCGCTGCACTGGTGCTCAGATAATTCCTTCAGTAGACCACCTCTCCTCTCAAAAGCTTGGTTACTGTGAGAATTTTCGGGTGGATAAGTTTATTGAAGAACATGGTCCAGCTGGTCAAGCTGGAAAGAAAGTAGTGAAGACGTTGATGTATTTTGAGGGTTGTCCAAAGCCATTAGGATTTACAGTAAGCATTCCCAGCCACTATAATTTAGAATACAGGGCATATTTCTTAAATCTGATTGCCTCATGACATTACTTCTTACTTATTATGTCCTTTTTTCTTCAGATTTTGCTTAGAGGTGCTAATGAAGATGAGTTGAAAAAAGTGAAGCATGTGGTGCAATATGGAGTTTTTGCAGCTTACCATTTAGCACTCGAGACTTCATTTCTTGCTGACGAAGGAGCCTCACCAGAACTTCCCTTGAACTCCCCAATTACTGTGGCACTTCCAGCTAAAGCTACGAGCATTGAACGTTCGATATCTACTGTGCCAGGTTTCATGGTCTCTGCGTATGAAAAATCTCCAACAATGCTATCTGGTTCCGAACCACAACGAGCAAACAGTGTCCCAGTTTCAGAGTTGCTTTCGACCACTGACAATCTATCCATCCAGAAGGATATGAATCCTCTGTTACCCAATGGTTCAGGCTGGCAGGCTAGAGAAATCAATCCGAGTTTCACATTTTCATGCTATAATGGTCCATTGAATTTGCCTGACCGTGTGATAGAAGGAAGAAACTCAGATTTGTCTGAAAAGTCTGCAGTGGCAGACGCACCAGTAGAGAAAGGCAATCCAACTGTTGAGGCAGAGGACACATTGGACAAGTCCCTATATTCATCAGGACAAGGCATTTGTCGAAAGAGTTCTCAAAATAGTACGAGCGTTATGGCCGTAAACCAAGACAATGGTTCAGAGCTTACAACCGTCCAACATCAAAACAGTGAGAATCCAAAGGAACCACAATCTCAAAAAGAGGAATTTCCTCCGTCACCGTCTGATCACCAGAGCATTTTGGTTTCTCTGTCGTCCCGATCAGTGTGGAAAGGAACTGTGTGTGAGAGGTCTCACCTCTTTCGGATAAAATATTATGGTAGTTTTGATAAGCCCTTGGGACGGTTCTTAAGAGATCATTTGTTCGATCAGGTGAGTTTTTTTCTATTATAGTTTAGTTTAATATTTTGACTTCTCTATTACAGTAACATAATAATTTGGTAACCCAAATAAATGCTCAAATTGCAGAGTTACAGGTGCCGTTCATGTGAGATGCCATCAGAAGCTCACGTTCACTGTTACACTCATCGGCAAGGCAGCCTCACGATATCTGTCAAGAAGCTCCAAGATTATCTCTTACCTGGTGAAAAGGAGGGGAAGATCTGGATGTGGCATAGATGCCTGAGATGCCCGCGACCTAACGGCTTCCCTCCAGCGACTCTGCGAGTGGTGATGTCTGATGCTGCTTGGGGACTATCGTTTGGGAAGTTTCTGGAGCTCAGTTTCTCAAATCACGCTGCTGCCAGTAGAGTAGCATGCTGTGGCCATTCTCTGCATAGAGACTGTCTTCGGTTCTATGGGTATTTTTCTTGCATCTCCTTGGGGCCGAATAGGACTTAATTTTCTAAGACGTCTGTATTTTCCTTTGGTCTAACAAGTTGTGCCCATGCAGATTTGGGAACATGGTTGCTTGCTTCCGGTACGCTACTATAGATGTTCATTCGGTCTACCTTCCACCATCAATTCTTAGTTTTAACTATGATAACCAGGACTGGATACAGAGAGAAACAGATGAGGTTAAATACCTGTGATTTTCTTAGATAAAGTTTTGAAATTTAACACAGTGACTTGACTGAGTTCTCCCTATTTTACTAAGCAGGTGATAGAGAGAGCAGAGCTTCTGTTTTCTGAAGTTTTAAATGCTATCAGTCAAATTGCAGCGAAAGGTTTTAGGCGTGGAATGGGTGAACTCGAAGAAGTGCTGCAAAGAGAGAAAGCAGAATTCGAGGTAATAATTAGTGTTTTATATAAAAAAGCATCATTTTGAGTCAAACGGTCTGTTTTGTAACTGATCTTACATTTCTTCCAGGAAAATATGCAAAAGATGTTGCACAGGGAGGTAAAGGAAGGCCATCCTCTTGTTGACATTCTTGAGCTTTACCGGATTCGCAGACAGTTGATTTTTCAGTCATATATGTGGGATCACCGCTTGATTAGTGCATCAACTTTACATCAGCTTGAGGGCAGTGATGACACAAAGAGAGAAGAAAATGAGAAATCACCCTTGGCTAAAAGCCAGACGCTCCCCGAGATGAATGGTGTGATCAACTCTCTTCTTCCTGGCTCAGAGGTTAATCTGAATCCTGATGGTGATTCTACTGGTGACACTGGCTTATTAAATAAGGTTCAGAAGGAAGCCGATACAAATTCAGATTTGAGTCAGGAAAAGGAAGACGGGGGAGAAGTTTCTCCAAGCAACACCTTACCTGATAATTCTAATCTTCTGGAAAATAAACTCGATGTTCGCAGGACACAGTCTGATGGCCAGATAGCTATGAAAAATCTATCAGCCACTCTTGATGCAGCATGGATAGGCGAGCGTCAAACATCAGTGGAGATTCCAACCAATAATAAGATCTTGCTTCCTCCTTCCTCCATGTCAAACTATTCAACTTTCCCTCCAACCTCATATGGGTTAAAGCCAATAGATCTACCAGAACAGCTAAACGAATTCAAGGTGGCCTATCCAGTTTCACCTGCTTTACCGAGTAAAAATTATGAGAACTCAGAAAGCTGGTTAGGTATGCCATTCCTCAATTTCTACCGTTCCATCAACAAGAATTTCCTGCTTAGCTCTCAGAAGCTTGATGCATTTGGCGAGCATAGACCTATCTATATTTCATCTTTTAGAGAGGCAGAGCTTCAAGGTGGACCAAGGCTACTTCTGCCTGTAGGCATGAACGATATTGTTGTTCCCGTGTATGATGATGAGCCCACGAGTATGATCGCATATGCATTGATGTCACCCGAATATCAGCGCCAAACTTCCGTCGAAGGGGAATCTCTAGTGTCGTATCCTTCTGAACTGAACATCCCTCGCCCAGTTGATGACACCATTTTTGACCCCAGCAGAGGCAGTGGTTCAGTCGATGAGAGTATACTCTCAATGTCCTCATCTCGCAGCAGCTCACGGCTTCTGGACCCACTTTCATATACGACAGCTTTACATGCCAGAGTCTCATATGGAGAAGACGGCACTCTTGGAAAAGTGAAGTACACGGTTACTTGTTACTTTGCAAAACGGTTTGAGGCATTGCGTAGTATATGCATCCCTTCGGAACTTGAGTTTATAAGGTCTCTTAGCCGGTGTAAAAAATGGGGAGCTCAAGGTGGAAAGAGCAATGTCTTCTTTGCTAAAACCCTGGACGACCGTTTTATCATCAAACAAGTCACCAAGACGGAATTGGAATCATTCATCAAATTTGCACCTGCTTACTTTAAATACTTATCGGAGTCTATTAGCACGAAAAGCCCTACTTGCCTTGCAAAGATCTTGGGAATCTATCAGGTATTTGTTTAATTGTCAAGTGGAGAGTTTCCTGGTCAGGTTTGATTCATTCTTGATCAGTGTTTGTATTTTTGAATTAATAGGTGGCAACAAAGCAACTTAAGAGCGGGAAAGAGACAAAGATGGATGTTCTGATTATGGAGAATCTTCTGTTTGGAAGAACTGTGAAACGGCTCTATGACCTCAAAGGATCTTCCCGGGCGCGATACAACCCTGACTCTAGTGGGAGCAACAAAGTCTTGTTGGATCAAAACTTGATCGAAGCAATGCCAACTTGTCCTATTTTCGTCGGTAACAAAGCAAAACGATTGTTGGAAAGAGCCGTCTGGAACGATACCGCTTTTCTTGCTGTGAGTTTTTTACTCTTCTACTCATTCACACTACTCTTTTGAACAAGTTTTATGAAACTTATCATATGTATCTTGTTTGTGTTTGCAGTTGGGTGATGTGATGGATTACTCGTTGCTAGTAGGGGTGGATGAAGAAAAGAACGAGCTAGTTCTCGGGATTATCGACTTCTTGAGGCAGTATACATGGGACAAACATCTAGAGTCTTGGGTGAAATTTACAGGGATCTTGGGAGGACCAAAGAATGAAGCACCAACAGTAATCTCTCCAAAGCAATACAAGAGAAGATTCAGAAAGGCCATGACGACTTACTTCCTCATGGTTCCAGATCAATGGTCTCCGCCTAGTGCCGTTACTAATAACTCTCAGCCAGAAGAAACCTCTCAAGCCGGTACTCAAGCAGAGTGATTTATGAATCCTAATAATCATAATGCAAGCTTTTTGTCTTGTATAGAAATTGTTTCTTTCTTTAGCATTTGGGAACACTATTCTTTGGCTATGACTATATGATTCTTTTTTCTTCTGAAGATTGGGTTTCTCTCGTATATCGATTTTGTTTTCTTCTTTTAGATTATGGGTCGTTCGATTAGAGTTTTGGGAGATTGTCTGAAATTTCCTCAGAAATATGTGAGATTATTTCAGTTTTATCCTGTCTGTACAAAAATCTTATGTATATGAAATTCTTTACTTATATGTTTTGATGCTCGCACAGTTTTCTTTTGTTGCTTCAGTCTTCATATTACAGAATCCGGATATAATCATATTTGTGTTCTTACAAAAGTGAAACAGGAAAGAAGCAAATCGCTGCTTCTTTCACAGCCTTTTTTTCGTTCTGTACATTCTTATTCAAGAGGCCTTTTTGAAGAGAGATCAGATTTTGATTTTTTCCAAAAAAAAAAAAAAGAGGAAAGAGATTTAGAGGAAGTCAAAGCTGCTCCATTTGATCATCATTAACTCTTGTTGCGAAGCAATTTTCTGTCGTTGACCATCATCCTTCTCTGCATCTCTCAACTCCAGATAACTTCTTTGTAGAAGATCAAGAATCTCAACCTCTCTGTTTTTTATTTTCAATAATTAAAAACATTGAAGCAAGATCAATCTGATTATATATTAATTTAAGATTAGGAAGTTATCATACCTTGAGTAAGAAGCTACCATTGGACTCTCTGGGGGACAACGAGGACCTTCATCGTATCCTTCACATATAACCTCTCCATTATCATCGGTGTAACATATGATCCCTTGTATCGGATCTTCAAATACCTGTTTCCAAGAAAATAACAAAAACCAATTTCAAAAATGATAATTTGCCAAACGGGTTGTGTCTAGATTCTCAAGAAAATCAAGGCACAGTTCTTGGAAAGAAAGAAGAAAGGATCGTACAGTGTTCTTGGTGGAGTATCTTATCGGCTGTGGCTGTGAAACTGTGACTTTCTTGGCTTTAACTTCAATATTACTCTGTTGAAGCATCAAAGTCTTTGATCTTACTGTTTTTCGAATAAAACATGGTGTTTCAAGAGGAAGACAAAGTTTAGTTGAATATGCCATTGCCTCTGTGTTTTCTTTCAGAAGAAACTTGGATCTCTTCTTTTTGGACCAAAATGTTTGGTTTATAGGTCACAAGAACTTAAAAAAATAGAAAAATGGCAAAAGCAAAACTTATAAATTCCGATGATTGATTAGTTTAAATAGAGACAAGATGCAAATAATATAATCCCTAATATATTAAAAGAGAAAACACTATAAAATAAACCTTTGTCTCATGTGTTATTAACAGAAATGCCATGCTGATGTGTCAACACCAGGTTCACTTTCAAGGTTAGTTTTAATTAAGACAAACATTACTAGACTAATTACATGTTATGCCATTCATATTTGGTTAGAGAATGAAATATATATGATTAATTTAGTCAGAAAAATAATTATTAATGAAAATTATTTTCTTTCAGTTTCCTTATTTGGTAATGACGAAAATTTATTTATTAGTCAATCAATCAGTAAAATATGGAAAGTTTTATTCAATTGTATTATATTAATTGTTTAAAAATTAATTTATTCATCTATCATTTTTGTTTAGCTTTACTTTCAAGAATAAATTATATCATCACATCAAAATATTTAAAAAAGAAAATTAGTTTTTTTCTACATATGCTATGGTTTGAATTTTTAAAAATGAAGCAAATCTCTAAAAATGTTAAATGTCCCACATGATTATATTTTGGGATAATAGTTCAAAAACCTATTATAAAATAGGATCCAAATAATGATCAACCATAATCACAAATAGGAAAAAAAATTTACCATGTTTGGAAATCTTTAAAATTTCTTTTATTCGATTTAATTTGATTCTTTAATTGAATTAAATAATTAAATCGTATTTTTAATATTTTGGTTTGATCAAAATTTTAAACGTAATAAATTCTAATAACTTATCATATAAGTTAAATTATTTTAGTTATTTAAAATTGATAAAAACATAAAATATATATGCCATTTTATATTTATCAAAATATAAAATTATTTTAAATGTATTAAAATTTATATATATGTGGGTTCGGAAAGGGAGAAACTGTTGTTAAAGCAAATGTTAGATTACCACACTGTAAACGATGACAAAAATCAAACCAGGCTAAAAAAATATGCATCACTCAAAATTTCGTCTAATGTAAATTGACATTTTTTTAATTGTCTAACACTCTATGTTCCTAAAATTGTATGTAAATAGACATCTTTTAATAAAATCAAATTGAGAAAATATCACCCCGTGCAAGGCGCGGGTCAAACTCTAATAGCCGATTATAGTGGTCATCTTATTAACAAGTTCATATAATGTCTTTGTTGTGGGGTCATTACTCTCGCATTATAAATAAACTTAATTCTCTTTTTTCTTCTAATGGCTCATTTTACTTGTTACTTTTTATCAAATTAAAGGTTGGCCAGTCAATTTTTTCACTGGAATCGTTGAATTTATGCGCATATGTATACATAAATGTCTACTTATGCACTGTAATGAGTATTGATTGATTGGTTTTGTTTAAAAGAAAATAATATTCCCTTGTTGTTACATAAAAGGCTTTCACAATTTTCATTATGAGATGACCACCACTTACTCATTATATATTTTTCCTCCAGAAAATTTATAGTATTTGTTTGGATGTCTTTTACTCGCGTACTGAAACTAAATATACAACATAAATTAGTATTACTAGATGACAAGTAAATAGTGTATCTTGTTTAATAATAAATGAAACATGTTATGAGCCAAAAATCATTCGAAAAAAGGTTAAAGAAGGTTTTTGAAATCACGAGACGTTAGTGGTTAATTACTTAATTTATCTTCCACCAATTTGTTGCCTAATTAAACCAAGCTGTGGCACGTGTCCGTCTATCTAGTTATAGTGACATAATTTTTTGTTTTATGTCACAACGTCAATAATTGGTTTATTATAGTCAGTGATATGATTATTTACAGAGATTAATTGTTGAGAGACGACACCGTCCAGTTACTCGGAAAAGGTCGTGTCGTCTATTTTTCATTGTAAAGGTGTGTTCTAATTCGCTGGTTTAATGAATTAATAAACTAATACCAATTTATATTACGTGACAACGAAATGACGAATATTCCTCTATCAAATTAAAATTACAGAATTTATACGGAATATTTATTTTAAGAAAACAGCAAATGTTTACTAGTTTCTGAGTCATCAAAAACTTTGGTAATTGGTATATAAAATATGGTGGAATCGTAGATCAGTAGGTCACAAAACGTTGAAACAAGTTTCCAAAAACTTTAACCAAAATAAAATAAAATAATAATAACAAAAACTTCCACAGTATTTTTTTTTTCTTTTTGTCAAACTAATAATAGAGTATTGATAGATAATATTAAATGCTAATTGATTATTCGGTACCTAGTATATAAAATGTATTTTAAAAACCTACAGTTAAACACTTGTGGTCTGAGTTTCAGGAGGTTGGGAGGTTATATACGTCACCAAAGTTGTTTTAATCATTTTTCTACATCGTTGTCCACTTATATCATCGCTTAGTGGTGGCCTAACTTATCAATATCGTACGATCTCCAAGTTTTATATAAGCAAGTATGATTATTAAATTTCAACACAGCAATTATAAACGTTATCTTCTTTAATCACCTATTAATTATGTTATTGTGATGAATGATCACGAATTCACGATCCATGTCGTAGAGACATACGTGTACGAGTGAAAATAAGTAATTGAGCTTGGAGCGAGAGCAAGCAACATTCGTATATTTATTACTGTTATTGAAGGCCCGTTTTACTAAATATGTAAGCTCATTAAAAGGCCCAAGTGCGCTTTCGGGACAAGGCCTCGATACTAGAAAGTAGAAAACTCCAAATTACAAATGAGAAATGGAAACATCGTATGGAATACAAGTTTGGTTTAACCAACCACTTTGGTTGATCAAAAAGCATTAACCGTACTTCTGAGCCTCTTGGTCAGTCATAATTGGTTTGTATTCGATCCACTTAACCCGGTCCATAGTTTTTATATTCTCCATAGGTCAATGTCAGAGGTTCGTTGTTCCACGGCAGCCATCCAGCTCTCGAGAAAGGCTTCCATGACCGTCCCAAATATGTCTTGAAATTTTCCTCTTCGTATGGCAAAATTGTGCTGCTTCGGATCGACAACCTTTTTTCAAGTTCTTACTTGTTGCCTTGAGCGGTAACGGTATTGACTTGAGTCATATATGTAGTAAATTATAATTTAAAATATTTTGTTGATATATGTGAACTACAATGGTGTTTAACGAAACGTATTGTGTGATATATTTACTAAAATCATTTTAAACATCCACACAAATTAATATGAATCATATAAGGCTCAAGTCACATATAAAACAACGTTAGAGTTTATGTAAATATCATATTTTTTATAGTTACATTTTTTATATAGCTGATAATTAACAGTTATCTTTTAATTATTTAATATTTTTCTTTAGTTTTACTTATGTTAAAGTTATATTTTGCTTGTATTTTGCTTATTTGTTTTTTTTTAATTGCTTATTTTAAGCCCAAAAATGTTGTGACAGCTACATTTCTCATAGTTACCTTAGATTAATACTTTTTGATATGTTTTTCTCATGAGTTCTTAGGCCTTGGTTGTTTGGAGATTTAATTATCCTTTTTGGTTTTTGTTTTCTGAAAAACTATTATTTTTTTCAATCATGATTTTGGGTAAACTGTTTTCCTAATTTTTAGGAAGTTTTTACAATCATGTTTTTTTCCTTCATAAAATCATGATGAAATATACGCATAATAATACTCCATTATGTAAAATAAGTATGTTTAATTATCAATAATGTAAAAGTGATATAAGTGCATAATAATATAAAGATGATGCAAGTGCTTATGTCAGCATTCTATTCCTCCCATATAAATATGTGTACCCTATTGTAAAAATCACCTCAGAATTTCCAATTGTCTAGATTAGATGAAGAGCAAGTGATCGGAGTTGGAAGCGCGGGAAAAATGTACCGACTCCATTTGAATAGAGGCGGCAGGACAGTGGCGGTTAATTGGTTGAGAAGAGGAGGATTAGAAGATAACAACAGAAACCTCTATTCCGGAGGTTGAGATTGTTGAGTTTGAATTGGTCTTTAAGTTGTTAGTTTCAGTTCCGAATAAACTCCTGATCTGTAGAAGTCAAGTAGTTAGTTTCCTATTATTTAGCTAGCTTAGCCACTTCCGCAAGTTTCGTTTCAGTTCGTTGTACTCTGGTTATTTAAAGCCTGCAACTCTTATCAATAAATCATCGAAGTATTCAGTTTACTTTTGTCTAAGACTTGGTTTAGTCTCTGAGTTCTACAAATTTGGTATCAGAGCTTCTAAACTAGAGTGAGAGAAACACGAGAGTGGGTGAGTGAAACACTAGTGAGCTGGTGAGTGAAACACAAGTGAGTTGGTGAGTGTAAACACGGGTGAGTGAGATGGCAGAGTCAAGCAACTTTGCACAGGCGAGTATTCCCAAGTTTGATGGAGACTACGATCATTGGAGTCTTCTCATGGAGAATTTACTGAGATCGAAAGAGTATTGGGGTGTGGTGAGAGATGGGTTTGTCGAGGCAGCAAGTGAAGAGACGCTGTCCGAAGCGCAGAAGAAAACCCTCGGTGAAGCGAGATTGAAGGATCTCAAAGCTAAGAACTATCTTTTCAGTGCAATCGATAAAACCATTCTTAAAACGATTACACTGAAAGAGACGTCTAAGTAGTTGTGGGATTCCATGAAAATCAAGTATCAAGGAAACTCAAGGGTGAAACGTGCTCAGTTACAAACTTTGAGAAGAAGTTTCGAGCTTTTGGAGATGAAGAATGGAGAGTCTGTAACAGACTACTTTGCTAGAGTGATGGTGGTGGCCAACGATATGAAGAATTGTGGAGACGACATGCAAGATGTCAAAATTGTGGAGAAGATCCTGCGCACATTGGCACGATTGAAGAATCTAAAGACATCGATAGTCTCTCTGTTGATGAGCTGCAGAGCTCACTGTTAGTTCATGAGCAGAAATTCAGAAAACCGAGCAATGGCGGAGAAGATCAAGTTCTGAAAATCTCTCATGAAGAAAGAGGAGGCAGAGGCAGAGGAAGAATGGGCCAAGGAAGAGGACGAGGCAGAGGAGGAAGATTCATCAACAAATCCACGATTGAGTGCTTCAAATGTCATAAACTTGGACATTTTCAATATGAATGTCCAAGCTGGGATGGAAAAGCCAATTACGCAGAAGTAGATGGTGAAGAAGATGAGATGCTGCTGATGGCTTTTACCGACGATGATCATGAGAAGTTGTTGATGGTTCTCACAGGAAATGAGAAAGGCGAGGAAGTATGGTTCTTAGATTCTGGCTGCAGCAATCACATGTGTGGAAACAAGTCATGGTTTTCCACACTCGATGAAGAATTCCGTCACTCAGTGAAGTTAGGGAACAACTATCAACTGAAGGTGATGGGAAAAGGGAACGTGAGCGTGCAGATAGACGGAAGAGCACACACGATCACTGATGTGTATTATGTATCAGATTTGAGAACCAATCTATTCAGTATCGGGCAGCTTGTCGAGAAAGGATGTGAAGTGTTGATGAAACAAAGGGCTTGCAAGCTGTATCACCCCAACCTGGGTCTGATCATGGAGTCGAAGATGACAACAAACAGGCTGTTCAAGATCGTGGCAACCAAAAACCCAAAGAATGCTGCGTCGAAGTGCTTGCAGGTTGCCACAACAGATGAGTTTCAGCTCTGGCATCGTAGGTATGGACATCTCAACTACAACGGGTTGAGAACTCTGAAATATCAGAATATGGTGAAAGGGATACCACATCTAAAGACAACGGAGGTAGCTGGGAAGTGTGTGAGCTGTTTGGTAGGAAAACAACATCGGGAGAGCATTCCAAAGAAGAGTATGTGGCGCTCATCTCGACGGTTGCAGTTAATTCACTCAGATCTTTGCGGTCCAATCTCTCCAGCCTCAATTAGCGATAAGAAGTACATTCTTACTTTTATCGATGACTACAGCAGAAAGGTCTGGATTTATTTCTTATCAAACAAATCTGAGACATTTGTGTTGTTTACAAGATTCAAGAGCCTGGTGGAGCGAGAAACCGGAGAGACATTGGTTTGTCTCAGAACGGACAGAGGGGGAGAATACATGTCCAATGAGTTCAAGAGTTTCTGCGACGAGATGGGGATAAGCAGACAACTCACCACAGCATTCACGCCACAGCAGAACGGAGTGGCGGAACGAAAGAATCGCACTATCATGAACATGGTGAGGTGCATTCTTAACGACAAAGAGGTCCCAAGACGGTTCTGGCCTGAAGCAGCAAAATGGGCGGTTCACGTACTTAATCGAAGTTCAACCTCTGTTTTGAAAGAAAAGACACCTGAAGAGATGTGGAGTGGTGTTAAACCGACGGTGGATTACTTCAGGGTATTTGGTTGTCTGGCCCACGTTCATGTTCCAGATCAAAGAAGAAAGAAGTTGGACGACAAAAGCACCACATGTGTGCTTATTGGAGTAAGAAGCGAATCAAAGGGCTATAGATTATACAATCCAGTTTCACAGAAAGTTGTGACAAGTCGAGACGTCGTGTTCAAAGAAGAGAAAGGATGGGATTGGGAAAAGAAATCTGGAGAAACAAACGAAGAGCAGCTAATTTGGGAAGATTGTGATGCAGAGATGGAGCAGAGTGAGGATGCTTCCTTGTCACAAGATACAGAGGAGGCGAATCCTGAAAATGGAGATCCTCCCTCGCCAGATTTGCCATCGCCACAAGCTGTTACACCAGATCCTCAGTCTTTCCAAGTGCAGCGAATTCGAAGACAACCTGCGTATCTACAAAGCTACACCACTGGTGAAGAGCTATCTGAAGAAGAAGAAGAAGATATGAGTTACTACCTCATGTTTGCTTCAATGGAAGATCCGGTAACGTTTGATGAAGCTAAAGGAGATGAGAAGTGGGTAAAAGCGATGGAGGCAGAGTTGGAATCAATTGAAAGAAATTGCACATGGTAGCTTACGGTGTTACCAAACGGAGCAAAGAAGATCGGAGTAAAGTGGGTCTATAAAACAAAACTCAACGAGAAAGGAGAGGTAGACAAGTACAAGGCCAGACTTGTTGCAAAGGGGTATGCACAACAACAAGGCATAGACTACAATGAGGTGTTTGCTCCTGTGGCAAGGTGGGACACAATACGTATGCTCATAGCTCTGGCGGCTCAAGAAGGCTGGTGCATTTATCAATTAGATGTAAAAAGTGCATTTTTACATGGCGAGTTATCGGAGGATGTCTATGAGGAGCAGCCACAAGGTTACATTAAAAGGGGAGAGGAGAACAAAGTCTACAAGCTCAAAAAGGCTCTGTACGGACTGAAGCAGGCACCCCGTGCTTGGTATAGCAGGATTGAAGCATATTTCACCAAGGAAGGATTTCAAAGGTGCGAATATGAGCACACGCTGTTCGTGAAGACCAGAGAAGGTAACAAGATTCTCATTGTTAGTCTTTACGTGGATGATTTGATTTTTACGGGAAATGATATGAGTATGCTTGAGAATTTCAAATCATCCATGAAAGAAGAGTTTGATATGACTGATTTGGGGAAGATGAAGTATTTTTTGGGAGTGGAAGTGATACAAGATGCAGATGGGATTTTCATTCATCAGAAGAAGTATGCCGGTGAACTCTTGGAAATGTTCAATTTGCAGAACGCAAATGAGGTGAAAAATCCAATTGTGCCAGGGACAAGATTCTCACGTGAAGGAGATGGAGGCAAGGTGGATCCAACGTTGTACAAAAAATTGATTGGAAGTCTAATGTACATCACGTCAACAAGGCCAGATTTGATGTATGTGGTGTGTTTATTGAGCAGATACATGGCGAATCCTTCTGATCAACATATGCAGGCGGCAAAGAGAGTACTACGCTATCTGAAAGGTACTTTGGGATTTGGTGTGTTTTACAAGAGAGGAGCTGTTGAAGAGCTTACTGTCTACACAGACAGTGACTATGCTGGAGACATTGATGATAGAAGGAGCACGAGTGGATATGCTTTCTTACTGAGTGGAGGAGCTGTGGCATGGGCGTCGAAGAAGCAACCAGTGGTAACTCTGTCCACAACAGAAGCTGAGTTTGTTGCAGCAGCTTACTGTGCTTGTCAATGCGTTTGGATGAGGAGGATTTTGGAGGAGTTTGGACTGGAACAGTCAGGAAGTACAACAATCATGTGTGACAACAGTTCAGCTATTAAGCTGTCCAAAAACCCAGTCCTTCATGGCCGGAGCAAGCATATCGATGTAAGGTTTCATTTCTTAAGGGATCTTACTAAAGATGGAGTTGTGAAACTTGTTCACTGTGGAACAAATGAGCAGATTGCAGACATCTTGACTAAGCCGTTAAAGTTGGAGGTCTTTGTGCGACTAAGGGAGAAGCTTGGAGTTTGTGAAAGATTAAACTGAATGCTATCGCTTTCAGTTTAGGAGAGGCATTGTTGAGTTTGAATTGGTCTTTAAGTTGTTAGTTTCAGTTCCGAATAAACTCCTGGTCTGTAGGAGTCAAGTAGTTAGTTTCCTATTATTTAGCTAGCTTAGCCACTTCCGCAAGTTTCGTTTCAGTTCGTTGTACTCTGGTTATTTAAAGCCTGCAACTCTTATCAATAAATCATCGAAGTATTCAGTTTACTTTTGTCTAAAACTTGGTTTAGTCTCTGAGTTCTACAGAGATTCTTGGGAGGATCAAACATAGAAACATGGTGAATCTGTATGCGTTTATTCTCAGAAGAGGTTTAAGATTTCTGGTGTTCGAATACATGGAGAAAGGTAGTTTGTACGAGGCTCTTCGCCGGACTTTTAAAGACGGATTGCTGGAATTGGACTGGGAAAAGGGGGTAATCATTGTTTGTTCAGTCTTTCATATGATTTATCTATATTCATATACGATACTTCCTCTGTTCCTAAATATATATGTTTTAGAATTTGCACATAAATTAAGAAACATTAATGATTTAACTATTAATGCATTGTTTTATTACACAAACCACTTTTTAATAAACGTTAACCAATAGTAATTTAAGTATATAATTATCTCAAGAATCCTAAAACATTATATATTATGGAAAAATATTATGGAATAAGGAAAAAAAGGTAAAACATCATCTTATTATTTAAAGTTGGATGTGCGCAATGTGGTTGCGACACATAGAATTTTTATAAAATATAGGATTGCAACATGTGTAACTTTTAATGTTAAATCCGTTAAGATCGTGACACATGTCTTGGGAAAAAAAGGGAAAATAAAAATTAAAAAAAAATGTTAGAAAAAGGAAAATTAAAAAAAATATATATCCATTAGAATAAAAAGAAAAAAATCATATTTGTCATATCCTTATAAGAAAAAGGTTTCCCATTCATCAAATTTATATTATCTAAACACATATTAAATTCAAAATAATGTAATAAATAAAATCATATTAGTACATTAAGAAAAATCAGAAAAAGGAAACAACCAATTTAAAAATAAAAATTTACATACATACATTAGGAAAAGTAAAGAAAAAAAATATAATCCTATTACGAAAAAAATATATATATAACAAGGTATATTTAAAATAGTTTCTTTTTCATTAAGAAATCAAAAATCATGTCTAATATTTGATCAGACATGTGTCGATAAAATAAAATTGAAAAAATGGAGTAACATATAAATAAATAAACTAATAAAATAATTGTAAAACAACTAACTAATAAATGAAAATTTATAATGGTTAGAGGCAAAAACAAAATTGAAAAAGAAACAATATAAATAGAGAGAACCGACAAAATAATTATCAAGGAACTAAAATATTTTTAAAAAATTATAATGGAGTATTAAATAGTTTAGTTTCCAATTTTTCTTAAGTAAAACAAAAAATAAAGATTTCATCAATGGAATTAGGCCTGGGCATAAAAACCGACCCGAAGGACCCGATCCGGAACCAACCCAAAAAAAATGGATCCGAACCGAACCGGAATAGACATAAATATCCGAACGGATCCTAAACTCCTATACCCGAAAGAACCGGACCAGAACGGGTACCTACCCGAGAACCGAGTGGGTACCCGGAATATCCAAAATATAATTATATTTCTAAAAATATTTAGTTATGTTTAGTCTTAAAATAACTAAAATATTTAAAATTACAATTATTAAGCAAATATATTGGTTATATTTAGCACAAAATAACCAAAATATAATATATCAGAATATATTTGATTATATTTTGTAATATTTAATATGTTTTATAAAATTTAACTGAATTTTATTTAAATTATATTTTTTTTATTTATTTTATCTTTTATTGCTAAAGTTTGGGTACCCAGAACCGACCCGGACCCGAGAGGAACCGATCCGGACCCGAACCGACTATGACACGGTTCCTATATGGATAAAAAACTTTTATATCCGTAAGACCCGGAACCGAAAGAACCGACCGGGAACCGAACCGAGTACCCATTATGCTCAGGCCTAAATGGAATAATCAAAGTTTCATAAATTAATCAGTCGATTAGATTTAGACACATGTAAGTTTTTCAGTTCATATCATGAATTCAAAAGGTGACAAAATTTTGTTTAATAAACCCGTGTGTACACGGGACCTAATCTAATGGAAAGTATATATGTTATTAATTAGTCATATTAAACAAAATAATATACTAATTAATAAGGATACAATAATAAAACTAGTTAATTTCTTAATCTGAGTGAAATTCTCTAGAACAAACATATAAAAAGAAACGAGGGAATAGCAAAGTAAAATCTAAAATAAATAAAAGAAACCACCCTTTTATAGTATTTTCTTTTCCTTTATAATCAAAACATCTGCCGGAATTAAAAGATAATAAATTTACAGCATCCCTTTAACAGAAAACTATATCTCTACAGCATCAATGAATTATTTTGATGCCAAGCAAATCGCTGGCATACAAATATGTTTCTCTAATGTCTAAAAAAAATTGGTTGGCTATAGATCGATTTGATAATAGGGCCTGATTCAACTATAACATGAATCTCATTCAATCGGGTTTAGCATCATAATCATTTGATGTACAGTACATACTATATACAATGAGAAAGTTAATATTACACAAAACATTTTTTTCAGAGTATCTTTTTGTTACTGTAATTTAAATCAACCAATTAACACTCGTCCTTAATAAAACATGTTCATGTAACAAGAACTGGAATAGCTTATGGTAATATTCACTGACGCGAGTCAATGTTCTCTCTCATACTCTCATGTGTCAAGTAAGAGAGGGCTGATAGGGATTGCGGAAATTTATAAATAATGTATTTATGGAAGTTACAAAAGTAACAAAACAATATATTTGTTGAGTTTTAATCTGAGATTATCGATTGTTCTAATGCGATCATTTGATTAAATTGCAGGAAAGTAAATTGCACAAGAGATTTTTACCCAGTGTTCGTTTCCTACTCACTGGGGGAAGGATTCGCGCCTTCCTACGCAATCCACTATCACAACGGAAAGAGTTCCGGCGATTACAGAGATTCCGATGTACCGGAAACCTCGAGATCAAGCTTACAAGTAGAATAAGGTATAAGGAAGTCTCGATAAGCCTATCTTACTTCTCTCTCTCTTCAAGCTCTCTTTCTCCTCTCTGTACTCACTCTCCTCTCCTCTGCGTAATTTCTTGTTGCAGGTTGTTGGATCGGAGAAGATGACGACTTATGTAGTCGTTGACTGTCACAGCTGGACTCGCACGTGACTTCGAGCTGGTTCGTGTGACGTCTAAGGTTGGAGTGATATTGGGCCAAGCCCATTTGGTGATTTGGTGCTGAGCCCATTTACAATCTCCACCTGTTCAGACCAACTCCGAGAACTCCGTCACTTGACCTAACACTCTCGACTTCTCCGCTTCTCTCTCTCCGCGATAGTGAACTGATGCGGCGACTTTGAATCAGCTCGCATCCGCCGGTAAACCATGCACTCCGGCACTGGAATCATCACAGTATCTTCTCGAGGCCTATCGATCTCCGCACTAAGCACCGATCGATTCCTCATGCCCGTTTGACTCTCCTTTTCTTTTTCTTTTGCGAAGAACAAACTTAAACATCCTTCGTCTTTTCATTTTCTTTGCAGATCCAGAAGAACAAGACGGATCCAGACCTCCTCTGCTCAGAAAACCTAGGTAACCACAACTAGAAACCCAGAAACCCTTTCTCGCAAACACTTTCCTCTGATCTGACGAAAACCCAGAAAACCCAGACTGATGAACCAAAACTGACTTTCCTCTGATCTTCTCTTCACAGATACTCCACCTGGAACTGAAGAATCCCTCAGCTCCTTCACGCTTCACAGGTAACTCTAACTCTCATCGAAAAACCTTGAGTTTACATTGTCTAGGTTAAGAAAATGAAACAGTGCTAACACAAGTTTCTTTTCTTGTTTGCGAGGTACCTTTGACAATGGAGTTACCTGGAGCCTTCAAGCTTCTCAGGCGACTTTTGCAAGCTCAGGCAGAGCTCAAACTTTGGCCCAGGTAAGGCCTTAGTTAGGAAATCCGCCGGATTCTTGCTTGTGTGTATCTTGTACAACTTGACTGTGCCTTCTGCTACTATATCTCTGATGAAATGATACTTTGTAGCAATATGCTTAGTCCTTTCGTGATAAACTGAGTTCTTAGCTAGAGCTAGTGCACTCTGTGAATCACAATGAATTTTAACTGCACCTGCATCAAAACCCAACTCACTGCATAAACCCTTTAACCATATAGCCTCTCTTACTGCTGAAGATAGGGCCATGTACTCAGCTTCAGTAGTTGATAGGGCTACCACAGACTGTAGATTAGAACGCCATGAAACTGTATTACCCCAGACTTGAAAGATATACCCAGTCACTGACCTTCTTCTGTCAATATCCGTTGCATAGTCTGAATCGCAGAACCCCTCAATACTGAAACCTTTCTTCTTAGGTAAATGTTAGACTTGCTTTTGATGCACCTCTTAGGTAGCGTAAAACCCATTTCACTGCTGTCCAATGACCTCTCCCTGGATTTGACATGAACCTGCTTATAACCCCAACTGCATATGCTAAGTCTGGCCTTGAACCAATCATTGCATACATCAAACTTCCCACTGCACTAGCATAGGGTGTATTCTCCATATGAACTGCTTCCTCTAATTTCTCTGCTTTAGTTAAACTTTTTAGCTTGAAATGAGTAGCAAGTGGAGTTGTTGTTGTTGTAGCATCTGTCATTCCAAAGTCTTTAACACTTTTTCGATGTAGCTTTCCTGAGATAGCTTTAGAATTCCCTTCTCTCTGTCTCTGATGATATCCATTCCCAGTATGCGTGAGGCCTTACCCATGTCTTTCATTTCGAACTTAGAGCTCAAACTGTCTTTTACCAATCTGATCTCTGACAAACTGCCTGATGCAATTAGCATATCATCCACATAGAGAAGTAAGTAGACTGCATTTTCATTCTGAATGTTGCGCATGTAGACACACTGATCATACTCGCTCTGATAAGTTTGCTTCCTTCATAAAACTGTCAAACTTGATATTCCACTGCCTTGGTGACTGTTTTAGACCATATAGAGATTTCCTGAGTAGGCATACTTTGTTTTCATCTCCTTTCTTAATGAAACCTTCTGGTTGCTTCATTAGTATCCTTTCTTCTAAGTCACCGTGTAGAAATGCAGTCTTGACATCCATCTGTTCTAGCTCATAGTCTCTGTTAACAACCGCTGATAGCATTAGTCGAATAGAGACATGTTAACCACAGGTGAGAAGATCTCATTGTAGTCAACACCCTCTGTCTGAGAAAACCCCTGAGCCACCAACCTTGCCTTGTGCCTTTTGCCTCAACCCCTGGAATCCCTGATTTCACTGTAAAGATCCATTTACTGCCTACAACCCTGGCATCTTCCGGTTTCTCAATCAAATCCCAGGTATGATTCTTTATCAATGAAGTCATCTCATCATCTGCTGCATTATGCCATAATTTCCAATTAGGACTTTTCTTGCTTCTGTCCATTGACTTAGGATTCTCCGTTTCAATGTCTTCAGCTGCAGATAGAGCATAACCCACGAAGTCGGCATCCTCATATCGTGAAGGTGGCCTGACGTTTTGACGTCTCTCACGGTCTCTTGCTAACAGGTAATCATCATCTTGTTTAGTGTTTCAGTCTCATTTTCTTCTTCTTCCTCATTGAATATTAATCCTTCTTCTTCATCATCCGAGGTAACATCAATGGGATCAACTGAGGAAGGAGTGGTAGCTCCACCTGAAGAAGTAGCTCCACCTTGAGAGAATCCGCATCAGAAGATGAAATTTCATGACCGTCGATATCAGATGAACCCTCAGAACCAACATCAGACAAATTTTGTGCACCCAATGGAGTCGGTCCTTGTATCAGCTGAGTATCAAAGGTAACATTTTTCCTCCCAGATTTCTTCTTCTGTGTAGCCGTAGACTGATCACTAGACGTAGATTGCTAGAACTGTTTAGATCCTTGTAAACTTCATCCTCCTTAAAAACAACATTCCTGCTAGTCGTACACTTTCCATCTTCTGGAATCCAGACCCTGTAACCCTTAACACCAAACGGATAGCCTAGGAAAGTGCCTTTTACAGCTCTAGGACTTATCTTTTCCTGAATAGTGTGAACGTAAGCTGTACACCCGAACCTTCTTAGGTGTGTGAGATCAGGCTTTTGACCAGACCACCTCTCCTCTGGTAATTGAAACTCAATTGTAGAATTAGGTGTCCTGTTTATCAGATACACAGCCGTAGATGTAGCTTCAGCCCAAAACTCTTGTCCCAATCCTGTCTCAACTAGCATACTTCTCACTTTATCCATAATGGTTCTGTTCATCCTTTCTGATACTCCGTTTTGTTGTGGGGTGTAGGTACAGGTTCGATGGCGCTTAATTCCAGACTTTCTGCACAAGTCGTCAAACAAGGTATTGCAGAATTCCAAACCATTATCTGTTCTCAAACACTTTATCTTCTTCTCAGTGTGACTTTCAACAGCTTCTTTCCATTCTTTGAACTTACTGAATGCCTCATCCTTTGTTCGCAGGAAATAAACCCAAAGCTTCTTTGAGTAATCATCGATGAAGCTGATGAAGTACTTTGCACCACCGAGACTCTCTGGAGTTGACGGTGAACCCCATAGATCCGAGTGAACGTACTCAAGGATCCCTTTAGTAGTGTGTTTGGCTTTCGGGAAGCTCTGCTTGTGAGACTTCCCCAGGACGCAGCTCTCACAGAAGCCTAGTTCTCCAATCTCCATTCGAGGTATGTAACCTTCCTTAGATAGGACTTCCATATTCTTAGAACTCATGTGACCTAGCCTTGAATGCCATAGACTAGTCAATTGTTCTTAGGATCTATCACATTTACATCCCCTTTAGAAACTGTTCCTTGGAGAAAATAGAGGCCATCTTTGTATTTTCCAGTAATCACCTTCTGACCATCTTTGAAGAACGTAACTTTGTAGTTTTCTCCTGTGTAGGTACATCCTGACTTCTCCAACATACCATACGAGATGAGATTCCGACTCATATCCGGCATGTACCTGACATCCGTGAGGATCACCACAGACCCATCTGGGTTAGTAATTCGAATTTTCCAATTCCTTTTACTTCACTGTATGTGCTATTTGCCATATGCACTTTTCCTCCCTCAAATTCTGTCAAGTCAAACATTAACTCCTTGTTTGGTGTAATGTGAAAGGTACATCCGGAGTCCATAACCCACTCATCCTTGGTGTATTGAGAACTCACAGTGAGGACCAAAGGCTGCTTTATCTCTGCTACTGTGTTAACAGAGGAGCTTTCATTCTGCTTTTGTCCACGCATTGGGCATTCCCTCTTCCAATGACCCTCCTTGCCACAAATGAAACAGGTACCTTTCTTGCCATTTTTGTTTCTAGACTTAGATCTTCCTCCCTGATCCTTAGTCTTTCCCTTATCTTTACCATCATTCCGCTTCTTAGACCTTCCTCGGTTTTCAACATAGAGTCCCTCAGCACTAGACTTTCCCTTTTTTAGCATTCCATTGTGTCTAAGCTCTGCTTCTTTTGCGTATGCAGATGATTTTAACCTCTCTAACGTGAGAGTTTCTTCCCAGTTCCATACTTAAGAGTATGAACTAGCTGCTCATACGCTGGAGGCAGACTCGTGAGGAGTTGAATGGCCTGGTCTTCATCACTGATGGTAATCTTCAAACTGGCAAGATCGGCTATAAGCTTCAGAAACGTATCCAGGTTATCTTCCAAATTCTTATTCTCATCCATGCGGAAGCTAGCAAACTGTTGCTTGAGATAAATCCGATTTGGTAATGATTTTGCCTGATACTCTTCTTCCAGGGCAAGCCACATATCTCGAGATGTTGGCGAATCCATCACTTTCCTCAAAATCACATCACTGAGGCAAGTACCAAGTAAGTTTCTCACTCTTAGATCCTGTGCTGCTTTCTTTGATCTTTCCTTGGTGATGCACCTTCTTCCTGTTTCTCAGATTTAACGTAGATCGAGAAATCTTCATCAAGGACAGATGCAAGACCTTGGATCTCCAGCTGACCAAGCAGCTTGTATTTCCACATCCCGAAATCCTCTTTCCCGGTAAATTTCTCCATCTCAAATCTTCCCAGTGTAGGTTCCATAGTAGATTCACTAATAGAACACAACTACACTGATTTTGCAGATAACCAAGACGAGAAAATCCAAGAGAAAACCAGAATACCAGAAAAACCCGACGAGAAAATCCGATGAACACAAGAAATCCAGAAAACCTTGACCGCGAAGACTTTGATCTAACAATCAACCTTAAGAGATCAGATCAATCAGATCCCTTCTCGGTAACAACTCCGCGATCAAATCCAGGTGAGAAAATCCTTTACCTCCTCCGCGATCCGCCATTAGTAATCTCATCTCCAACCTTGGAGCTCTGATACCACTTGTTGAGTTTTAATCTTTGAGATTATCGATTTTCTAATGCGATGTTTGTTAAATTGCAGGAAAGTAAATTGCACACAAGTTTTTACCCAGTGTTCGTTTCCTACTCACTGGGGGAAGGATTCGCGCCTTCCTACGCAATCCACTATCACAACGGAAAGAGTTCCAGCGATTACAGAGATTCCGATGTACCGGAAACCTCGAGATCAAGCTTACAAGTAGAATAAGGTATAAGGAAGTCTCGATAAGCCTATCTTACTTCTCTCTCTCTTATTCTCTCTCTTCAAGCTCTCTTTCTCCTCTCTGTACTAACTCTCTCTCCTCTGCATAATTTCTTGTTGCAGGTTGTTGGATCGGAGAAGATGACGACTTATGTAGTCGTTGACTGTCACAGCTGGACTCGCACGTGACTTCGAGCTGGTTCGTGTGACGTCCAAGGTTGGAGTGATATTGGGCCAAGTCTATTTGGTGATTTGGTGCTGAGCCCATTTACAATATTATTTTTTGTCAAATAATTAAGACAGAAGTGAAACCAAAACCAAAAACAAAACAAAACAAATACGGCACTAAGTTAGCTGATACGGCACTCCAGTGGCCGGTAACCACTTGCTTCCTAGGATAAACGAGGCAACCGTAAACTTCCCTACCTCAGCATCAGACATATCGGGCTTGTACCCGGCCCATTTAACCCTCTGGGTCAAACCCGAACCCGGACCCCAATTCTTATACTCTCCATAAAGTATACTCGTAGGCGGGTCAACACTCGCATCCCACCGCATCCACCCGGCGGCTTCCACGACTGAACCGATCTCCGACTCCATATACACCGTGGTGGAGTACTTCTTCCACGGACGGCCGAAATACGTGGCAGCGGTTACGTTTCCGTTGGCAGAGATCGTGCATCGCTGGATCACGATCCCGGAGGCCATATCCGGACCTGATCTACCCTGGGCGGTGATTGCGTTGAACTGGTTCGGAAGCGGCTGACGTGGCCGGATAGTGCAGTCTTGGAAGACGGCGGCTGCGTTTCCGAATATGAAGTCCACTGTCCCGGTGACGTCGCAGTCACGGTAGAATTGGCGGTTGCTGTGAGTGTAGAGAGTGTCTTGGTAGCCGTCGAACGAGCATTGGTAGTAGACCGAGTTATCGGACTGTGACTGAAACGCCACCGCCTGGTGCTTCTCTGGTCCGGCAGTATTTATGATTCCGATGTTCTTCATTTTGAAGCCTTTGCCTAGAATTGCTGCGTAAAGGAACAAATAAAAAAACGTTAATAATATAAGTTATTTTTTGGCGGGAAACAGAAAACCGTATATAAAAAATTTACTGAGCAGAGAAGTAAGAGTAAGAGAGAGTTTACAAAATGTGGGCGTTTGGTAGGTGTGAAGCGTCACATCGTCGGCGCAGGCGCAGTTCTTGTTGCCGGAAATAATGGTCTTGGACCTTCCGTCGCCGTAGATCATAACATTCCATGCACTTTTATCCAAGAATATATTCTCCACGTACGTACCGGATTTCACGTATATTACGAACATTTCGTTACTCGTCGTCGGGACCTTTAACACTGCCTCGGTGATCGTCTCCACGTCACCGGAACCATCCGCCGCCACCGTCACATTGGGGTTACTTTCTCGGCCTGAAATAGCCACCGCACACTTGGGGTCGCCCAAGATGGGAACGAGTTCAAACTGAGTAGCCGTCTAATGCGAATAGGGAGGTCAAAGTCGCTCAAGGTAGAGATGACCTTGGCGACGATTGCTAGACTGCTGCTTGTGAACTCGGTGGAGTTTTGCATGGCGGATTTAAGACTCTGCGAGATAGTTGTGGAACTCGTGTTCTCCGTCTTCGTCTTGTTGTCCGGGCTAGGCTCGTCGAGCGTGTCGAAACACGTCTCGTGGTATGTTAAGGCGGCGGTGAGCCACGTTTTGAGATCGTCGATCTTCGTCGGATCGATGATACTGTTCCCGTCTCCGACTTCGATGGCGGAGACGGTCTTGTTGAGACTATCCATCGCGTCGTCTAACATACCTTCACAAACACTAAGAGCCGATTTGAGTCGCTCGTCCTCGGTCTCTTCGGCGAGCTTCTTTGGCAAATAGGAAATGGAAGCGAGCTCGTTGACCACCACCTTCAGGGAAAGCCTGAAAAGAACCTCCGGATCCGTCGTGTTGGACGATGGAAACTTGGAGATGCTGGAAATACAAGAGTCAGGGAACTGAGTCATGCTGCAAACTGCCCTGAGTGAAGCTGCTGGAGTCAAGTTTGGAGATGAACTCGGTGTGGAATCGTTGTTCCGGCTACGAACAATGCTAACCGCAACGCAGATAATAATCGCCACCAGAACGGCGACGGAAACACCCAAAAAAAACAACCGTTTCAATGCCTTTCTCTTCGACGCTAAATCTTGCGCTTCATCTACTTTGAAGTATCCTATGATTGACTTCACAGTATCCATAAAAGCCACGATCAAAGGTTTGTTTCTTTGTGTGTGAGTGTGTGTTTCGTTGAACAAGAATAGAGACTTGGTTTTTTTTTTTTTATGTGTGTTGAAGATAAATTTATATTAGAAGAAGAATGTGAATAACTTTAATGTGAAGACTGAAGAGGAATGTGACTCAAATTCTTCTTAAGGAAGTGGTCATTGATGTTCTATCACTAATTGATTTAAATCTGTCTTCATTAGTAAGTTTCCTTTTCAGTCTTTCACCGTATTTTTATTGAATATTGTATCATCAGTGCAAAAATATTCGACCCTGTTTAGTGAAATGAATTGTTTTTTTTTTTTGGGTAGGTTTAGTGAGATGAATTTATAGTAAAATCGGGTTTGTAATACTAGCCGCAAGTTGCAACGCTAGTAACTAATAGTTCCTAGTCAATCTTCACAAGATATTGGTTATCTTTGTTTGATTAAACAGTTTAGTGCATGCTTCGGTTTTATATCATGATTTTATTTGAAGATATATTTTAATATTTGTTATATGAGTTATAAAGTTTCCCGTTTATTTACTATGGAAACTTTGAATGTTTGGGATTAGGATTGAGTGATATTAATTGATTTTGAGATCAGTGTCTTGCAGAATACTAAAGAAGTTTTGCTGTCTAAGTTGTATGGTTTATACTGAAATATCATATTTAGAGAATATTTTGTTTTAAAGAGGTTAATTGGTTCATTTTTCCTCGAATTAGTTCATTTTTCCTTATCCCTAATATATTAAAAGAGAAAACACTATAAAATAAACCTTTGTCTCATGTGTTATTAACAGAAATGCATGCTGATGTGTCAACACCAGGTTCACTTTCAAGGTTAGTTTTAATTAAGACAAACATTACTAGACTAATTACATGTTATGCCATTCATATTTGGTTAGAGAATGAAATATATATGATTAATTTAGTCAGAAAAATAATTATTAATGAAAATTATTTTCTTTCAGTTTCCTTATTTGGTAATGACGAAAATTTATTTATTAGTCAATCAATCAGTAAAATATGGAAAGTTTTATTCAATTGTATTATATTAATTGTTTAAAAATTAATTTATTCATCTATCATTTTTGTTTAGCTTTACTTTCAAGAATAAATTATATCATCACATCAAAATATTTAAAAAAGAAAATTAGTTTTTTTCTACATATGCTATGGTTTGAATTTTTAAAAATGAAGCAAATCTCTAAAAATGTTAAATGTCCCACATGATTATATTTTGGGATAATAGTTCAAAAACCTATTATAAAATAGGATCCAAATAATGATCAACCATAATCACAAATAGGAAAGAAAAATTTACCATGTTTGGAAATCTTTAAAATTTTTTTATTCGATTTAATTTGTTCTTTAATTGAATTAAATAATTAAATCGTATTTTTTAATATTTTGGTTTGATCAAAATTTTAAACGTAATAAATTCTAATAACTTATCATATAAGTTAAATTATTTTAGTTATTTAAAATTGATAAAAACATAAAATATATATGCCATTTTATATTTATCAAAATATAAAATTATTTTAAATGTATTAAAATTTATATATATGTGGGTTCGGAAAGGGAGAAACTGTTGTTAAAGCAAATGTTAGATTACCACACTGTAAACGATGACAAAAATCAAACCAGGCTAAAAAAATATGCATCACTCAAAATTTCGTCTAATGTAAATTGACATTTTTTTAATTGTCTAACACTCTATGTTCCTAAAATTGTATGTAAATAGACATCTTTTAATAAAATCAAATTGAGAAAATATCACCCCGTGCAAGGCGCGGGTCAAACTCTAGTTGGAAAGATATAACTGATGAATTGATTACTTTAAGAAAAAAAATCTTGGAAAATTAGCATATATAACTAACAATCCTACCATAACCTATTAATTAAGTAACCATAAATTTGTGGCTGCTGTACATTCTTTATATAAACTATAATACAGTACAGTATATACTTAAAATACTCTACTGACACACTATATATTATTTACAACACCAGTGAGTTTTTGTAGCTATGATGATTTCGGTTATATCAGTTCATGAACCCGAACGGGCTAATTTAGTTTTTTTTTTTTTTTGGTAATCGGCTAATTTAGTTGTGTAAGCCCAATTCTCCAACCGGCTGTTAAATTTAATCTGCTTTTGCTTGATATGGTTTAAGTAACACTATTGATATTTCTAACTTTTGTCATGAGAAGTTGAGAACTCAATAATATTGCCAAACGTTCAAAGGAGCATTACTAGAAATTGTAATCTTACTTATATGCATGTATAGCAAAATAGTCTAAGAGACATACATGAAATCAAAACATAATCATTAATAGGCAACATCTCTTCTCTCACAAATCCACAGTACAAAGGCACAAAACTCGCCATTCTCTTAATTATCCCGTTTCCAATACTACAATCTAGAAAAAACAAAAGAACACAAGGAAACACAATTTGATTTATTTATAAAAATCAATAGTTATTCGACCAACAACAACAATAATGATATCTCAAAGACCGAGCGAGAAAGGGAAACCGGTCGAAGCTAACCAGCCTCCACCACCGATAAACCGACCAGCCGTATATGGCTGAGCTTCAGCAGCAGCAGTAATTACCTTAAAGCCCTTCCACTTTACTCTATTTGCAGTTCCAGCCCCTGCTCCTCTGTTCGCATACTCTCTATAAGTCAAAGTGTTCAACGCGAAAGTCCCTGTCCACTCGGACCATCCTTCGGGTCGGATCACGTCGGATATATCCGACTGCATTATCACCGTCTGCGAATATTCCTTCCACGGCCGGCCAAGATACGTCGGGAAACTACCTTTCACCGGCAGTAAATCCGACGTGGCACCGATCCGGCATTTCTGGATAACGATCCCGGTGTTCTGATTCGGATCAGTCCGTCCCTGAGCCGTGACCATGTTTTTCTGGCCGGAGTTTGGCCGGCGAGCGTGGATGTCGCAGTCTTGGAGAACGGCGGCGGCGTTTCCGAAGATGAAGTCGACGGTTCCCGCGATGAGACATTTGACGTAGAATTGACGGTTGGAGTGGACGTAGAGAGTGTCTTGGTAGGCTAACATGTCGCATTGGTAGAATGCGGAGAAATCGGAACCGACACGGAGCGCCACCGCTTGGTGCTTCGACGGACCCGCCGTGTTTTGGAAAGTGATGTCACGCGCTAGGAATCTCTCGCCGACAGCAACTGGCCCCCACAGCAAATAAAACGGTTATTTAACGGCATCATTAGCTAAAAAGACCAAACAATAACTTAATTTGCTCGAATCTCACTTTAGTTTAACTACTTTATTGTTTTACTTTTTATAAATTACTCCAGTTTATATATTATTATCAAAAGGTATAAGTAAGGGACCAAAATTGGATAGAAAATAGAAAAAAAAAAAAAAAAAAAAAATTGGATAGAAAAGTCAACAACAATGAAATGAAAAAGAAAAAAAAAAGATAATAAAAACTATAGGCTCTCTTCACGAGTGGACCGAGCAATAAAATCACTCCACATAATGTGACATGGAAAAGCATATGAATAAAGCCAAGAAAATAATGGACCAGAGACTCGCACATGACTCAGATCTTGTTCAATCTTGGTAAATTCAAATTCACATTTAATTTTCTCTTCTACTTGGCTATATGTGCGAATCATCATCTATTGTTGTGGGCACTAAAAGACTAAGATTCTACATGTGTATATTTAATTTGCATGTATAGAGTAATGATCTTTCCACGATAAAAGGACCACATAGTGCAAAAGTACTTTAATCTTTTTTTCAAAAATAATAACTAGAATTACTTACCAACGGTGGCGGAGTTAAAAGTTGTGCTACCGTCGACGACATTTCTACTTGCGGTGATAATAGTTCTCGTCCGACCATCACCCATAAACATTATATTCTTTTTCTTCTTCGTCACATCCACATTCTCTCTATAAACTCCGGCTTTTATACGTATCACATACCTCTTATTACTATTCTCCGGTGCGGCCGCAACCGCAGCCGCCACCGTCTTGAATGTACCACTACCGTCAGCTGCCACGGTGGCATCGGCTTTAACCGTAGACCCTTGAAGAAGCCTCCTGTCTCCGGCGGATAGCCAAGTCGGCCATCCCTCCGCGTCTAGTTCTCCGGCGCCGGCAATATCTGCGGACACCTTAGTCTCCTCCTCCTCTTCCTTGAGCTTACGGTTGTTTGAGGCGAATTTAGCTTTTAGCTCGAAATTTGCTATGTCGGTATCAGTCATGTTCTTGATCATTGCTAGTGTATTGCTGCACATGTGCTCTACGTGGATCTACACATGATCATTTCGTTATTAAAGATATGTTTTTAGAAAAAAGATCGTGTTACAAACAATCGATAGCAACTATTCATGCACATGCACCAACACTAGCTACCAATAGCACAATGAAATAAAAAAAAATAAATCAAATATATTAAACATTTTCAAAAGTGATGTGATATACTGTATCTAGTTTGTCACCCTATCGATAATGTCGAGCCATTTCGGATTCCATAAATTTTAGTGAGCCAAAACAAAAGGCATTTTCTCGACATTTTTGCAGTTTTAAGATTAAATCAAATTTTATCTTATGTATACATTTCACATATTTATTTGTATTTTTAACTGATTCAAAAAATTGATGTTTCTTACGTACCAGACCCTTCGACAAGACCTTACGGACTTTCTTGTCGGCTTCGTCGTGAGAGAAGCCATCGAGACAACTCTCCTGGTTGGTGATGGCAGAGCTAATTAGGGTTTTGAGATCACCGGCATGTTGACGGAGAGATTTCTTGTTAGGATACAAATGGAGATCTTCCACCGCCTCGTGAAGCTCATCGAGCGTTTCATCGATAGTCTCCAAACAATCATGAAGCGCCGTCTTCTCGCGAGGTGTCAGTCCTTTCCTATTCTTGATCAGCTTCTTCACGGTGAAGTAATTGTGTTCCACCGCCGTTGTTGTTAAGTTAAGTGACGCCTCGATGACGTCTTTCTGTGACGTTAACTTGACGCCGCCGAAGGTGGCCACGGCGCTGAAACAGAGCTCAGGGTAACGCGTGGAGGTGCATGCGGATCTTAGCACGGCGTGAGACGTCGGGGATAGAGTTCGTTTTCCGTTTTCCTTGGCTTTTGAAGCTCCGGCGGCGATTCCGGCAACAGCGGCTACGAAGAGCAATGATGCGGCGGCGAATAGTAAAACAGGTTTCTTGTTTTTCTTGAAATAATCTTTGGAGAAGACTTCTTTGATTGATGGAGCCATTGTTTGAAACTGGTGAGTGAGTGGTGAATGTGCTCGTGAAGAGTGGTGTGTTTATATTGATGAAATTCAAAAAGCATTGCGAGAGTTTTAATTTTTAAAATGGCTTTTCTCTCTCTCTTTTTACTTTTCTTGACTCTATTATTTGAGTGGGATTTCCGTAAACAATAAAACCACATGTTATAAGCCGCCACGCTATAAGAAGATAAGGTTTACAAAATAATAAACAGAATATTATTCCGATTATTCGAGTTCGACAGAGGTACTATTGTCGTGTTCCCAAATTTGTATTTTTGTATTTGATTTTGATCTTCTTGGAATGCAGAAAAGTAGTCGTTAACATTCGTTATTTCGCTTACCAGTGATGAACTCACCACTCTCGTCCACGTTTAGCCTATATCTTAAGGTCTTTTTAACCAATCGGTGGCATTTAGTTATTTTTATTTGAAAAACGTTTTAAAGATTTTCCAAGACTCTAAAAGTCCTCTTTCTATTGTTAATTAAAGCTCGATCGATTTTGCTTCTTGCAACGCCTGCGTATTTCTTACACTTGTGAAAATGTTATAAACTTATTCACGATACCCCCAAAGTCCAAACAAATCTAAAAACTTGTTTGCGGTGGCCTGGGAGAGTAATAGTCCCAAAGTCATATATACAGTGAAGGTGTAGTTCTAAATAAACTGTATAGTTTTGCATACGTCTGTGTGACTGTGTCTTGCTGACGTAGAATTGTTTTACTTAGAACATGTGGCCTCGGGGAATTTTGTGGCAAAGAACAATAAATATAGTTGCTAATTAATGTAATTGAACCGGGTCCTCGTGGTCTGGTGGTAATGGAGTCTCAGCTGAGGTGCTCGCCATCACGAGTTCGAGTCCCAGGCCACCCGGACTGCCTTAAATGGTAAGAATATGTGGACTACCGTGGGCTTCGTGGGATTAGTCTTGGGCCTAGAAAGCCTTTAGATCACCCACAGTTATCAAAAATAATAATAATAATCTAATTGAACCGACAATAATATTCAAGTTTTTCTTTATTAAAAATCATTTTCTTCTTTTGGATTGTAATGTTCTTTTCGCGATAACAGCAACTATACAATATTATTGGTTTGCAAAGGAAAAACTATATTTTGGACGGATCATATGTTTGCTGTATAGGATAGTTTGCGTATCAAGTATCAACTGTAATTGATGTTCTTAGAACGCTAGTCTTACCTAAATTGGAACATATTTGTAGTTCTATAAATGTGAAATTAAGGCAAAGCAAAACTGTTACATAGCGAATTAGCGATTTAGTCATTTAATTACCAGTGGCGCCGAATATACGGATGAAATAATGTAAGTCTGTAATAGGCTGTTGCAAGCCTGCAAGTCTGTCATGGACTCATGGGTCCATCATTATTTATCTTTTATTGAAAACAAATATTCCACTAATCGACTAAGATTAGATTTAAAATATTATTTTTGTCGGTACAGAAGCAAGTTATATATTTATTGTTTTGAATAATGCATAAACAAGAACTGCTGGAAACAGAAAAATTACTGTATGAGTATATTATAAAATTGTACGAAAGCATGGTATAGATATTGCTATCTTTTTGATCAGGCTGTTTACTAATATAAAGAACAAATAGGTTGTATTTCGAAAGGTAATCTATTATTGATAATCTTGGCAAAACAAAAGCTATTATATGAGATTTCTCGATAATGTTTGCAGTTTCACAAATCGCATAATAGCTTTGGTTAAATGTAACACGAACGTAGCCTAATCACAGTTTGTAGTTTTCAAAATAGTTTCAAAAGATGCCATATATCACTTTTCAACACCTATCTCATGCATCGTATTATTTCCAGTTTATGTTTAGTAGATTATGACAATCATGTGCAATATTATATACGAGAATAAACAAATGACTATATTATAACAATCATGTGCAGTAATGTTATATACGAGAATAAAAAATGAATGTCTGTCAAATGAGGAAAAACAAATTATTTAGAAGAAGATATACTATACGGTTATAAATGACTAATTTAACCTGATTTAGTGAGTAAAACAATTATCAGATTACAAAAGCAACCCCAGTCAGCCATATCGTTTAGGTGATATAGCCATATAGAAAATGCTATTGGCTTTATAGTTTGTTCCCTCGTTTAGAAAAGCAGGTTTAGTTGTAAATTTGTAATCACCATATTCTCTCTTTCGTTTTCTTTATTTTTATGACAACCTTTCCGACACTCTATTTAAATAAAGTTGTATCTATAATCATTTAAATCATGATTTCCTCTTTATCATTAATCTTTAGTTATTTGAAAGTGGATAATTGAGAAGACAGGTAACGTATTTTATTTAGAGAAAAAAAAGAACAAAGCAGAGCAATAAATAGTGTAGCTTAGGGTACGTTAAAAGAAAAGAAAACAACTTGCATGATACTTTCCAAGAACAATTTCCAGATACAAGGCATCCGATGCATCGTCTGATATATTTTAATAAACGATAGCCCAAGTTGTATATACATTTTCTCAAAAACAAAAAAGAGCTGTAAATACATCGATTTTAAAATAATTAGTTACATGTACAACTATTATCTTCATATGATTATACGAGTTTGTCAATTATTCTTTGTAAGGTCACACTGGTTGGTAGATTTGTCTTAGCTCACACTTTGCACGTGTTGCTGCACACACTGTAAATCTTATTTAAATCGATGTCAGTATGGAGCGTTGGCAACGTAATTGTTTAAAAAAAAAATTACTATTAATGCTGGTAAATATTTTTCTTTTTAAACATTTGAAATCGCGAGTCACGAAATTCACAGTCTGTTCGCATCTTTCTTGTAAGTTGAATAATAAATTAATAACATTTGAACTTGGAAATTACAAAGCTAAATTTGAAAGAAATAAACAAAAACAATTTAAAAAAAAATAAAAAAATTACTATCTCCTTTCTTTTTGGTTAAATGTTACGGTAGCTTTATACATGGGCCCTATCTTCACAACTAATGGCCCAATATCGGCTAAATGGGCCTGATATTGCTAAAATCTGATTCCACGAATCTACCAGATTTAGCTCTCAATTCGTTTCGCCGGAATCTCTGCCGCAACCGCCGTCAAATCCGATCGAACTACATCAGACTCGCTGCAATCATCAACAACCGCCGCGTCTGTAACCGGAGGAGTATCAGTCACAGTCGGAAACCGAGGATGTTCGGAACTCCGGTCGTGATTCCGAGTCAGACTCTCGTCGCCCTGAAGCTCCGGTCTCGGTCCTCGCTGCACCGAACCAACTCTCTTTCTACAGATAGGACAATTAGTGTGAGATCGAAGCCACGAGTCGATGCAACCGGCGTGAAACCAGTGGTCACAGCTCGGCAAAAGCCTGGCTTTGTCTCCGTCGACGAGATTCGAGAGGCAAACGACGCACTCGACGCCGTCCTTGGAGTCTCTAGAGCTGAAATCCACGACGGGGATTGATCGGAGAACAGAGGGTTCGATACCGGGACGTTCCACGATGGTGATGATGACGTGGTCATTGCTGGTTTCATGATCGTGATGATAATGAATGTCATCGTTCTTATAACATTTGATGATACAAGCCACTAGTACGCACGCAATGCCAAAGAAAAACAAAGCAAATCCGAAATTTATTCCGAAGTGTATAAGATCGTCAGAAACTGTTTCTTGCATATTTAAATCCTCTCTCTCGAAGAAAAAAATTACAGATGCTAATCCAATTCCACTCTAATTAGGATTCCTAATTAACTTTGTAGATACTCTTTGAGATGCAATTGAGCTGTATAGTCTTACTGAGAAGGCAGGATTTGTTCAGTTGCTGCTATCGGCTTATTAATGCTCACGAACCTTCCACTCATTTTTCCTTTATTATTTTTGCTTTCAATCTTAATCAATTTTTGCTCAAAAAAAAAAAAAAAAAAAAAATCTTCGTCAATTTTTGTTTGTTTTTATGCTTTGGTTACAATTAATTTGTTCAAAATTTTAAATCAGAACTTCCCAAATACAAAATCAATGCTGATTTTTTTTGGTATAAAAATCATTATCTTACAAGACGAAAAAAAAATAACATTTTTTTCCTTTTTAGGGATTCTCAACAAATATTTGTGTGATTCTCAAATCTATATATGATTTGGAGATAAAGTTTGTGTGATTCTCAAATCCATATAAGATTTGAAAATCTTTAAATTGGAATGATGAATTTTGAAATACCTTGGATTTGATTCTTTGTATTTTTAACTTAAAAAACACTTCTAAATCTATTGAAATCTAAATAAGAAAACATTAAACCAATAACACCGGATTTCATTTAGTATTTAGAAATCACTAAATAAATAAGGGGAGATTTTGACAAAAATTTTAAAATCATTAATCCAATAAAGAAGGATTTTCGCTTAGATTTGTAAACCCAAAATTCATGAACCAATAAATCTCCTTAAAAAATGAAAAAAAAAAAAGGTTCTAAAAAATGTAGGAGAGAAATGAAAACTTTGAGATACTCATGAACTCTAAGTCATACTTGTCACTCTCTTATTGGTTCATATTTTTTTAATTTAATTGCAAAATATAAGTTATAATGATATTTTAATTTTTTTTGAGATGCTGCTCTTAGATTTATACATGGGCATATGGGCCGAAATTGGCTAAAATGCTCGAATCTAGCGGGTAATTAAACTTTCAATTTCGTTCGCCGGAATGTCTACCACAAACTTTAAATCTGGTCGAACTTCGAATGCTTCGTCGGAAACCAACGTCTTCAGTAACCACGGAATACTCTCTTCGTCACCAAGTTCCGGTCTCGCTCCTTCAACTTTGATTTCTGCAGATCGGACAAGTGGAGTGCGATTGAAGCCACATTTCGATGCAACCGGCGTGAAACCAGTGACTACAGCTAAGCAAAAGTCTGGCTTTCTCTCCATCGACGATATCAGAGAGACAAACGACGCACTCGACGTCATCTTTGAAGTCTTTAGAGTTGAAGTCTACGACGGGGATTGATCGGAGAACGGAAGGGTCGATGCCGGAAACATGAACATTGCTGCTGACACGATCATTGTTGTCATCATCATAATTGTTACAGAAAAATGTACAACATTCAATAATACAAATAAACACCCCAAACAAAATCCCATAGGATAAAATGACGACGATGAGCATCATTATAAATTCCATCTTTTAAAACCCTCGAAGAATATCAAATCTCTCAATTATTCATAGGTTAAGAAAAAATATACACAAATTAGACTATTAGAGACAGCTCTTTCTTGTTTCCCAAGCATAATCATCAAACTTATTTAACGTAACAAAATCCGAGTTCCATTCTAATTACGATACCTTTCTTACGTACGTATTTATAATAACGTAACAAAAACCAAGTTCCATTTCTAAGCATCAACTTGTTTAACGTATCTTTCTAACCAAGTTCCATTCCCAAATTTTCTTTTTTAACAAATGACGAATATATGCAAAATCAGATAAATATTTCCAAAAAATGAAGAATTTTGTTTTACAGTGACAAACGATGCAATTAAATTAATCATGCAAACATTTAAAAAAATAATAGAAACGAGATTCATTAATTCACCAACATCAATAACAATAACATTAGACAATCAAAAGTTAAGTACAGTATTTGTTTAAGTTATACACGTAAACTATCTAAATTCCACCACCAAAATTCAAAATTTCTTTGTACTCCGAAATTTTGTAGATATCTAAAATAAGAATGTATATATTTTTTTTTTAACCTGAAAATCCTAGGTAAAAACCTAGACTAATCTCATGGACAGATGAAAAATTGGCTGGCTAATCATGACTAAAATCATAGTGAAATGATTGGAAACATCTTTTTAACTAATAGTGAATACCTAGCCTGGACCAAAGCGCGTTATGTGGGTCAAGGAACAGTCTAGCGATTGAGCCAGCATGTAGAACCGGTGTAGTAGGAGGCCGATAAACAGGCTTGGGGCTTGGGCTCGGGCTCGGAAGTGGGAACCGTGGCCTAGGGAAGTAGGGGCTAGGGGTATAACTGGTGGCCTTGGAAGGTAATAGTCTGCATGGACTGCTTGGAAAGCGACCAACAGAAGGGAAACTGTAAAGACAAGGACTTGGGTCGTTGACGAAGTGGTCGTCATCTTTGAGGTGTGACTATAAAAGATGGTTTATTTGGGTGGTAAAGAGAAATGCCTATGGTGAGTGATTATTTATAAGTTATAATTTCATGAAGTAAAGAATGAGTTTGGACGCAAAAGGAATGTCAACTACAATGTGGCTTCCATGTTCGATTATGGTTACCACTCTTTATGTTTCTCTTTGGTAAAACGAATTTTATGGTTGATTTATTTAATCGTCAATTAGGGTTCTTAATAGTTCTTTTTCCATCTACATGAACATGTACATGAATGATGTAAAAAAAAAGAACATTTACAAATGATTTCTTGATTGAGTAATATATAGATGATTAACTATATGACCATTTTGTATTTATTATTCATAATGTTAAAAAAAAATGGATAATCTAGCTAACCGCTTCACTTTAATTTCAGAACTAGGTCTTGACCCGTGCTTGGGAAGCACGGGATGTTGTGATTTCTAAAAGAACATTTTAACTATTGATACAATTATGTAAAAAAAAGTATGCATGTTTGTGATATATAATGATGAATTAGTTTTATTTTGATTATCCAAGGATGAGATTAAATAAATATGCGATCATTAATGTTAAATTTGGATGAGTTAAAAATTGTTACTATTTGAAGCTAGATTCTGACCCCGAGAGAACGAAATCAAACCGAAATCGGCATCTGAATAATATAATATAAATATGTGTCGTTTTACGGTTTGCTTGCGTCTAATATTGAGCAGCACCAGATGTTGTGATTTTTGAAGATTTTTTTTTTTGAGTTAACAGCACCAGAGCAGCACCGAAATCAGCATCTTTAATAGTATAGATATTAAGTTTCTTGTTTTCAGATTTGATTAAAATGTTGTTATGGCAACATATGTTTTTTTAACCATATTTTAACCCTCAATTATTTAATACTATTTTACTTATTTCTTAGAGTAATTTTGTTTTTCGTTATGTTTTTCTTTTATTTCATTTTGCGTTATTCAAAATTGAGTTTCCTCGATCTCTACGTCTTCTTCTCCGATCCGAACGGCTGGTCGAATTCCTTCTTCGATCCCCGGTTGTTTATCTCGTCGTTGTTCGACGTTGTTGTTCTTGTTCTTCTCCTTCTCCTTGGTCTCCTTTCTCCTTCACACGCCGTTTCTCTTCTTCTTCTTCTCCACCGCCACCGAGAGTTCTTCTTCTATGATCTCGAAGTGTTTTGTCGTCGTTGGTCGACGTTGTTGTTGTTGTTCTTCTCCTTCTCCTTGGTCTCTTTTCTCCTTCACGACGTTTCTCTTTTTCTTCTTCTCCATCGCTGTACGATCTCGATCGATTCCTATCCTCTGTAAGGTTTGTAACTCTATGATTCCATTATTATGAGTTGCTATTAGTAGCTGATTTTAGAGATTTTATTTGATCAACCTTGAAAACTATTTGGTAAATCGTGTATCTGTTTTGTGAATTAGTAACTGAAATCGTGTATCTATTGCCTTTGACATTGAATTAGACGCATAGTATATTGATTTCTGATGTGTATTTCAATTTCATATAAGTTTTGTGTCAATCGTGAAAGTTCTGTGACAAATTTGGTTCCATTGTGTTGGTTGATTGTGTTGTTAATTGAATTGTATATTGATATAGTATGTTCTGTATATAAGCTGTTATAGATGTCGTTGCATCAAATGTGATTTTGCGAAACAGTCTCTTATCATTGCATCAAATGTGATTTTGCGTCAATGGAGCTTGTTCTATAGCTAGACGTTAACACTGAAATCTAAAGGTTACAGCTTTATAAAAGCTAATCACTCTGATTCTTGCTAATTCCTTACCTGAACACACACTATCACACAAACATGTTAAAATCAAGATTACAAATTTTCACATTTGATTAGATATGTTTTTTTTCTCTCTCAAAAAAATCTAAATTTAAAAGAATGTTGGGTCTGACCCATGATGTTGGTAACCATTGAGTTAATTAAATTTGTGAATATTAGATATTTAAGATTGGATATTGTTTTAACATTTAATTAAATAGAACTAAAGTGTCTATCCATATTATTTTTTGTTATTAGTGTGAAGCTCATTTTAGGAAGAGAAATTTATGTGTTAAGAAAACGATACTTTCTCTGTAGATCTAATCTTTTTTTTTTCCATTTGTAAATTTGTCTATGAAACAAAGTCAAAATTACAAATTTTCAGATTTAATTAAATCTATTATTGTTTCCGTCTCTCCAAAAGACCCATATCTAAAAAATATGTTGATTCTAACTTGTGATGTTACTAAAGTTTGAGTTGATTAAATCTGTAAGCATTAGGTTTTTAAGAGGGTTGTTGTAGCTCTCACTGTAGCTTCTTATTAAAACGACACAACATAAAAGAAATGACATAACATAAGGTTCTTTGAATCCAATGAAAGCCTCTTCCTGCCATAGAGTCTTTCACTTCTTCCTTCTCTCATACATCGCCACTTTCATTTGCCTTCTCCCACTTGCGAGCTCTTCTCCCTTCCGATCTCTTCTTCTTCCTCATATAGGCTAAGGGAATGCCGAGTCTATCGATAAATTGAGCTCTCCTGAGACCCAAAAATGGGCTCTCCTGATTCATAAAACCCATGCATTTCTTTCTGAAACCTCAGTTATAACTCATTCTTCCCAATTTGCAGAATCGAGAACTTTAAATCTTGCCTTCGATTTCACCTGCAGATTTAGCTCGATTAGATAGTGCGATGACCTGCAATTTCTCCTTTCACCGGCAGATTCACCTCGTTCTTCGTTTCTTTTGATGCAGCTTCTGCAAATTTCAGTGTCAAGCTTCAAATCACAGCGAATCCATCGCACAGGCATTTCTAAACTTAGTTTCACCTTCAGTTTGGATATAATATTTGTTTATGTTGATGATCTTAATAAATTTAGCATCTCTAATTTGTTTTCTTTTCCTTTCAATTCAGGACTATACTTCCGCTTCTTCCCAGTTCATCAATGGTTTAAAGAAGGATCCTCACCTGTAAACCTTCCCTTGATAGAAACTACAGGGACTGTGTTGTATGGAAGACGATGACGTCATTTAACCCAGGTATATCTTAATTGTTCCCACGTTCATACCGGTTTCTAAAGATGAGAAAGAACCTTTACGTTTTTTGGATTAGAACCTTAATGTTCTTAGAAATATCTGCATAACGTTTTAGAGATAGACACGAGAAAGAAGTGAGACACTTTTTCATTTTATAAGTAAGTGTGAGTGTTCTTGGGGAAAAACAGGGGAGATATAAAAACAGAGAGAATAAATCTTGTAAGAAAGTTTTGGGTGTTTTGATCTCTTGTAAAACCTTGTGATTTAGTGGATTCCGGTGACACTGATCCCGGCCGAGACGTAGTGACCTTCTTTAACAGGCACGAACTCGTTAAATGCTCTCGTGTGCTCTTCTTCTTATCGCTTCTCTGTTCTTATTTGGTTCCTTCTTCTTAGTGTTCAGACTCTGTTTCTCTGCAGGATCTTGGTTTGTTGGTGTTATAGAGTTGTAGAGGCGTCAGCTTTAGGCTCAAATAATCCTAACAACCGTTAACTATGAATCTAACTAAAGAGTTTGCTCATAACGTATGCATGTGTTATCGATATGTTTTTATTCGTTAACTATGAGTTTTTTTGGTTTCCAGTTCTGTGCATGTTGGGTTGTCTATCCGTGAAGAAGAAGTGATGCTATGGCTTGGGTTTCATTCTCAGTTAGAAAGTTTGGTTTTTGCTTAATGCTTATAGAGGTTTCTACTATTGTATCGTTGGATAAATTTCTTGTTAGCAAAGATGTTTAGATCTTGCTCTTAGATCACATAAGTTCTGCTATGGATGGAATTGCTTTTTTTTGAAATAGATGGAATTGATTATAGCACACTCCTGCTTTGTTTTATGAAGCCAAGTAGCAGGTCACATTGTTGTCACCTACATGAACATGACCACAGTTAATAGAGAAAGAATTCAGAATAATGTATTGTGTTCTATTAACATTTTGTTACCCTTTTCCTTAGCTAAAATCAGCTCTAATGTCTGTGCAGATGTTGCCTCGTTTTGCTTTCAAACATGCAGGACCTTTACTTGGATTCGTCATGATGTTTGAAAGTATTATGTGAAACATAAAAGAGTAGTCATTGAAATTGACATGTGGTGTGCGTAAATGTGTTTTTTGGTGTTTGCCATGGTGTGGCTTTTCTTGTAAGCTGCTAACGATTGAATTATTTACAATAGATTCTTCTCGATTGCAAAGTCAAAGTCTGTGAACCATTCATCTGATTTTTTTTTGTCTTTCTGCAGCAGATAAGGTAGAAGATAGAAGAAAGAAGAATCAAGCTCTACCTGTTTTGTAAAACCCAACCATGTAATTTTTGAATTCATCTCTGATTTTATTTCGTTGAAGCACAAAGAAAAAGTATTTAACTTCTTATTTTGTTATGCGTAAACAAAAAATCTTGATATTGTTTATGCTTATTTCACTACATTTCAGACCCAAGAAGTCAATCTCCAATCAACTCGAGTCCCTTTAGAAAACGCAGGTAAACAACTTTACCTCACCTAGTTTCTTCCTCGAAGCAAATTTCTCATGTCATAGGTAGACTTTTTCAAAATATTTTATATGAATTTACAATAGATACATAAAAGTTTAGAACACTTTATTATCAAAGAAAATGAAACGATCATTCTGAGATCATATTAAACTTGTCTACAAACTAAGTTTTCTCGTCTAAACCCTCCATAGTTCTTGTCTCGTCTAAACTCACTTTAGTTGTCTTGAAAGATGTGCCCTTATTCTTCTTAGTATCCTCACCTTTACCTTAGTTTTCTTAAACTCCTCTGCCATAGTCTTCACCAAAGATTTTTGTGTGCAAGACTTATTTGATGTATATTGCAGGTCCAGTTGATGAATGTGTTGCAAAAGTGACAGGATTTTCCTGGATATTAGAAAGCATAACAGGTACCTAAAAATCAAATGTACTCTTAAAATATCATTCTAATAATATCTTATCATATTAACTAACCAAACAGTTTGTGAACTTGGACTTGGACAGTTTGGATATCCTTGATTTCCGTAGATAACATCTGCCAACAAAGATTAAGCGCAAGTAAGTTGTTGTAGTTTCTCTCCCCAAATAGTCAATATAACTTTATTGAAATCATGATATTTCTTCGTAATATTAATCTTTAAAAAACTTAAATCACACCTTAATTGAAAAGACTTACCAATCAAGAAGTTATGGTTGTGACCCCATCGGAAATGGTTTGGAAATTCACCAACGATAGGAACAAACTGTCTGATTTCAAAATCACAAAAGTAGGACTACTAACATTAACAAAGTAAACATGACATATTCCAAACAGATTTATAATACAAAAATGTTAACGATAATAAAAAATATTAACTGACATATTCCAAACCTTTTCTCTTCTTATTTTCAGGAAGATGTACCAACACCAAACCCATGTTCTTTCGCTCCTTGATGATCACAGGTAAACCATTGTCTGACTTGTGTTAACTCCTATGTCTCTGTAGCAAAACATTAGCTAATTTTCTATAATTTTTTTTGAAAAAACAGAACATAACTCGGTTTCTTTTCCCTTATTGAATGTCAAAAGGTTTTATAAACGAACCTGTTTCTCTGCCTTTTCACCTTGAAACAGTGACTTTCTTGTTGAACCCAATAGTCATTCTCGTAATAGTATTTATGATTCTGTGTACTGCTTATGATGTGCTGCTGAATGAGCATATATTTATAGTATAGATCCGTTTTGAACGTGCTAGGGTTTTGCGGAATTAATTTTTGAGGTATTTAAAAGTAATAGATTGCGAATATTTTAGTTAGCTTAGATTGTGGGAAGATTTGCTTAAATTTTGCGTGGAAAATAAGTATAGATGTTAGAAAGTTTTTGATATTGTTTACAGAACGGGAATGTAGCGTATTCGCTATTTTAAATGCAGGCGACATGTTTGGGATCTACCCTTAAATCATTAACAGGAAAGATGTCAGTTATGGAATTGCTGATTTTTCGTGCTTCCTTTTTTGATATTTTCAGGATTCGAATTGAATTGGTCGCCGGTTTTGTACTGAAAATCGAGTTGTGGCTCCGGTTTGATTTAAGTTAGATTTCCAAAGATCCGCGTGTTTAATTGTAGGCGTCGGGTTTCTTTCTTAATTTTTTAGTTAATTACTGGTTAAATCTTGTTTGGCTATAGGGATAGACGCTTTGTTAGTGCACTTTCTTTTGTTGTGTCTCTACTTTAATAGTACTAGGTTAAAGCCCGCAGCGCGGGTGGTGTTTTCGATTTTTTTTTTGTATAATCTATCTTTTCATTTTTGTAAAAATAGTTTATTTGTTTAAAATATGATGGTTTATTTTACCCAATCATAAAACCTGAACCGGAAACCTGGACCAAACCAGAACCTAAACTTTAAATAACATGAATGGTTTTCATATCTTTAAATCCGAAAAACCCGTAACCCGAGAAAATCCAAAAGGCCAAAACACCAAAAACCCAAATCGAACCAAAATTAAAAAAAAAAGAACGGTTTCCATATCTCTGAACCCAAAAATCTAAAAACCCGAACCAAAATCCAAAGCTTACAAATAGTTGTCGAATTTTATCTAAATCATTTAAAATAAGTACAACGCATCATCTATTAGAAAACTTCAAAAATATAAATAAAAATAAAGGAAAAATAATAGAAACATATTTTTAAAAGTATATAAATGATCATTACAGAAAAAACTTCTCCGTCCCAACGTTTCGTTTAGTTTCTCGAAAGTTTTTTTTTGTCCCACTCGTGTGCAACTCCAAAATGAGACATATATTTGGCAGAACTGCATGAATAGCTTTGAATATCAAATAAATGAAACTCCAACTTATTCAGTTAATTAATTATTTATATTAAATTTTGAGTTGATTTAGGAGAACTAAAGTCACAAAAGTCAAAAGCATCAACAACTTTGTTCCAAAAAAAAGGTGTATATCTTAATCATGGACTCAATTCTCTAACAGTAATTGCATTGGTTTTAAGAATGTATGTTATACAGTACTATTATAAAATGAACTTTATAAATAAACTCGGAAAGTGATAAGAAGAGTTGAATTGACATATTTAACATATTTTCATATGAATTATACCAATTCATTCAAAGAAAAGCAAATATTATATGATGCTTCAACACTTACATATTCAACACCACAAAGAGCAGAAAAATGCGAAATGATCATAGCTAAGTCTGCTAGAAAAGAGCATAAGGAAGTCTGTTCAGAAACAAAAGTTACTATCTCATCAGCAACAAATGCAGAGAAGATATGATCTTTATTGCCTGGAAACTCACTCCCATTACAGCTTCTGAGTTCTGATAACTTCGTTGTACTATCAATGACTAAATCGCCATGAACATTCTCATCAAATTGATCAGATATCAGCAAGAGATAGATTGACGGCAAAGAAATGAACACAGCATGAGAAGTTGAGAATCCCCTGTGAAAAAACGAAACATTTCTTGCTCAAAAACGTATCTATAATCCAGCAAAGAAGATCAAACTCGATGCAGAGATTAAAAAAACTAAACCTGATGTTCCACTCCATCCTAACTTTGCTATCGAGTTTTCCATAAGCAGTGAAGAGCAAAGGACTTATGAAACCAGTCAAGTGAAAAACCTTTGAAAACAAAAAAACATAAACTTGAAGAATCAGAAAGTTGCAAATTCCAGATTCTTGCATCGTAGAAGCTGAAAAACAGGTTCTTTGATTATATACAAAGAAAGGGTCAAAAGACTTGCACAAATAGATGCAAGCAAAAGGATTTGTTTTGAAGAGACGAAGGCACCATCATCATCACCAGGGAATACGAAACTGTTCGTCCTCATTTAAAAGAGTCTTGCTTTGATGCGATTGATGGGTAGAAACAGCAAATAATACATCATCGACTCAGAACTTATCGACTCAGACCATATTTGTTTTTTAAGATTCATTATGTTCTCTGCGTAGAAACCATCACAATCACGAAAATTTGCAATATGACAAAAATGTTATTTCTCAATAGCTCCTAGTTCCTACATAAAGTTGAAAGCAACATACCACACAATTTTTGGTCCATCCTCTTCTTAAACAGCTTCGACGCACTCGATAGACAGCAATATCCTCCTCTTCTTCCTCTTCCGATACCTCGTCGCCGTAATCCTCTTCAGACTCTGACCAAGCTTTTTCTCATTCTTAATCTCTTCCTCTGTCTGAAGCTCGTTAAATTCTCCAGATTTTGCCTTGGATTTCAGTTCATTCATCTCTTTTTCACCCTCCTTCTCATCTCTAGAATCCTCATTGTCATCCTGCTTCGTTTGGCCAACAAATCGTGAATTAGAACCGATCGTGGAAGCTTGGAGAGTGATCGACGCAACGGCAAACAATTTTAGAAATTGGAAAAAGAGAGTGATTAGATGAAGTGGAGTCCAAGAGGTAGAAGCAATAAACGATTCGACATTCAGCGAAACATTTAGAGTCCGGAATCGACGAAGAAGAAGAAGAATCGGGAAGAAAAAACAAATCAAAAAAAAAAAGAGAAAAACGGAGAAGCTGCCACGTGGCCATCTCTCCCCGGTGCTGACGTGTCGATCAACTGGAGAGAGATGGCCTCTTATTATATATAAGATAGATAGTACAGATACATTTGTAAATAATTATTCTTTTATCTCATGCATATATAAGAAGAAATTATGATGGAATTAAACTCTCAAGAATGAAATGAAATGACTTGAACGATATTTTAATTGATTATTTTTATTTTATAGAATAAATCAAATCCGATTTTTTTTTTTTGGTAATCATGTTAAGCAAATCCGAAATTTATTCCGAAGTGTATAATATTTCGGTAATATTTAATTGATGATCGTAGTCTTTGAAGTCTTTAGAGTTGAAGTCTATCTACTACCGGTATTGATCGGAGAACGGAAGGGTCAATGCCGGAAACATGGTCATTGCTGCGACACGATCATTGTCAAAGAAACTTTTTATAACACTCAATAATACAAATCACCACCCCAAACAAAATCCCATAGGATAAAATGATGACGACGAGCATCATTATAAATTCCATCTTCTAAAACCCTCTCGAAGAATATCAAATCTCTCAATTATTAATAGGTTAAAAGAACAAATCTATATATATAAAGTTCATGTTCCTCTTTTCTGATGGCTTCTAAATTCTCCAATTTGCCACATCAACATATCAATTTATTTATTATATTTTTGTTTTTTTTCTATCTTAATTTTTATAATAAGTATCATTCATTACTATAGTAACTTAATAAGAATATGAACAATCATTTAAAAATAATTATATATAGATCTACAAAAATTATAATTTAGTAATAATAATAGAAAGTTATTATAGAAATAAATATTAACTTTACGAAAAAACAATAAAACTAACACAACCAGCGCGAAGCGCGGGTCACCCCCTAGTCTTATATATAATTAGGGAGTTGTTCTCTCCTCTTACAGTGTCCACATCAGCAAGAAAAAAATACAAATTAATCAAAATTAATGATTCAATTAATACATACACTTTCATAATATCATTGAATGATTTATTATTCAACCAAAAATATAAAAATTTATTAAAAAAGAAATAATTAATAAAAATAAATAAAAATTGTTGAACTTAATATTTAAAAGATTAAAAGTTAATTTTTAATAGTAGATGCAAGAGATTTGTTTTTAAAAGAAAAAAATGTGCTGAAAATTTAAAATGTCTAATTTCATAATAATATATATTATGTAAAGTGATACTGTATGTAATAAAATTTCATGGAAAATGTTTAACTGTTGAAAGCTAACAGTTAAATTTAAGTAATAAAAATAACTTATATATAAAACTAAATTATTGTTTTTGATATTAAAAAAAACTAGAGTATTGATTATTTCTAACATTTAAAAACAAAAGAATCACTCAAATTTTTTTTGTTTGTATAAATATTTAAATAAACATCAATATCTTTTTTTTGTGCGAACGAGATTAATTATATTGAGATAAAGATTAGCCTCTACGAAGAGAGGGATTACATGAAAAGAGGCTAGACTTAGCTAGTACATCGGCCTCCGAGTTTTGAGCTCGGGGGATAAACAAGAAAGACACAAACAGAAAACAATCTAGGAGACTTGAAATATCAATATCATATATACAGAACAACGTAAAAGAAAAACATTAAGAGCACAGTTTGTAAAGTATATAAATGATGATGAACAACCAAAAATATATGCAAACAACTCCGCGCTTGCGCGGAGGTACAATTCCTAGCTCTGTTAAAAAAAAGTGGCCGATGTGCCGATTAATCGGTCGGAAAATCTCTCATCGGTAAGCCACTGTGGCGATGAGTATTAATCCCTTGTAATGTGTAGTTAACTTGCGTTGACTGAGTAAAGTCAATTTTTTCAAAAAAGAAACATGTAATATCATAAATTGTTTGGACCAGAATGCAAATTCTTTTCATAATTTTGGTCCATTTGAGATAACTTCATTATGTTAATGTGTTATTTTCGAAATTGTAACACATATCTAATTTTAAGAGAAACTGATAGAGAAGCCTACTTAGAAAAAATTGTTTGAACCAGGACTACAAATATTTTTCATGATTTCAGTCTATTTGAAAAAAAACAATATCTATTTTTTTGAAATATATTACTTATATAGTTATATATATGAAAATATTTCAAAAATATACAAAATGTGGTAAAATTTCCTCCCCGATTAATCTCCGGTTAATCTTCGTTTTATCAAAAATCTTTAATTTTGGCTCGGTCACCCCATGAACGATTAACTATGTTTTGAACACAGATTCCTAGTATACACAAATTAGACACAGCTCATTCTTGTTTCTCAAGCATATTAATCATCAAACTTATTTAATGTAACAAAAACCGAATTCCATTATAGTTACGATACCTTTCCTACCTATCTATAATAACGTACCAAAAAACAAATTCCATTTCTAATCATCAACTTGTTTAACGTATCTTTCTAACCAAGTTCCATTCCCAAATTTTCTTTTTTACCAATACTTAACGAAAACGCGAATAAAATCAGATAAATTTTCCAAAAACCAAAGAATTTAAATTAATCATGCAAACATTTAAAAAATAATAGAAATAGCTCGCAAGCAAAAAAGAAATCAATGATAAAGTTTGGACTTTGGATTAATATCCAAACTAATCAGCATGCATGACCATATTTTTCCACTATACTGTATTTCTTAAATGTGCCAAAGAAATACTATTACTATCATAATTATTGGTTTATACAATAAGAAAAACTAAGTATCGGTTTATACAATAAGAAAAACTAAGTATTGGTTTATACAATAAGATAAACCGATTGTCAATTCTGGAAGTTTAGGTTACGACGGAATGTCTATCACAACCTCGGGATTAGCGTCACTGCTCGTACGAGGTACGGAACTTGAGCCGTGATTTGGTATCAAACGGCCAACAACGTTTTTTCTGCAGACAGGACAATTCGAATTCGACTGAAGCCACGTGTCGATGCAATAGGCGTGAAAGCAGTGATTACAGGTCGGCAAAACCCTGGCTTCGTCTCCCTCGGCTAGCTCAGATAGGCACACAACGCATTCGACGCCGTCTTTGAAGTCACGAGACTTAAACTTCACGACGGGGATTGGTCGGGGAGGTGGAGGCTTGTACGTGCCGGTGGGTTTGATGGTTTGGATTAGTTCATGAAAACTACGAGGGGGTTGATGATCAGTCGGATGATCATTGTTGCGCCGATTATCAGAGTCCAGACAAATAAAACACAATGCCCCTCCACAACAAATCAAGATAATCATCGCCAACATGACGAGATTCTCTACCACTTCATCCATCTACGAAAACACTTTGTAATATCTATCAATCTCTCGATCGAAAACCCTAAAGAGAACGCTTTTTCTATTTTTATAGAACTAGATGACGACTACTCGTGCCTTTCGTGGAACAATATACTTTTATATATACAATTATCCATAAATAAGAATGTTTGTTTAATTATTTTTCTTTAGATAAGATCATAAGAACACACCAATTTCTCTCTTGTGTATATCCGTATGGTTAACGTTGTTTATTTTCTGACGATTAAAAACATAATAATTTGTGTCCCATAAAATACAATCTCATGCTAATATAGACATCACAAACCCCCAACAATATTATTCGGAATAACTAATTTTCATGTTACTTGTTCTTTACGGCTTTACCCGTTTTGGAATACAGAAGCATTCGTCGATATTAATTAAGGGCAAGATAATAAATAACATAAGTTAATATTTATACGTACGGAACAAGTAACAAGTATTAATAGACATGTTTGTTATAGCCATTAAACCATTACTCGATTAATTATATTATGTGTCTGAATTAGTTATAGCCATTAGATTTCTGTTGCAATTAGAATTAGATCAATCGAAGTATCGAACCACGAAAATATTTAGATAGGAAAAACAAAAAGGTTAAAAAAAACTACTTCATCAAAAAAGAAGTGCTCGAGAAATTTATTATTAAGTAAACTTCAGGTGTTCATGACAACAAGATATTGCCTCGCCAGAATTAGCATCTTGAGTAACCCGCCACGTTCGTAGTCAATCCCTCGTAGCCAAGTCCCGGTCTCGTCCCTCGCTGCATCGAACCAACCTCGGTTCTGCAGATAGGACAAGTGGAGTGCGATTGAAGCCACGTGTCGATGCAGTCGGCGTGAAACCAGTGATTACAGGTCGGCAAAAGCCTGGCTCTGTCTCCGTCGAGTAGGTTTGAGAGGCAAACGATGCATTGGAAGCCGTCTTTGAAATCGCGAGGGTTGAAATCTACGACGGGGATCGATTGGAGTGAAGGGTCGATACAGGCCAAGTCCTTGATGGTTATAATGACATGGTCGTCATCGCTGATGCCAACGCCACGATCAGGATTATGATCATCGTCGCTCAAAAAATCAGAATCGGCATCATTGTAAACACGATTACAAGAATAAATCAAGAATCGATAGTATGCAAGCAGAAGCATGATATAGCCAAAGCTGGTAAATATTGACAATATAAAATCATACTCGCCCATCTTCAAATCCCACAATTTTGTTTGATTTGTTTTCGTGAAGAACAGACCATATTTATAGATACTTGAAAGAAAAACTTCCTAAACTCGAATACCCAAAGAAAAAAGAAAAAAAAAAAAAGGAAAAGAAAGAAAGTTTCTATTTTGAAATTTGTTAACTAAAAGTCTAAAACCCATGACCATGATCTTCTTTATCTTTCTTGCTGAACACTCCACTGCTTCTCTTCATGATGTGTTTTCTTCTTTGACTGTAATTTATTGTCCACCCTAACCAAAAATGCTACGATGACACTGTGAAGCAATTTTTCAGTTGGTACTTGTAGAAGTTTAAGTCCTACAAACGTAACCAAGAAGTTAGGTTGCTTTTGTGATTTCAACCTCTTTTTCCATTATCTTCAAATATGATTATCAATGAGTTTGATAACAATTTTCACTTGTGATACCAAATGTTAAATTTGTGTACTTGTGGCATAGTTTCCATATTCACCAGTAGTCTTTACAAGAGCAGATGCCGTCAACGAAACGGTGGAATCGTTTTGTGTCTCTGAGTACTATAACTCTCCCAGTTACTTGCGATACAATCTTCATCCATGAATGACAATCTCCACACACTCTCAGATTCTTGGTAACCCTAACCGGAACCCCTTCACCTGTATGAATCAGAGAATAAGTCGTCGCAAGTCTCTCGCTGTGTCCACAAACCCAATTCGCCTTGGTCTCTTCATCAACATCGTGAAGCACCACGCTCGTATCAGGAGCATAACCGGATTCCACAATCGCTTCTTGCAGCTCCGTCCACACTCTCTTATACTCCTCCGAATTACGAAACTCGAATCCACCACCAGCAACAAAGATCTGAATCTTATCTCTAACCTGCACCCAACTACAACCAGCTTCCTTCTTGATCCCTCTCTGTCTCATCATCTCTCTGATCTTATCCACATCATCCCACATCTTTGCATCAGCGTAGATATTCGAAACCATAACATAGTTCCCAGGATTATGAGGTTCAAGAACAAACAGCTCCTTCGCTGCAATCTCTCCCACCAAAACATTCCCATGAAGCCTACAAGAGTTAAGCAGCGATCCCCAAATGGAAGCACTCGGCTTAAAACGCATTCTTTCAATCACTTTCACCGCTTCTTGAATTTCACCAGCTCGTCCCAAGATATCAACCAAACAAGCATAATGCTCCAACGCCGGTGAGACTCTAAACTCAGTTTCCATGCGTTGAAACAAACTCAAACCATACTCTGTGAGCCCTGTGTCGCTACACCCAGATAACAAAGCAACGAACGTAATCCCATCTGGCTCCACGCCTGACTTAACCATCAACTCAAAAAGATTGATCTCTTCTTCGATATCTCCGTTGATCGCGTAACAGTTTAGCATCGTGTTCCATGAGGTCAAATCCTTACTCGACATCCCATCAAAGACTCTCCGAGAATACTCAACCTCGCCGCATTTCCCATACATATCCATCAACGAGTTAAGCAACGGAACATCAGGCTTCTCTTTCGACTTCAGAATCTGCGAATGGATCTCTTTCCCGGTGAGAAGAGCGGCGACGCGCGAACAAGCCGGCAAAATCGTCGTGAGCGTAGCCCAGCTAAACCCGATTCTCTCTCGCTGCATGTTTCTGAACAGAGTGAACATCTCGTGAACCCTAGCTTTCTTGCTGAGTATCGAGAGCAAAGAGTTCCAAGTGACGACGTTTCTGTCAGGCATTCCGTCGAACACCTTGCGTGCGTCTTCGAACGAGCCGCGTTCCATGTAGAGCTTCAACAGCACATTGTTCACCACCTGATCAACCTTCTTCCTCCGTTTCAGAATCTGGGAATGGATTGCTCTGCCAACACGGAGGTCTTTTAGATCGATGCACGCTTTAAGCGCGACGGAGATCGAGAAATCCCCTGGCTCGATGAAACTACAGAGCATATCGACATACGTGAGCAGAGCGTCTTTCGGTGATCCGTTTCTAGAGTAACCGATCGCCATCGCCGCCCAAACTTCCTCGGTGAGGAAGGTGGGATCGGTGACATCGTCGAAGATTTTTCGGGCGAGATCCAATCGGCGGCAAACGGAGAAGAGAGTGATGAGTTTGCTTAGCAATTTGGGGTCGTGGCGGAGACTGGGGCTGCTGAGAACTAAAGAGGAGATTTTTTGGCCGTGGTGGAGTGATCTAGCGGAGATGCAGGCGTGAAGAACGTCTGTGTAAGCCTCGGGAGTGGTGAGATCGGACGGTGACGGTGAGGATGAATTCTCGATGAGGGTAACGACGGCTTCGTCGAGTTTGCTGGATTTGGAGAGGTTTGTGTTGAATTCTAAATGCTTCGAGAAGACGGATTGTTTCCGTGGAATTTGTAAGAATTTAGATTGGATTATATTTTGAGAACCCAATGGAGAAAGATAAGCTTGTGGAGTGGCGATATCTGCAAGTTTTTTTGAATCATGGAAACATTTTAACGACTTCTGCAATGAACAAAGGAAGAAGCGCAAACTTTGAACAATTATCCAAAAAGAATCAGCATTTCAAAAAAAAATATATATATATAATCCATCGGCGGATTATTATGTTGCGAATGTGAATGTAAACGTACCTAAAGAATGCATTGGGAATTCTAAAGAAAATGTATAAAGGACAAGTTCAATTTCCTGTGTGTGATTTGAGAGGCAAAATTTTGTAGAGGAGAAGAGTGACGGAGAAGGAGATGGATAAGCTACACAGATGGCAACGTCGAGGATTAATGGACCACTACTTTTGGGCTTTACTTTTGTTGATTAATGTGATGATTGGTTCTCCCGCTACCACCCGCAAACGCAGCGTTTGCGGTTCGTAGCGGTTCTTGGCGTTTTATAACAATCACGACAACCGCTTTGAACCGCTCTATACCACTCTGTACCGCTCTATATCGCTGGAAATCAAAAGCTCCTTTCCGCAAGCGTTTGCGGTTGCGGGCGGTTGCGGTTTGAAAAAAAAAAAAAAAACATAATATCTCCAAATTTGGAATAAGGGTATTTTTTTTGAAAAATACCCTAATTATGTTTAAAAATTTCGAAAATACCATAATTTTTTCTGTTTTGAAAAATACACTTTTAATGTAAAAAGTCTGTTTTGACGTGATTTAAACAAAAAATAATAAATAATTACAAATTAAAAACGAAAATTAAAAAAATAATAAATTAATAAGTTTTTTTTTCAGTATATGTTAAATTGAAACAAATTTTAATATTTTGGACCTTTATGTAAACAACTTAACCTCATACACATTCCAACCAAATGAAACTTTAAATAAATTAAAACTTTACATATTTTAAAGTTTATGAATTATTAAAAATTTAAAAATGGAGAAATATATCTTTCATTTTTAATGTTTATCTTTAGACAAATTTAAATATTTTTGAAACTTTATATAAACAACTTTAATCTCACCCCATTTAAACTTTATATAAATAACCTTATATTTTTATTGATTTTTAAAAAAAAATCTAAACAGGTAATTAGGATGGTTTAGTATGTTAAAATGATACAAAATTATTATCAAATCTTAATATTTTATATTTCTTATTTGAATTTCGTTTTTATTAAATTAGTTAAAAAGTTCAATAATCATTTCACATATAAAAAGTGTATTTTTCAAAACCAAAAAAAATAAGGGTAGTTTTCAAATTAAAAATTAATCAAAGAATATATTTATAAAAAAAATCTATTAATAATATGGTTATAAATGTTTTAAATAATTATATATTATGTTTATTTTAGTAACTTTTGGTTAAACCGCTCTTGCACCCGCTGGTTAACCAGTCAAAAATATCCCGCAAACGCAACCGCTATGAATTGCTGTACCAGTCGTACAAACAGCTTTTAATCGCAAACTCCCGCTTCCGCAAACTCCCGCAACCGCAAACTCCCGCAACCGCAACCGCAGCGTTTAAATGTAAGATTCAGAAAATACACTTCTTTTTTTGGTTCAAATGTGAAGATTCAAAAGATACACTTTAGACCATTATGTATTATATCTGAAAATTGTTGTCATTAAAGAAGAGTAGACAATAAGAAAAGGAACCACGAGGCATGTATCATCACCGGGCAGATGATTCGTCGTCGCCGTTGGATCCTTTTTGCGAGCCCTCAAGTTTTTTTTCGACCTTCTTTCTTTTCTCTTCTTTGTCTTCTCTCCCTTTACTGATCCTCTCCCTAATCTCTTCCTCCTATCCCTTAGAAGAATTTAATTTCGTAATTAGTTAGTAACTACGACAAAATATATAATGAAATCTTGTAATATCTGTAAATTAATGGCCAATTGGCTACATTTACTTTACATTTTCAAGTACTTTAGCGTCGGGAGTCCTTGAACCATGAACACCGGCTCGGTTCGAGGCTTTTCCAACCATTGTCCTCACTCCGTTGTACCGACTATCACACTTCCAGGCGGTCCCGACCGGTCTCCACCACTTTCGGATCATCATTCCCACTCTGTTTTGATTAGTTTTCCAATGGAGCCTGCGTGTATAATATATGGTGCATGTCTATAGTCGGTTTATACGCTTCCACTGTAAGCCACGTGTCATAAAAGTGTCCACATGGCGTTCTCTCTATGTTTATCTTCTATAAAGCAAAACGGTGTGGTAACATGCATGCATGTATGTTAATGTTCCGTCCGAGTCGGGTTTCTAATACATGGGTTTGGATTCTGTATCAATTTCTGGATCAGTTCAGTAGCATAACACAACTTGAAATTGATTATATTTCATTTATTAACAAGAAAAAATATTCAAACCAAAAAGAAATTACAGTGGAAATTAAGAGACCGTCTTCGCTCGGAAATCACAAAAGGGGATGATGACTTTCTTCATGTTGTCGGAATCTAAAATGCTACAAATTTGGCAACATATTACAAGGGAAATATGGGATTGTACAATGCGTGATAGTTGATGCTGTTGTTGTTTTTCTCTCAGTTATTATGAAACCACAAAAAAAAAAAAAAAAAAAAAATTGTTTTGTTTGACTGTCTCTGTCACTTGCTCTCATCCGACCCAAGAATCCGAGCAGACAAGAAAAAAACGGCAGAGTGTTTTTTTGGGTTCGCTCAGGTAAAGAATTTACATGTAATCATTGGCGCCGGAGCTACCTGCGACGGTTCTTTTGCTCATGTTAGCTCTCTGCACCAACACAACCAACGCCTGCACCACTTCAGACATCGGTGGTCTAAACTCTGGCTCCGGCTGTTACAAGATTAAAAAAAAAAAAACACACACACACACAATTTTACATTCAGATTTCAACTTTTACCTATCAGCAGACACACATTTCTATGTATATATGTATTACCTGGACGCAAAGGGCGATAACATCTGCGAACCGGGAGAGAGATTTAACCGGGTAAAGCCCTTTGAGCGCTGGATCAACCATTTTGCTCAAAGCATCAATGTCGTGAAGCTGAGGTGTTGCCCATCTCACCAACGACTGCTCGGATCTTGACCTTGTACTGTCACACAACAATATCACCAAGAAACATCAGTAATCTCTCTTCACAGTAACATTTCCACATCTTTCCAGAGAATAAAGATCATAACAGTACCTGTCGAATGGTTTTCTCCCGGTTAGAAGCTCAAGCATCACTACTCCGAAACTGTATACATCGCTCTTCAAAGAGTATTGGCCTGACATTGAAACTTCTGGTGCGCTGTATCCTTCGTCGTTTTGGTTCAGTAGCTGCACAAACATAATCATAATCATAAGTAATGGAGAAAGAAAGAAAGAAAGATAAAAAAGCTGTTGCCAGTTTCTGCACATACCTCATTTGCGGTGGGGAGGAAGCTAGCGAGACCTGAGTCTGAGAGGTGAGGATTCAGCTCTGAGTCAAGTAAGATATTTGCTGATTTGATGTTCTTGTGGACTATAGATGGTGAACAAACTTCATGCAAGTACCTGAAACAACAACAACAGCAACAACACTTTCCATGAGACTCCTTGCTTGCCATATAACGGGTAGTGATGTGGTTTTGAGATTGTTTAAAAGACTTACTCCAACGCACGTGCAGTGCCAAGAGCGATCTTGACACGAGGGTTCCATATCAATGGTTTGCTTTCATCTTCCGAAAGATGTAAGAAGTCATGCAATGAGCCGTTTCTATGGAACTCATAGACCACCAAGTGTTGACCGTGTTCTGAACAGTAACCGTCGAGCTTTGTCACATTTTCATGATCCAAATGCGCAATCTTCGATACCATTTCGGTGAAATCATCAGCTGTGTCAGTGGGGAGTGCAGATGAGTCTATTTTCTTCACAGCAAGTACCTATTAAGATCAAAAACAATATCTCAGCAAGCAGAAGATTATGTCACTGTGCTGCGTTACATGTAAGGATATCTATGAAAGTAAATACCTTTCCGTCATTAAACTGAGCTCTGTACACTCTTCCAAAAGTCCCTTCACCAAGAAGATTATCGACGCTGAAACTATTGGTAGCTACTTGAAGATCTGCAACGGTATACGTATTCACATTTGAAGGAACAACAACAGCAGCTTTCTTGGCGGCAACTATTGGTTGTCTCGCTGTTGATGAATCATCTTCATCAAACGATTTGTGTCGCTCAGCTGGTGGAGGGCGTAGATTCATTGACAATGAAGTATCCAGTTTCTTTGTCACAACTAATGGTGGATTCTGTATAGACTTATTCTCTGCAACACCATGAATACAGAGTTTAGAAATCCATAAGAACAACACTTAAAATGTATATACAAATTCTTGTTACCTTGATGAAAGTCATTTGAAGCGAGTGTGAAGGGCTGGTTAATGTTATCAGTCTTTTCAATGTCTGTGGAGGACGTCCTCTTCGATCGTTTCTTCTTGATCAGGAAGAACGCTACCACTGCGGTTACAACCAACAATGAAATGACAATTCCTGCTATGCCACCAGCTCCAATCCCTGTTTTGCTGGAGTCGTTGCTACTGCTGGAATCACCATTGGACCGGGGTGTGCGGTTACCGGACTTGGGAGTAGGTGATTTACTGATTGGAGGTGTACCGGGAGGTGGTGGAGGTGCAGGCCCGGAATTGAATGCATTACCATCTTTTCTGTTTTCAAAATCAATCATGAAAAAAAATTAGTGAGATGAGAAAAAAGTAAGTTCCAAGACGATGGAAGAAACTAATGAAAAACTTACTGCAAGTTAATGCCTTTCAAAGAATCAGGGATCCAGCCTGTGAAGCGATTGTTTGCAATGTTCCTGAGGAAGCATTCAAGCAAGAACAAACATTCAAATGATGTTTAAATGTGATATGAGTTCAAAAAACGGATAAAGCTGAAGCTACCCACAGATTATCGAGAGAAAGAGTGGCTAGGATATCAATGGTGCCTGAGAGCTGATTGTTCTGAAGATAACTGTGAAGTTCATTCAATAATAAACACAGTGTTAGTTGTAACTAGTTAGGTTCTTTTAATACAGGGAGGCTACTAAACGAAGGCTTACATTGATTTTGCACTTGAGAGAAAGCTAAAGGTGCTCGGAAGAGAACCAGTGATTTGATTGGAAGAGAGGTCCCTGTAAACACACATTAATATTGTCAAAACATTGATGCATTGACTGATTTAACTCGGGAAAGAAAAGGAACTTACAAGATAGAGAGAGAGGTGAGTTTGGTGAAGTCAGTAGCTAGGTTCTTCAGCTGGTTGTGAGCAAGATTGCTGAGCAAAACCAAAAGAAGCATCAAATAAAGCAATCTTTCTCCATGAGATGTCAGAAGATGAATTAGTTGAAGAACTTACAGGTACTTGAGAGGTGTCATTAGAGAAATGGAGTACTGAACAGATCCAGTGAACTGGTTATTAGCAAGATTCCTGAAAAAAAAAAACAGAAATTTTATATACTTGGAAACAGAAAGATAGAAACTTTGTAAAAGAAATAGAGAGAATCGTCAAAAACATACAATCGCTCCAAATTTGGAGGAAGCTGATACGGTAAATCGCCATTAAGATTGTTGTTGCTTAGATCACTGCAGGTTTCACCAAAAACAAATCCATGAGACTATTTATAAGCTATGCCATTAAATGCAACAAAACAAAAAGGAGGAAACTTTGGAGTATTGGATGAATCTTACAACTCAGTAACAGAAGTCAATTTATCAAGCGTGAATCCTAGTGATCCAGAGAGTCCAAGACCTGATAGTTTACTGCAAGTAGACAACATCCAAATTAATTAAGCATCGACACAAAACAAAACAAGATAGTGAATAATGATTATGATACAAAAGATCATTACATTTGAGTAACTCTTGAGCCAGAACATGTTACGCCTTTCCAGTTTTGTCCACAGGGATCACCTCCTGACCCTGTCCATTGTGATAGCTGTCCTGGAGAATTCATGGAGGTGAACATGGCGTTCAACGCCGAAGCTGCACATATTGAGAATCAGAGACCGTGAGGGAACTATTGCAATCATAATCATCTTGACTTTTTTTTGTCGGTTACATGAAGCAGATCCAAGATTTTAGATTTTATGAACTATTAAAGTTTTCAGGTCTAATTGAAGAAATGGTTGTGGCTGAAACAAAAAAAAAAAACACAAAAAAACCCAGAAAAGAGAAGAAACCCACAAGAAAGGAAAAAAAGGAAACAAAACAGAAAGTGGATGGAAAAGAGAAAAGATTCGAGATTTGGGGAAACCGGAAACGAACCCATTTTGAAGAAAGGAACATTTATGACAAAAGTTGAGTTTTGGGGATGAAGAAATCAAAAGTTCGTAAGGAGAAACATAAACCCAGAATTTGAAACTTAACACAAGTGATGGATAAAAAAACCTGAAAAGATCGAGACTTTTTGGAAGATAAAGAGAAAACAGAGTGGAGGATTAAAAGCAAACTCACTATCTGATGCATCTGTGGCTCCATGGATGAAACTTGGCTCAAACCCTGCAATGCAGAGTATAAACAGAGCCAATACCACACGATTCTCAGTCATCTTCTTCTTCCCCTTCCTCTTCCTCCTCTTCCACTCTTTCTCTCTCTAAAACCAGATGAGACAGAAGAAAACCCAAATGGCAAAAACCCAAAGACTGGATTTGCAAAATTTCAGACTTTTGTGTTCAGAGATTTTATTTATTTATTATTATTTCAGGATAAATTTTTGTTAGCTAGATTTTATACTGTTTCAGCCATAAGACGAATTTATCGAGTAAAGCTGGCAAGCACGATTTGCTATAAGTAAGAATCCAAGAGCCATACAAATAGCCTTCGGCGCTTAGCTTTGCATTTTTGTTTCTTCCATATACTTTTTTATATATTTTGTTTCCTAATTTTCATTTAATATTAATTAATGTTACACTTTGATAATTTTCCTTTTAAGCTTGTCGATGAAATTGTTAAACAATTGATCTTGGTTGGTGTATCATGGTTATGGTCTGACGCATTGTCTTTTTTGGTTTTTATGCATTCCTCTCATTCCCACAAATAAAACAAATAAAATAATAACTACCTGTACTTTTCATTAGGCCTACGCGCTTTTAAATGTTGCATATTCTCGGTATTTTAATTTCTTTTAGTTTATACATTTTTCTGTGAATAATACTGATTTTATTTATAGGAAATAAAACGAAGCTTTCATACGGTATAAGATTACTTTGAAGATTGGCTATGATTATAGCCAATCTTTCCATCATTGCTTTGAAGAATTAATTACTTTCCCTTCACATCAAAGTGGGATGAAAAAAAGTCAAGAGGAAACAAAAGTTAATTTTGTTACTAAAGTAAGTGTGACTTTGTTATCCGAAGAGGGTAACTTTAATGTTTGTCAAGAAACAGATTAGTGAATATGATGAGTAAAAACACGCATTAAAGTCGCAATTATGGGTATACAATGTTAATGAATCCATCTTAATTAAACTCACGAGATGCTTGTAGCAAATATGACCTTTTCTATTTGAGAGACGGGGATATTTATATTCACACAATTTTATTAGTTGTATGAGAAATATATATATATATATTCTGATAACGAAGATAGAATTACTTAACAGAAATCTATTTACTAATTAAGATTACTATCAATACTTTATCCCAAAAAACGTTAATAGTTAAATGTATGTCAATCATTTCGTCAACTTTGAAATTATTGTCAAACAAAAAGGTACATAATCGATAATCAATCATTTAGCTTAGGTAATCGCCATCAAAATGAAAATAATAGTTTGGTAAAAAAACGTGTTAATCGGTCATTGTACGTGGTTTGCAGCAACTCATCCGCTTGGCCCTTTAGTAATGTCTTCGTTGAAAAGTTCTTCGTGTACAACGTTCGCTACCTTGATTTTTCTCAATTTTATTATTAACTTGCTCTTAATATTTGTCCGCCGAAAAAAATACGTGTTTGAGATATTCGTTTCTAAGTGCACCGACGAGAAAAAAGAAAAAAATAATATGATTCGGTCCGGGGTTTGGAAATTAGAATCTCAGAATAAAAGTAGCGCAAAACTATATTTTGATACCATACAATTTTGAGACAATTACTTGCGACATCTACCTATTTTTCATAATATTCATATTTCATATCAAATGCTAAGTTAAACTTATATATATTTTAAATGCTAAGTTAAACTTATATTATATATATATATACACTACAGTTCCCTGTATGTATTTTATGTTCGCACGTAAGTTGGATCATTTTAAAATAATTTTGTTAAATTGCAGAATGTTATAATTTAGGTAGATGAATAAATCAATCGAGGCTTGAAGCCAAGCGTGTGCCAGCAAGAAGGGAGTGACAAAGACAATATTAATATAGTGAAAGATATGATGAATCACTCCAGCATATTTTTTATATTTTCAAATTTATTAATTAAAATTAACAACTAAATATTTTTTAAAACAGATTTTATGAAAAAGTTGTATATATAAAAACGAACAAACAAGTTAGCTTCGATGAAACCTGACGTATATTCTACAATTATTCGGTCGCCGGGTGACAAAAACAATCTAATTTTATCATTATCTTTTTCATTTTTGTTTGTCTCGTTGCTATTAATTTTGAGTTCATTACTTCATTACAAGATCTAAATTTTGTATGAATGTTTTTGGACATCTGTCTGTATTATGGAGTAGGTGTTAGGTATATTCTAATTTCGATTGACATTTGACGGAATGTTAAGTTCTTTATATAAAAATTCTTAAACAAAACAAAAGTAGGAGTTCTAATAAAATACACAAAACAACTTACATTTATTAGCTCGTAACTAAAATACATCTTTCAGAAAGAAAAAAACAATAAAGCCGTTAACTACCGGACGACGCAGTTCGATACTTCGATCACTGAACTACGCGTAATGTGCTGCCGTTTATTTTGTCGCCGACAAACTACGCGTCGTTTTATTTTCCAATTGTCTACAAAAGATAGGTGACCTATAATTACGTTATTCTGGTAGGTCCATTCGCAAAGATGAGGGGGGGGGGGAACTATTTGATTGCATAATAGAGTGGTCGGTTTGTATTGTGCATGTTTTTATTTATTCATATTTCAACTTCTCTAATAACTCGACGATGTATGATTACTTTAAAAGATATCATAGTTTTAGTTTCACCCACGAAATTTAAAGTAACATGTCAACTGATATATCGACCATCCCATTCCCACTACAAAGCCTATGGATAGACTTTTGGATCCTATAAATTATTCGTAAGTTCGCAACGTTCACAAACTTGGTGGTCGAAACTATACATACGTTTGTATTTTTGATACCCTATTTCGTTTTATTCCTTCGGTGTCTAGGACTCTGTAATGTGCAAGTGTGTTTTATATGTTCTATACGGACCGAATAATATAATATTTATTAAATAAAGCACTAGAAGTTATTCCAACACTAATTTATAGGGATATCATATAAGCCACTTGTTAACAAGTAGGTAGTCCACCAAAAATCATCATAAAAAGAAACAGAGAAAAAATAGCTATAGTAAAGCATTCGATTTGGTAACCTATAAATACACAAAAATCAAATGTATGTCTTTCAGTCAGAACAAATGCCTCATATAGTTTGCAAATTCCTAGTACCATATTAAACTAAATGTAACACAACAAAGATTCATTGCACTTAAATAATGTATTTCCAGTTATCCTGCCATATTATGTGACTTTTCTTTTTTCTTTTTGCTAGGAATGTAAATATCATTATAATGAAAAGTTTAGAGAATACAAGTTCGAGCTATTCCAATACTAAAAATCAAAAATCTAAACTAAAGGGTACATATTATTTTAATTATTTGAGAAAAGAGAAACACATAAGATAAAATGCTTTGCTTGTTGGAGAGTAATTGCTTTCTTTTGGAACTTGGAAGACAGGAGTGAGAACTGATAAGAGACATAAACGGCATGTTGCGTGGATGACAAGAGAAGAAATTTGGTATTTGTTCCAAAAAAGTTTCAAGCCTCGCCGTTTAATGGTATAACCGACCTTATTGCTATGTACATCATTGGGAACCGGTTTAAATATATACGTACAATGACATTTGCATGTAAAATCTCAACTTAGAAAATGTTGATTTTGTGCGAAAGCAATTGTGAGAAATCAGACTATGGACACGTGGATTCCGTGACATGTGTTAGATTCTTGGGCCTTGGAAGACAGAGGCACACGTGGATTTGTTGGGCTATTGTGATGAAGGCCCACTTTCTGAACATCTACAAGTGCTTACGTATATCTTAAATTTTCATTTTGTCCTCATTATTCACTTGCATTTAATTAGTCCTACAAAACACGATTAAATAGTTGGAAAATTTAGAACCCATTAAATAGACAAAAACTAAGGATTAACCAAAGTTTGGAAGTAGCATAACAAGTAACAACTGAGATTGTCTACGCATAGAACATATCAAAAGAGAACGTTGCTTGATACAGACT
>CACVBM020000921.1:0-205831 GCA_902728155.2 Microthlaspi erraticum
TACGAGATCCCAAAACTATAGTTTGAAAAGATAAAGTATAAAACATGGCAACTTCATTATGCACATCTAGATAGACCACGACCGTTGACAATAAAATGAACGACCACGACTAGGTCGCCTGAATCGCCTTTATACGGAATACGGATCCAAAGGTTAATTTACTTGTTCAACAATTCGAACAGCGACGTAGGAAGATGCCATTAGCCCATTAGTCAAATGGTGTTCTAGAAAGATAGTGTGTAAATTATCACAACCCGTGGCATTGAATATACAGCAATTATAAAACTAATCATCAAAAACACTAAAGAAGAAACGTAAACGCAAACAAACATATACATACAAAAACCGTTTGTTGCCTACATTTATTACACAATGACGTGACATGTAAGATGATGGTATCATTGTTTACTATCCCCGGAAAATAAGGTTTCAGGTGCTGAGATTTTTGGTGTGAGTGATGAGGCGTGAACCAATCAATCATTTTCTGAACCGATAATGCGAGACCTAACCAATTAATCATTTTCTAAACCGGTAATATTGTAAACCGGAATGCCGGTTCTATCACACTAGTGTTGTTCTACGTGTCTTGGCCAATCACATTATAGCGTGCGTCGATATCAATAAAGGAAATAAATAATTACGGAAGAATTAATAATTCTAAACAAGGAAAGTAAAATAAACAAAAGCGTTCTTCTTCTTCTTCTTCCTCCGTCCGGCGAAAGGTTTGTGGAACGGAGACGGATCGAGACTACCTCCGGCGGACGAAAAACCCATAGACAAGTGTTAAAGAGGATGCATTCGTTTGGTTACAGAGCGAATGCTCTGCTCACATTTGCCGTCACGATACTGGCCTTCATTTGCGCGATTGCGTCCTTCTCTGATAACTTCAGTAACCAAACTCCCTCTGCTCAGATCCAGGTATGCGTTTTATTAAACGCAGAGATCTCTTAGTGTGTCCTTGATCTATCAGTGCATGCTTTGTTTTGGGATATGTCAAGTTGTTTAGATGATTAGATCCCTAATTTTGTTGGATTATGGTGTCGCGGTGTGGAATTTATAAAGGTTGAGCTTTTTTTTGGGAAATAGAAGGATAATTCTGGAAATTTGTTCTATGGATTCTAAGAATTGATTTTGAGCCTGAATTCTTATTTGGGTTATTGCTTGGGCTGTGGTTGCAGATATTGAATATCAATTGGTTTCAGAAGCAACCCCATGGAAATGATGAGGTAAGGTTTCGTTGTTTTGCCTCTCCTTAGCGTATGTTCTTCATTACGTGTCTCTATGAGTTGCTAGTTTGAGCTCACATGCTGGAGTGTACTCTCTAGTCACTCTTGGTGGGTAAATTGATGCTTATGTGATCATTAACTCCTATTTTAGCTATCCAAAGCGTACCCATTATGAAATTTAAGTTCAGGTTTACTAAACTCTTAGGAATTTGTTTCGTATCATATCGATCTTTAGTTTTTGCAAGAAATTATAATTCTTTTTCTACCTCGCCTGTCTTTAGAGAAGATTTCCTTCAAAGCAGGAAGCTAAGATTTTTTGCCTATTTACTTGACGGTTGAATAAGGTCATGAGTTTCATGACCTCTTACTTCTGTACTTATTGGTATGAGACTTATTGAGATTTGAGAGTCACCTTAAGCTTAGTATCCATTTTGTTTCATGAGTTTGATGGCCATAGGGGTTTGGATGCGACTGTTTCTTTGAACATTTACTCTTGAAAGTCATATTGAACTTAGATTGTCGAGATTGATTAAAAATTCCCTAGACGTGATATTGGTATATACTTGATACTATTCAGCTTATACTGTACATACATCAGTAGTTTTATTCTTCTTTATTAAATCTTCAGACTGCCGTTTACCTGCTGCATATATTCTAACTGCTTAGCATTTTACATGTTCTTAGGTCAGCTTGACACTGAACATAACAGCAGACTTGCAGTCTTTATTTACTTGGAACACAAAGCAGGTATAGCCTTCAAAAGTACACCAATCCATCTCTTTTGCTATATATCCTGAAGTCTTGCCAGTGTTATACTGTCATGTTGGTAGTTGGTACCTCATTTTGTATGATCTGGTGAACAAAAAACCAACTCAAACGAAAATATTTTCAGGTATTCGCTTTTGTAGCTGCAGAGTATAAAACTTCGAAGAATTCCCTGAATCAGGTATAGATCTACTTTGCTTCAAATGCTTTAAAGACTACTGCTCTTCATGCAGTGTCGAGGCTAACAACTTATGTAATTTTAGTGTTCCTGCCTTCTTCATGCCTGTGATGCTATGAACTTTGACATTTACCGCAGGTCTCTCTATGGGATGCCATAATACCTGAGAAAGAGCATGCCAAATTCTGGATACAAATCTCAAACAAGTACCGTTTCATTGATCAGGTACATGAAGCAGATTCTCTTTAAACATTCATCCTTCCATGTGTGTTTTCTTCAGAAGAGTATTTGATTGTGGTCAATGGGATCTTTCTAGGGACACAACCTCCGAGGGAAAGACTTCAACTTGACACTGCACTGGCATGTCATGCCCAAGACTGGCAAGATGTTTGCTGACAAAATAGTTATGTCTGGCTATCGTTTACCCAATGCATACAGATGATTATGAAGAACCTCTTGCATCATCATCTATGGTTAACAAAAGTTCTTTAAACTAGGAAAGAAGAGAGCTATGTTTCAGGTGTTTCTGCTAGACTTGAGACGCCTCAATTGCTGATCTGTGTACTTGACATTGTTATAGAATGAATTTACGAGGCAACAACTTATGAGATTATCTGTTTGCTCATCATCAATAGTAACAAAATTGGAAACACTCATCGTCAAAGTTAGGATTTATATCTCAGAAACAACAGAATCTTGGAGAAAGAAATAACAAGAAACAAACCTATGATCTTACTTTCTTATTAAACTCTTCTACGACTTCTCCTTTTACTAAGAAGAACTGAAGAACGAGACCTAATTCTTGAAGCCAGTTTCACGAAACCATCTCTCTTGAATCCAAAAGCCAGAGAAGCAACGAAACAGAGGAACCCAAAGACCAGATATCTAGTAGCCTCTCTCTTCAAATCTCTCACCATAGTGAAACCAAACAAGCAAATCCCTAAAGCCTTCAAAACCTCATCACTCTTTATCTCTTTCCCAGAGATTTTGCAGAAACCATAAATCCATAGAATTACACAGACGAAAATCAAAATTGGTATTCTGTTCCGTTTCCTTCTCCACCCACCAAATCCTCCCCATCCTCTCCAAAACCCTCCTCCCCTTCCTCCTCCTCCTCCTCCATCTACGCCGCCCAAATCAGCAATGACAAGATCCAACGGCTCCGGTAAAATCTGGAGATTAGGAGGCAGAAAAGTCAGAGACTTTAAGAAGAACCTCGCAATGTTTTGGTACCCGACTCTTTTCTTCCTTCGCCTTGCACAAACAACCAAACTTTCGAAGTGGGTTCGATGTGAAATCGAAGGTAGCGACGCAGAGACTCGAGGAAGTGATGAAAATGACGAGTACTGTGGACTAAGCAAATGAAAACCGTTGAGATGCGATGTGAGATGAAGAGTCATCACTCAGCCAGCGCAATTTTTGTATTCTTGTTTCTCTCGTGTAAATCGAGACGAAAGAAATAGCCGTTGCTGAATGCGTATGGGATTTGATTGTGTGTGTCTTCTTCGATCTTCTTCTTCTTCTTATACACGTTTGTAAAATACAGAACCAAATCAAACCGAAACCGAATATAAAAAGACTGATCAAAATTCGAACTCAAACTGAACATTTTCTTCAAAATTTCTCACATTAAGAATGTAATCAAACAAATCAAGTTTAAACTGAGGTTGAATCATAGCCAAATTGAGTCGAATTTTAGATTCGTATATTTTTAAAAACCGGAAAAGTTAAACCACGATCGGTTTTGTTCTTTATACATGTTTAATTAGATACGGTGCTGCTCGTGCGTGGCTGGCTACCGACAGACATTCTCCATCTTCTAGGGTTCTTTTCTCTGCAATTCCAGGTACACGCTCTTTCTGGCTATTGAATTTCTGCTGTAGGTTTGATTTGATTTGAGTTTTTTTGCTGAAATGTTACTGCGTGAGCTAAGAAATGAAGTCAAGAAAGAATTTTGAGTTTCATTTTCCCACTTCTTAGCTTCTGTTCGATCTGAGCTCCTTTGATCCGATTCACATTTTCGTTTTAAACTATAAAGTTTCGGTCTTTAGCTTGATTCAGATCCGTATCATATCCCAGTTATACAATTGCCCTTTGATCTGATTCACATTTTGTAACAATGTCGCTGTTGTCTTTTTCTCCTCAGTGTGTGTTGAATTCGTAGTTGCTAAAATCTGGATTTCTTGACTCTTTTGTTGTTGTGAATCTGTCTGTTTCCTGTGTCAATCAAATCAAAAGCTTTTCACTCTATGTTCGATTAGGAAAATGGAAGTGAAAGCGAGAGCTCCTGGGAAGATCATTCTCGCAGGGGAACACGCGGTTGTCCATGGATCCACAGCTGTTGCCGCTGCCATTGATCTCTACACTTACGTCACTCTCCGTCTTCCTCTTCAATCAGGTTACTTTCTTTGAGATCACTCAAAACTGTTATTATTGGATCAAACTCACAGTTAGAGATTGGTATGCAAAAGATCGGAGCTTTGATGGTAAATGTAGTTAGCTTATACTCTTTTATCCCAATGTAGAAAGAAATCTGAAGCATTTACATTTTCCTTTTTACTGACAGCTGAGAAGAATGATAGGCTTACACTTGAGCTCAAAGACCTTTCCTTGGAGTTTTCCTGGTCCTTAGCCAGACTAAAAGAAGCATTACCTAATGATTCAAGAACTTATCCCCCTTCTACGCCTACTTCATGCTCTACGGAGACACTAAAAGCAATTGCGGTTTTGGTTGAAGAGCAAAATATTCCACAGGAGAAGATATGGCTCTCTTCTGGAATCTCCACATTTCTCTGGTTATACACCAGCATCGTAGGGTAAATAAAAAGAAGCACAAAACAGTTTCAGCTCAAAGAGATTTTCAGTGTTTTCAGATTTCTTGAATATTGTTGTGCGCTTTTTCAGATTCAATCCGGCTACGGTCGTCATTACCACGGAGCTTCCATACGGATCTGGCCTAGGTTCATCAGCAGCTTTCTGTGTAGCTCTCACAACTGCTCTCATCGCATCTTCTTCTTGTTCAGACAAAGCTCGCGGTGAAGGATGGACCCCTCTCGATGAAACCAGTCTCGATTTGCTGAACAAATGGGCTTTTGAAGGTGAAAAGATCATCCATGGGAAGCCTTCTGGGATCGACAACACCGTCAGTGCATATGGTTTGTTCTTAACTGTAAAACCCCAAATCCTCTGTTCAATTATATGTTAGAGATGACCATTTCTGTTTTGCAGGCAACATGATCAAGTTTTGCTCAGGGGAGATAACTCGGTTACAGTCCAACATGCCTCTAAGAATGCTAGTCACCAACACTAGAGTCGGGAGGAACACCAAAGCTCTGGTTTCTGGCGTGTCACAGAGAGCGGTCAGACATCCTGATGCGATGAAATCGGTGTTCAATGCCGTGGACTCGATAAGCAAAGAGCTCGCTTCGATCATTCAGTCTAACGACGAGATCTCGGTTGCAGAGAAAGAAGAGAGTATTAAAGAACTCATGGAGATGAACCAAGGTCTGCTCCAGTCAATGGGGGTTAGCCACAGCTCCATCGAGACTGTGATCCGAACCACAGTCAAGCACAAACTTGTCTCCAAACTGACCGGAGCTGGTGGTGGCGGCTGCGTCCTCACTCTATTACCAACCGGTATCCTTTTTCAGAAATTTCTTTCAAATCATCTTTTTTTATGTGGATTTGGGGTTCTTGAATCTTGATTTTTGTTTGTCCTTTGATGACGGTTTCAGGGACGGTGGTGGACAAAGTTGTGGAGGAGCTCGAGTCCAGCGGTTTTCAGTGCTTCACGGCGTCCATTGGTGGTAACGGAGCTCAGATTTGCCTTTGATATCACCGGAATTCATATTTGCTGACGTCTACTTGAAGAAGGCTGGCAATTAGAAATGGAAAAAAATCATTTTTTTATATAGCTATGTGTTGAATGTAAAAACGCTTTGTTACCATGTCAAAAATGATTGAAAACAAGCATAGACAGATTTATGTTAATGTTTCAGTTGGACACAAAGATCCTTACACTTGCACTTGAAACTCATCTATCCGAATTTTGTCCAACTTCATCATTTCATAGATGCGAAAAGCTGGCCTCTGAGCATGTTCATGCATTCTAAGTAACAATCTGTATAAAGGCAAGCTTGTAAGACCAAGACGATGTAATTCTCTAGCATATGTGTTTGCTTCCTCAATCTTCTCCTCCTTCTCAAAGTACTCGGCAATCGCCATGACAACGTTTTGGGAAGGTCTCCAATGACAGTGCTTCATGAGTTCAAATCCTTTGCGCATAGCATCAACGGCTTTCTCCATACTTTGACACTTCACATACATCTCCATCAAAATCTCCCAAGTCTTGAAATTTGGACTACCTCCTCTCTCCAACACACGGCTGTGCAATGACTCGGCTTTGCGGATTTGTCCATTGCGCGCATAAGCACCCAAAAGAACATTGGACACTCTAACATCATAGTTACAGCAATTTTCTTCCCACTCACTAAACACCCTCTCAGCCTCTGCAAGATCACCGATTTTCACCAAAGATGACAACACGCATATGTAGTTTGCACAAGTAATCCTACCACAAACAGACTTCGAAGCTTCCCACAGACGAACAACTCCTTCCTTGTTTCCTAAAGCGGCATAGAGTGTGATGAGGAAGAAATATCCAAGCCTATTGCTTCTGTTCAACGTCTTCTCTGCTCTCTCAAGCACCAAATTAGCCTTCTCATCAAAACCACCTTTAACATAGACATTAGCCAGACTACACAGCGAGCTCCAGCCAATTTCCACACACTTATCACCAACCATTTCCCTGTAAACACTTTCCGTAGCTGCAACGCCAGATAATTCAGAGCATGCGTTCATCCAGAGATTGTACGAGAGAACATTTCTCGGTATCTTGTTCCCTTTCATCATCGTGATAACCATAACTACTTTCTCATACTGGTGAGTGGTTTCATAGAGCTTCATCATCTCATTGAATGGGTGTGGAGTGACAAGAAACCCCAATCCGTTCAACTTCTCCATGAGAGCCTCAGCTTCCTTCACCAATTTCTCCTTAACGTAACCACGAAGAAGAGGAAGATAAGCTGATTTCGCTACTTTCAGGGAGGAAGCAGAGCTCTGTAGCTGCTCAAAATATTCCTCTGCGTCTTTCAAGCCATTGTTTTTGATGATTAGCTCCAGTCTAAGAGCATGGTCATATGCACTTAGCTGCACATCTTTTTGAGTCTCCATCCACTCCATCATCTGTGTACATACATGACTGGCAAATCTTAACTTCCGAGCCAAATTGACCAATTCTTAATTTGATAAAAGCGAGAATTTCAAACCTGGAGTGCGAGATCGCAGCGATTGGATCGAATGAGCCGCTTGGAGATCAATCGGAGCTCCGATAACGTGACGGCGTGGCCCGAGTCGACGCGTTCCTGAAGCAGGGAGGAGACGCTGCGTCGTGGACCGCTCTTTCTGATTATCTCCTTCAAGCTAATCCGATTTGCTACCGATGACGTATCCGTGGAAGCGAGTGAAGACACGAGCCTCGCAACGCCGGTGCTGGAGAAACTCGTCTTCCCAATGGAACGGATCCTACCGTACATTGTACCTGGATGTTTGCGGACGTGAGGAAGGAGAAAAGTAGCTCACACTCACAGTGTCAGAGTGGCGGGTAAGGACCGAGTCACCATTGGAATCGCGAGTCTGGTTCGCTCTCTTTCTCGAGAATCTCACAAACTCAAAGAGAGACGACGAAAATGTTGGGCCCTCAAATTTATGCTGGGCTAAGCCCAGAAGAAAAATTTAAAGATGGGCAATCAGATTTCATAATTTCGTTGAATATAGTAATTTCGTAATGCCACGACGTGGAATAGATTGTTTACGACTAGGAGTGACTGCATGAGGGGTTTCTGCAACAAATCTGAAAGTTTTGGGGGCTTTCTGTGATTTATAAAACAATTCGGGGATAAGTCAGCTATTTATCATCATTAATAAAGAAAAACAATTTGCAGAAAGAACACAAAAGCCCTAGACAGATTTATCTTCCCTGCAGATTGTAAAATCAACGCCGCTGATAGTCGCATCTTCTTCTCCACAGTCCCAAGTACGTTTTTGCTTCTCTGTCTCTTCAAATGATGTTGATACGTTGTTGCTCCACTTCATTTGATTGATCTGAAAAGTTTATTGAGCTCGTGAGATTTAACTTTTCTGTTTCTGCTTTTGATTCACAGAGAAGAGCAACAAAAATGTTGGATATCAATCTGTTTCGAGAAGAGAAGGGGAACAATCCGGAGATCATCCGGGAATCTCAGCGCCGGCGATTTGCCGACGTTGATGTTGTTGATGAGATTATCAACCTCGACAAACAATGGCGTGCGCGTAAGTATCTCTTTCATCGATTCTTATACTCCCAATCGTTTCTCTCCTTTCAAATTGAGCTTTATTTTATCACAATTTCTGTGTTACAGGTCAATTTGAAGTAGACAATTTCCGAAAAGAGTTCAACAAGCTCAACAAGGAAGTCGCCAAGCTCAAAATTGTTAGTTTACTTCGAATTTTTGTTTCTAAGTTAGTTTATAGGATGAAACTTCTCTAAGATCCATTGATATCGTATTATTAGTGTGAATGCCATAGTTGGGGGAAAGATTGTAGTTCGTTTGACTGAAATTGATGGAAGTTTATCCGATTGTAATGGGATTTGTTTTTCTCTTGTTTATTTCTTTGGAACAGGCTAAAGCTGATGCGACTGAGGTGATTCAGAAAACAGAGAAAAACAAAAAAGACGCTACCGAGAAGGAGGAGGAAGTTCGTGAAGCTTATGCTGCTTTGAAAGCCAAATTGGAGACAGTCGGAAATCTCATCCATGACTCGGTTCTAGTTGATAAGGATGAGGTTTGTTCCATTTCTCCTTCCCTCAAGGTTGGTCTGCATTGTGGTGACCAAAAAGGAGAGAGATTTATCAGTGTATGGTCTTTTCATTTTGCAGGCAAACAATCTTGTGACTAAAACTTATGCTGAAGCTGAAAGGCGGGTTGCTTCGCCTGGCCAGAAGCTGAAAAACCATGTGGATCTCGTTGAAGAATGCGACCTCGCAGATATCAAGAGAGGTAGCTTTCGCTGACAATTTAGTCACATCCCGAGTCCGTTTTGTGGCGAGTCCGTTTTGTGGCTATTAAACTGCTGTTTTTGACCTCAGGTGCTGAAATTGCTGGAGCAAGAGGCTTTTTCCTAAAAGGAGATGGTGTGCTCCTTAACCAAGCTCTTATCCAATTTGCGCTAACCTTCTTGAAAAAGAGAGGCTTCACAGGACTGCAACCCCCTTTTTTCATGAGGAAGGATGTCATGGCCAAGTGCGCACAGTTGGCACAGTTCGACGAAGAGCTTTACAAGGTTTATAACCGTCACACAGCATTTGTTTACTTATGCTGTTTAAAAGGTAGTCTTGAGCTTTTGATTCAGAGAAGATTGTTGTTTTGTTCAGGTGACTGGTGAAGGAGATGACAAATACCTTATTGCAACTGCTGAACAGCCCCTTTGTGCGTACCATAAAGATGAATGGATCCATCCAACCGAGCTTCCTATAAGGTATATTGTTAGTCGCAGCGTTTAGATGATTGATTCTCTTATGTATCTTTAAAGAGAAAAGTTATTGACATGATAGTTTGTTTGATCCAGATATGCTGGTTACTCGACCTGTTTTAGAAAAGAAGCTGGTTCCCATGGAAGAGACACACTTGGCATTTTCCGTGTTCACCAGTTTGAGAAGGTTGAACAGTTTTGCATCACCAGCCCCAACGACAATGATTCTTGGGAAATGCTTGAGGAGATGTTGAAGAACTCTGAAGATTTTTACCAAGCGGTAATTCCGATATTTTATAGTTGAGAAAGCCTTGTGATTTGTGAATGTTCAGTGTTTTCTAATTGGCTGATTCTATGGTTCCTCTGCAGCTTAAACTTCCCTACCGAATCGTGTCTATCGTCTCTGGAGCTTTGAACGATGCGGCTGCAAAGAAGTATGACTTGGAAGCTTGGTTTCCTGCGTCTGGGACTTACAGAGAGCTCGTGTCTTGTTCCAACTGTACAGACTACCAAGCTCGTAGGCTTGAGATCAGATACGGTCAGAAAAAGGTAAATCTCTCTCTGCTCGTTGTCATCTCATAAGCGCAGATATGTTGGATGTTGTGTGATTCCTTTTTTGTGGTTGTTGTTGCAGAGCAATGAGCAGACGAAGCAGTATGTGCATATGCTGAATTCGACACTGACGGCAACAGAGAGGACCATTTGCTGCATTCTCGAGAACTACCAGCGTGAAGATGGTGTGGAGATCCCTGAGGTTTTGCAGCCGTTTATGGGCGGAGAGAAGTTTTTGCCCTTCAAGGCTAAACCCGTAGTTGCTGAGACCAAAGGCAAAAAGTCTAAAGCTTGATTGATATAGTTATTCGTGTTTTTCATGATACTGATGAAAATTTTCAACGTGATATTTCTGTATTTTGTGGAACGTTTTTTGGGGACTTCATTTGTGTTATTTGGACCTTTTATTTGTCATCGAATTTCTTACAGCTTTGTTGATTTTCTTTTTATCAACATACGTCTTTATCAAAAATTTCTGCACATTGCTCATTCTCACGAGCTGAAGAGCATTGAGGATTTGCTTGAAGAATTCATCACCAAGACTGCCGAATATCAATGAGATCCTCCGACTCGTACCTTTCATGTTTGATTTGTTCTTCTGATACATACTGTTACTTTGTTTTCTTTTCTTTTTTTTACAAATTACAAGAGTAGGACAAGATTGAAGTGTTTTACTTATCTTTATCATCAAACCATATTAAAGCTTCTTAACTTGTGATTTCTTTTCCCGGTTTTACTTTATTCCCATTATCTGATGATTGTTGTGTACAACTTAAACTCCGATTAAAGAAAGACAAGAAAAATAAAAAGAGGCAAGAATGTTTTGATTCTCTAACAAATTACAAATTACAGGCTCGACAATAACAAAGAGCAAATACAAGATATATAATAAAATGTTGACCTAGTGATGAAAAATCTCGTCTTTAAGCGAGCAAGACACCTAACAGCAAGAAGGAGAAGGGTACATAAACTGCTCTCCAAAAGATGGTGTCTGAATCTGATTCCATGTTGCAAACTGATCAGAGTTAAGAAGTGGGTTTTGTGTCTGCATCTGAAAGTTGTTGCAGCTTCTCTGATCAAAGGCGGAAGACAATTGAGTCTGCATCTGAAAGTTGTTGCAGCTTCTCTGATCAAAGGCCGAAGACAATTGAGTGTAAGTAGCGTTGTCGTGGTTATAGAGAAGAATCGAGCAGTTGCTCGGACAATTCAACGCCGATAAATCAGTTGAGTAAACATCACGGCTCGGATAATTCACGGTCGATAAACAACTTGAAGAAGCATCGCGACTCTGTGCAATCAGATGATTCGTTGAAGGCTCTGTCTGAGGATCGACAATTAGCGAAGGAGATAGATGATGATCCGTTGAAACCGCACACATCTCGGTCTGATGATCATGAGGGTTTAGTCGAAGAAGCCGAAGCTTGTCTTGAAACATCTGTAGACGTTTGACCAAGGAATCCTCCATCTCCGAGATTTTCTGCGAGAATTTGTTGTCGTTTTTCTCGAGAGACTTCTTCCTGTCGTCGTTCATCTTCTTGTTTAGGAACAGAGAAAGATTGATGCTTTTCTTCCGTTTTTCTACCTCGCTTAGTCTGCTATATCTCTCCGCCATGTCTCTAACTTTTGATTGATCCTCCGGCCACGTCTTGATGAGCTCTCCGTCACGACTGTAATAGAGTACGCAAACTTGGACGTCGCATAGAGTAGCAAGCTCGTAGGCCTTCTTGAGGAGAGTCTGTTCTCTCAGAGACAAGTTCGGGTTCTTTTTGGCAGCGGGAATAGTGGAAGAGACGGACGATTTCTTGAATCGGGTCGGGTTTCTCACAGACAATTTGGATTTCTCCATTGTTTACGCAAAAAAAAGCTTCTAGGGTTTCGGATCAGAAGAGAAGAGAAACGCTTTGGGTCAAAAAAAGAGAATTGTGATTAGAGTGAAGAATGAATAGTGAACACAATAATGGTCGAGGGTTGCTTATATATACTTTATGGTTCAGGTGTTCTCGACGTTTAATTTCCTTTTTTGGTTCGGGTTCTAGAAGTTTATGAGTTTCCTTTTTCTTAGAGTGCAAGTGTGTGCTTCGTTGAAGGATCCGATATTTCCATTTTCTCATACTAACCTAGTAATCGTATTATAGCCGTTAGAAACCGTTGTTCCAGATATTTTAATAGTATAGTTAATAATTAATTAATTAATTGATGCAGAGATTTGGATACGATCTCTACATGTTTTGAGGTATATTCATGATGTTGATAACAAACGAAAGAATCATGCAACACAGATTCAGTCTCTACTAGTTTTACAAAAATTAAAAAATCCGCAAAGCAGAGAATAAAAACGACATTTTCCTTTCATGATGTACAGATTCCGATTTTTCAAATTGTACCTTAGTTAATCACTTCAAAAATTACAGCTTCAGTCTTCCGAGGGAATGATTTTTATACGGTGACAGTGAAGAGATATAGCTTTAGCACGACAGCAAGCGCGAGCTGCAGAAGAAAAATGCTGACGACAATCAAGAACCATCTCTCTCCTGCAGAGTTAATATGTGCTTTGAGGTTCAAAGCCACAAATGTAGCAGACATGAATCCAGCTAAACCCGCAATCACCCATCTGAAGATCTCTAGTGGCACAACAGAGAGACACTGCACAGTCAAAAAACAATACACAGTCAGGTTTTTCACATTCGATGCCTCATTTTGGAAGTAAAAGACAATTGTAAACTAACTTACCAGCGCAGGGATAAAGATGAAAAGGGAATATCCGTAGAGACAGAAGAGTTGGACTAAGCCTGATGGTGCAGAGAAGTACTTGAGAACGACATATAATGCAAGAGGGACAACGGTTACGTAACCGTAGAACACTCCAGCAGACCAAGTCACCAGATTAATGTCGTAGTTCCATTCTTGTTTCTTCAACTTGTGTGCTATGTATGTAACAAATGTTCCTATGGATGCTGCTACAAAGATCAACGTCGTGCATATCCAGAATGGCCCGTACCTGTAAACACAGCTTATTCGTTTTTAATTTAATCTTGTTAGAATAAGAGATGCAAAAATCTGTAAAGGCGAGACTCTTACAGATCAGGGTTGTTGGCAGTCTTTTCTGTAAATGTTCCTCTGAAAGGAAAGAGCGATTCTTTGAGTCTCTCCACGACGTCTGAGGTGTCCACATCGAAGTAAGGCTTGTAAGCACCAACTGTGAATTTATGGAGCCAACCACCAGACTGAGGTTCTTCCGTACCATTCACAGGCCTAGAAAATGTATCTGCAGCGGTCGAGAGTTATTAACATAAGCCATAAGGCATACAAAATTACAAAGACTGGCTCTGGCCACACATCCTACATTTCTCAATCGACTAAGAGAATTCCTGACTAATGAAATTGCAAAGCTCTGTGGAATCTTAAAGCGAACTTAAAGATAAATTACCGTCAGCATCTCGAGGGGGATTAGTACCACCAGAGATCTTCCCTTGAGTTGCAGATGGAGGAAACGTTTGTAGATTTGATTCTGCATACAAATGTATAGCTCAATCAAATCACAGAACCAAATACGTATGCAATTGCCCAAGACTTATCTTTATCCCTCTCTTTCTGTGTTAAGTAGGAGTCACAGATTTTCTATCTTATAAGCCTATGCCACTTTCTCACAACAACATTCAAAATTTCCTTCAAACATACTCATAAAACAATGCTGCTGATTCCAAATGCAAGAGGAGTTGTTTCTTCCTACTTGGCTCTATCACCAATTAATTCAACTAAGCAGCCTAAAATCTCAGAAAAGACGACAATGTTACCTGTGAATTTGACGGTGACATGGCCAGGATCTGAAACGGCCTACAATTCGATAGGAGAAAAACATGAAAACTAGATCTGATCAGATGAGATAACAAACGAGAATCGACGACGACCCAGTGACAACATAATCAGTGCAAGCAGAAGATATATTCTCATGCTGAGCGAAAGAGATCTAGAACTTACAGGTACAGATCCAGAGACTTGCTGGTGGTCGATGTTCGTGTAGCTCCCACCGGTCATCATCTTCGTTCTCGTTTCCGTTCACACGTCCGTCTCGCAGCTGTTTAGCTCTCTCTCTGAGGAAAACGAAGGTAAAATTGAAAATACACGAATCCTCTTTTTCGTTTAGAAGCAATCAAATGAATTAAAGCATAGTTATAATTTATTTTATTTTACAGATTGGTAAAAAAATGTTATTAATGTGTAGAAAATATTGCACATCAACAGATCCGAGATTTGGTCTCATCTAAGATTGTTTGTTTATGGGGATTTCAAACTTCTAACCTTAAGCATAAAAGATCATTTAAAAGCACTGAAACCAAGCGACGAAAACATGATCCTACCAATGACCTCGATGTGGACATTTGAAGAATTTTGATTAATAAGATTACAATTTTATGTATACAAAGTTTTTGAGATTCTGTGTTTGATGATGCTAAAGAGAGCAATGAAGCCATTTCGACTTGGCATTGTATAAACCCATGGTCCTACATGGATCCTAGCTTTATTATAAAGTGAATGAAAACAAACCGAGAAGTACACAATAACCAGAACAAATCTCTACGTCCAGAGAAAATCAATCTGGCGACAACAAGAAGCTTTATCCGACCTACAATCAGATCTTCACTCCAAAAATCAATCGTTCTTGAAATGAGAAACACTACAATAACTTGCTTCCGTAGAAATCTTTCAATACAGACAGCCAAAACCAAAGTCTTCTTGCTCTTGCTTGGCCTTGGGACACTTGCGAAAGGGCAATCTCTATGGTTTTTTCAAGCTACCTTTTGTGACAAACAGAGCTCTTCTTATCGCTAGAATGAGAATCCATGTGGTTGCAGTGATTTTCTCCTTGATCATTAGTAGCAACGCCGAGCTCAGCACCGTCTTTAAGATCTGAGCCTGCAAGCCTTTAAAGAACCCTAAGGCACCTTCTTTTTTCCATATAGCATATATGACCCCTGGAATCGTTTTCCTGGTTCTTTTTCGGGGATCCTTGGAGTCATCTGCTGCTTGAATCATCACCTTGCACCTACAAAAACCATTGCATTCATTATATAGATCAATACCCCCCAAAAAAGAGTCTGGATCGATGAACATCCCCATGAAATGAGTAATTCACCGAGAGCTAATACCTGATTGCTGGATATGTGATGACGGTGGCAGCGCTTTTTGAGACCGCTCCTAACAAGAAGGCCATAAAGGCAGAGAGGACTACAGGGGAAGAGTCTTTATTAGCTTTTGCGTTTCTTTTCTCAAGGAGGTTTTGTTTCAGCTGATCAAACACTGTATACTGCAAAGAGAAAGCTTATCATTCAGCCTAATCGCATTATTGTAAAATTAAGATTGTAAATATGAAGTTGATGGTTTAGAGTGACAATGGTACCTGAATTGCAGGATTCGAGGTCAGTAAAAGAGAAATCCCAAGGCCGTCAAATGCATTTCCCCACGAACCATCGGTTAAGGTCTTCCACAACCCTTTTGATTTCCCAAACTCGCTTGTTTGCATCCTTGATGAAGCTGTATCTAGAGGCTACAAAAACATAGAGCTTACAGTTATTATGCATAGAGACGATAAAACACCAAGTCCCGGATTTGACATTCCAGCAAAAAGTCTCAACTTTTGACCAAAAACAAACAGACGAAGACATAAAAACAGATGAACATATCGCAGTTTTAAGCAGAGCTGAGTGAAAAATAAACGCACTTGGGTCAAGACAGAGGTACAGACCCCAGCAGCAGCAGCAATGAGCAGGTTAGCCTTTGTTCCAATTGACTTTGAACCTATTCTTTCACTATGTAACCTCTTAAAATAGCTATAACTATAGAAGTAGATGAATGACGAAATGAAGGATTGCAAGTTCTTGGTCCCTAGGCCTTGATACAGCGAGAGAACGTTTCCTGATGAGATTGCTTCCCAAAAGACATCTGACAGGTATCTGAAAATGTTACAAAACAACCTTTATTTGAAAATTCTCTTATGACGCAATCACAGACGGATCATTTGCTTTTAGAGACAAGAATGAAAGTGCGTCGAGTCGACTCAAAATCAAATAAAAAGGAGAGATTCGATTCTATTTGAGAGTTTTTGCTCACAAAGAAAATCAAACGCAGCAACAAAAGCCTGAGCTCATTAAAACGCCTCAATCAGAGAAGTGAAATTTCTGGGCTACAGATTCTGTATAATCTAAGCTTGTTCTACCTCACGATCCAGACGAGGATCTAAAAAGGATCAACTTGAAAGATAAAAACCGTATACAAAACCGATTTCGATCATTTCAGCAGGAACTTAGCTCATCAAAGCGACATATACACACGCAAATCAAAATTCGGATTGGGGAAAGGTCATCACGAAGAAGAAGAGAAAACCTGTATTTCTGCTGGCCGCGAACGCGAATCTCGGCCTGGAACTTGGATTTACAGGTATCAAGAGGGTACAAAATGGTTGTGCTGAGAAGCGATCCAATGGCTCCGGATGTGGCCTCGGAGATGGATTCCAAATCGACGCCCATCGTCTTCTTCTCACGAATCGGCCGCAGAGAGAAATGGATTACCCGAAGAAGAGAGGCAAAGAGGAAGGTATGGGTAATGGGATCATAATCAAAAAGTGTTTCCGTCTTGGGATTTTAAACAAACAAAGCCGTGTGAGTTGTTTTACGACGTTGACATCACTTTTACATTTTTCTTTCTTTTTTGGTTAGTCGGTCAAATGACAAATCTGACGACAAATACCAAAGTGGCGCCACGTGGTTTTCATGTGTAACAAGCTCGAGCCAATCAATAGTCACCGAGTTAGATCCATAGTCATAGTTTCATTGTCAATAGTCAAAACTATCATGTATGACTTGAGTGATATTGATGTATTCTATGTCATTCTAGTTTTTGGTTGATTTTAGGTGTACAGTATTTAGGACGTTAAAAATCTCCAACCATCTTAAACATATTTTGATTCATTATGTTTAATATTTGATACAATGTCATAGAAAATCAACAAGACAAAATCACATACCTATTCATACTGAAATAACTCGCAAATATATCACTGAAAGATGATTTCTATCATTTGCCGTTTCTTTGATAACTAAACAAAAATAGTAGTAAAACTTAAAACGCCATTTACAATCCTTGAGTGGAGTTCTAAGGGCATGATTGGTTCTCCCGCTACCACCCGCAAACGCAGCGTTTGCGGTTCGTAGCGGTTTTCGGCGGTTTATAACAATCACGACAACCGCTTTGAATCGCTCTATACCACTCTGTACCGCTCAATCGCTGAAAATCAAAAGCTCCTTTCCGCAAGCGTTTGCGGTTGCGGGCGGTTGCGGGTGGATAATAAAAAAAAAAAAAAAACACAAACTTATATAAAATCCGAAAATAAATAATAATATTTATTAAAAAATAAGATTTGGATAATAAAATCACAATATAAATAAAAAATTAGTACTTTTAGTCAATATTCATTAAAATCATATAATACTTATATATTTATAAGTTCTACAAATCAAAATTCTCTGATAAATATTCTTTTCATACTAATACATATATATCTAATAAATAAAATTGTAAATAAATTTAATTTTCACATTAAATATATATTTTGAAAATAAAATCACATTTTTTATTTAAATTATAGAAATTAAAAGATAGACGTAAGTATTATACACATATTATTCTTTATAATATTTTTAATTATGTTGAACCATAAATTTAAAATTTTCATTATAATATAGTTTTGATATTTTTATAATTATATAATGTGTTTATATTATTAATTTATTGTTTAACCGCTATTGCATCCGCAAGTGAACCAGTCATAAGTAACCCGCAAACGCATCCATTTTCAATTGTTATGCCAGTCGTACAAACCGCTTAATAACGCTACTAATCACAACCGCCCGCTTCCGCAAACTCCCGCACCCGCAACCGCAACCGCAGCGGTTAAACCAGTCAGGCCCTAAGTCTAACACACGTTTGTTACTTAATAAAACTGATGTACATGGCAAAAAGCATGATTTTCAATTGATTTACGATTATATTAACTGATAGCAGTAATTGCAACTACCATTCATTTTTTATACATTTTAACACAAAAGAAGAAGACATTACATTTACCCCCAAAAGTTGGGCAGCTATATGATAGCCTCTCATTTTTTTTTTTACTTTTAACACTCATGTTCTCCCAATCCGTTTCCTTTTTTCTAATTTTGATTTTTTTCCTCTCATTTTCTCATTTTTCAAGATAATATACTGTATATATATATATTATTTCCTTGTGGGCTTGTTTTCCATAATAAGATGTAAGCGTAAATGATACGCCATGAATAATTTCATAAAGAGCAACATATTACATGGAAATTTGATACAAGAAAATTTGGTAGACCCATGTTCACACACTCATAGTCTTTTACTCTTTTTTGATACATTGTGCATTTATTTATCTACACGTCATATAACTCAATCCACATATGAGAACTGAACCTACCTATCTGTAAAAAGATATACAATATAAGTAGATGGTAAAAAACAACACTTTTTCTAAATCTATACTATATAAAAGTTGAGGCTATAAACCTCTAAGAGCGTCCACATAAGATTTAGGAAACTGATTTTATTGGTCCACATAAGCATCTACACAATTAGGAAAATTTCCAGATTTTAAACAACCAATAATATTACTCCACATCATCATATAAAATTTGGTAATTTCCTTTTTATTTTCAAGAAAGTTTCCTAATCTAAATATATTATAAATGTTTTGCATTAAAGATTTTACAAAATATTTCTTTTTAATACCAACAAAAAAAGAAACTAAATTAATATGTATAAGTTTTTTAAAAAAAATCTAAGATATATGACAACAATCAATATCTAACATGATTTGAATTAAAAAAATCACAATTCCTAAAGTTGAGGCTATAAGCCTCTGATAGCGTCTACCCATTTATGAATTCAGAGGCAAGGAGGAATACCGCTTTAGAAAAGGTTCGGAAAGAATAGGATTTAAAAACATAATATTATTGGTCCATGTATGAGTTTTCCAATATTAATAAAGTTTCCACTTTTATATAACAAATAGTATCAGTCGACATCATCATAGGAAATAAATTATATTTTCAAAAATTAATTTAATCAACTTTTTATATCTCAAGAAAGTTTCTTAATTGGAAAATAACCAATAATATCATTACATATCATCATATAAAATTTACTATTTAAATTTGATTGGTCTACATAAAGATATACATGATTAAAAAAATTTATAATTTTTAAATATATAAGAAATAAAGAAATTATTTATTACGTATATATGATTTTAAACAGCCCAATAATATCATTCCAGATAATCACTAAAAATAAGTAATTATTTTCCTTTTTATAAAAACCTTCATGTAATCACAATTTCTTTTCAAGTAATTAAATATTTTTAAAAATAAAAAATATATTTTCTACTTACAACAAAAAAAGTTGTCATGTAAATTAGTTATATTGCTAAGACAAGAACCAAATATTTGAAAAAAAAAACAACAAAACACATAGGAGGAATAGATAAAAAAATTTAAGCAAAGATGAGTGAAAATGAAAAAAAAAACTAAATAAGAATAAAGAAGAAATCAAAGTAGGAGAAATTAAAGAAGAATAAATAAAAAATATTAAAAAACATAGAAACGAGAGAGTGAAGAAGGAAATAAAACCAAACAAGAATACAAAGAAAGGGTAAAGAAGAGTAAAGACGAAGAAGAGCAGAAGTTAAACAAGAACAAGATAGAGGAATAAAGAAAAGCAAAGACGAAGAAGAGCAGAAGCGAAGATGAGTGAAAATAAATATGAAACCAAATAAGAAGAAAAAAAATCAAAGTAGAAAAAATTGAAGAGAATCAAGAAATAAAATTAAAAAACATAGAAACAAGAGTGAGTAAAAAAGAAAATGAAGCACAACGATGTGTCAATTAACTTCTCTTCAAATAAATTTCATACTTCTAGAAATTCAACCTAAATAAAGCGAAGACGGAAAATAGCAAAGAACAAAAATATAAATAAAAAACCCCATATAATATAAGACTAAACCAAGAAACCAAATAAAAAGATGATACCAAAGAATATGAAATTGAAAGTTATGCTTAACTATATCTTTATGATCACATAAATAGAATTATTGTTAGACATTGTTCAATATATGTGTGAATATATATTTGTATATTTCTAACTTTATTTTATTTCTATGAATCCTTTACATTTTTAAGTTTGGTTAAGTGTATCAAATAGTGAAAATATTATTTTACATAAAGAGGATTACATTAAAAATATTTCTAAAAGGGATACAATGGTGAAAAAATTACACAAAGAATAATCTAGGGAAAAAAATTGCAAAACTCTATCAACTTCGACCGTCTGAACTAATCATAGAAGAAACAAAAGAATAATACATAATAAAAAAAGTAAAGACAAAAATATCAAAGAATGAAATAAAAAAATAAAAAAAAAGATGAACAAAGATGAAGAAACAGACCAAATAAGGGAATAAGAAACCACGAGGACGAAGAAACATAAAAAGAGAGTAAAAATGATGAAGAAAGCAAAGAAAAAAAACAAATAAAGAAGAATATATCGAAGAATAAAAAACAATTGGCGAAAAATAAGAACACCGTTTAAGAGTTATCATGAACATGCTACTAACGACAAAAATTTATGAATAAAAAAAAATTAATCAAACTATAAAACAGACCCGCGCTTGCGCGGGTGAAAAACCTAGTACTGAAATAAAACTTCCTGTTAGCATTTTTAACCAAAAAAAAAATTATCCTAAAATATTTATGCGTGGTGGTGAATCAAAGAAAAAGTTTACTTATGCGTGGAGAAAATATTATTTCTCTTAAGCCTTTTCTCAAAAGAAAATATTATTTCTCTTATTTATGCGTGGTGAAAAAAATATTTTATGCGTGTTGATAAAACAAAATAAACTTATGCGGTAAAACACAGTGGTGGTTGGTTATTACGGAAATACCACTAGAAACAAACGAAGCTTTTCTTCTTTTTGTTTCTCCATCTTCATTGCAATCGTCACCGCCACATTCCTCCCAACTCTAGGGTTTTCCAAGGGTTTTCAATCTTCTTCCTCTCTCTATCTCTCACTCGTAATCTCCAGTTTAGGTTAGAGGTAATTTCTCGTTTCTGTATCTAAATCTTTGATCTTAGGTTAGTTTCCTTCTCGTTGATGCACTCTTCTATTGTTATCTTTGGTTCCGAATTCTGATTAGTGGTTGTTCGTCATATTCTTCACGATCCTGTTCTCTCTTGTTGCTCGTATCATCTGGGATTTCTAAATCTAGTTGCGATGTTAGTTAATTCGTCTCCAACTTGTGGATGTTTGAAGATCCTTCTTCTTCCAAGCTCTATGTTCTCGTATCCTGATGTGTAGTCTACAATTCTTGAGTTTGTACTTTAGTTTCTCTTCTTATTGCGATTGCGAATCCTCTGCTTATATGAATTGCGTGATGTTTGAAGAGTCAGTAAGAGTTAGGTTCATCGTATTCAATCGATTTCTGGGCGTGACTTCAGTTTTGATTTGATGCCATTTTGCAGTTTCAGATGGCGAGATACTCAGCTGGTACGGTTGATTGTCCCGGCGCTCCCAAATCTGTACGAATCGTTGTGGTTGGTGACAAGGGCACTGGAAAATCCAGCTTGATTGTCGCTGCAGCCACCGATTCTTTCCCTCCCAATGTCCCTCCTGTTCTTCCTGATACCAAGTTGCCTTTTGAGTTCTTCCCTGATGGTATACCCGTTACCATTGTTGACACTTCCTCGAGGTATATTTCGTTACATATTGTGCACAGCGTTGCAGCTTTGTGGATGTTTTTGAACTATCTTTTAATATTCTTTCCTTGTGAGTTCAGGCCGGAAGATAGGGACATTGTTGCTGAAGAATTGAAGCACGCAGATGCAGTGGTTTTGACCTATGCATGTGATCGACCTGAGACTCTCGAACGTTTGAGTACATACTGGCTTCCAGAGCTTCGGCGATTAGAGGTTTGATTTTCCTCTCTCTTTTTTTTCACTTTGGTCATGTCAATCTTGATTATATCATTTTCCTAGTCTTATAAGGTGTAAAAGATTTGCTATTACCTAAAATTTGTGCTGTTCCTTATTAAGATTTGCTTGTGATATTTTTGAACAGGTCAAAGTTCCTATTATAGTAGCAGGGTGTAAGCTTGACTTCAGAGAGGACAATAACCAGGTCAGCCTCGAACAAGTGATGTCACCAATAATGCAGCAGTTTCGGGAGATTGAGACTTGTATCGAGTGTTCTGCCCTCAAGCAACTCCAGGTTTGATGACTTCTATTATACCTCTTAAAATGTAATCTTTGTAAAAGCTCATGCGATTTTCTTAACAAGAAATTTTTTCCTGAAAGTGGATATTGTCGTAATTGGTGTGGACTTTTATCAGGGATGAATTGGAAATGCCTAGTCAAAATACAATTTTTAGATGGAAATTATAGAATTTATTTTAGGTTTGAACTATCATCCTAAAAAAGTGCTTTCTTGTAGGCACAAGAAGTTTTCTATTACGCACAAAAAACTGTCCTTCACCCAACAGGACCTCTGTTCGATCAAGAATCCCAAGCATTGAAGCCCCGGTGTGTAAGGGCCTTGAAGCGTATCTTTATACTCTGTGACCATGACAGAGATGGTGCCCTTAGCGAGGCTGAGTTAAATGATTTTCAGGTTCTTCTTTTTCCTCTTCTTGTGTTTTATTGTGCTTTTGACTATTTCTTCATCAAATTGGCTCAGGCCTATACATCATGTTTTTTAAAGAAGTTGTGATTCCCTTATCCCAGTGACTCACCTAATAGCTGTTTCAAAATAGGTCAAGTGCTTCCATGCACCATTGCAGCCTTCTGAAATCGAAGGTGTTAAGAGGGTTGTGCAAGAAAAGTTGCCAGAAGGTGTGAACGAAAGAGGGCTGACAGTGACTGGCTTCCTGTTTTTACATGCACTTTTTATCGAGAAAGGAAGACTCGAGACAACATGGACTGTACTTAGGAAATATGGGTATAATAACGATATAAGACTCGCTGATGAATTGCTTCCGGCGTCATTGTTCAAACGAGCTCCCGATCAGGTATTTGGTGGCTTAATTACTGTATTTATTAGTGTTCCCAATCATCTATTCCTGAATATTCTGTATATCAAACTTTATCTCGTAAGAATTAAGATTTTGGATGCTTACAATACTGGGATACAGTTATCTGACAGCTCCCATCAACTTGTCTTCCTTAGCATTGCGCAGCTAATGGTTGTGTTTATTATTTGTGTAGAGTGTTGAGTTGACAAGTGTAGCAATCGAATTCCTGAAAGGAATGTATATGTCTTTTGATGACGATGGGGTAAGTTTCCTTTTTTTTTCTTTTTCTATTAATTGCTCAGGTTGCAGGGTTATAGTTCTTACTTCTTACAATGAATTTTCACTTTGCAGGATAATAACCTGAGACCTCAAGAGATCGAGGATCTTTTCTCAACTGCGCCTGAAAGGTACTTTTTCCAGTTCCAGAAGGCCAACATCCTGTAATTTTTATTATGGTAATCTGCATTTCATTGAATGCCGACATTAATTGTGAATGGCAGTCCTTGGAAGGAAGCTCCTTATGAGGATGCTGCAGAGAAAACTACCCTCGGAGGACTATCTTTTGATGCTTTCCTGTCACTGGTAATCAATACTCTCCTCTTTCACATGCTTAACAACACAAGGAAGCATTTCTTGTGCATTCAAATACATATACTTATCCTTCATTGTTTCATTTTTGCTTTGACATTGTTGATTGTGTGGATTTCTCATTAAGATCAAATTTTATAAATTGTTCAATAAACCAATCCAAAGTTTATATTTTGTCTAATCTTTAAATTTCTATCCTTGCAGTGGTCACTGATGACACTATTAGAACCGGCCCGGAGTGTGGAACATTTGATTTACATTGGATTCCCGGGTGATCCAGCTTCTGCTATTCGTCTTACTAGAAGAAGACGTTTGGATCGCAAAAAGCAACAAAGTGAAAGAAAAGTTTTCCAGTGCTTTGTTTTTGGACCCAGTAACGCCGGAAAATCTGCATTGCTGAATTGCTTTCTTGGAAGGTTTGTCATGTTAACTAGTACTACAACTTGTTGCATTTCTAAAATACACACAGAGGAGGGTATAATCCACTCCATGGTGTTATGCATGGATACGTTTGCATATTGTCAGATCAGAGAAATGTCCTCTCCATCTGGCTTACAGTTATTTCTCTCCATGATGTAGGTCATATGCTGATAACCAAGGATCAACTACTGATGGGCGCTATGCAGTAAATATGGTCGATGAATCTGGGGTGAGTGGGAAATATTGAAGACGCTATATGGTTGTACATTTTTGGAATCCGGTTCTCTAAGTTTCTGTATGTGATTTGCTCATTAATCTGATAACTGCTAATCTCCGAGTGTAGGGTGCGAAGAAAACTCTTGTCATGAGGGAAATTCCAGAAGATGGGGTTAAAGGGCTATTTTCATCCAAGGAATCCTTGGCTACATGTGACATAGCTGTCTTCGTGTATGACAGGTATAATTCTTGCTGTAGATGTCTATTTATTCTCTACTTGTACTTCGTGCGTGACAATTGAGCTCACTGGGCATAAATGTCTGTTATGCCTTGACGAGACAATTGATGGCTTGTATTTATTTTCTCTCTCTACAGTTCTGATGAGTTGTCATGGAAGAGAGCGACTGAATTGCTTGTAGAAGTTGCAACTCACGGTGAGGCCACTGGATATGAGGTCCCTTGCCTCATGGTTTCAGCAAAAGACGATCTTGACTCATTCCCAATTTCCATACAAGAATCCACCAGGGTAAGGGTTCTCTTATTGTTCTCCGAGTCGATTAACATAGCTCGATTTAACTTGTAAAGCACCTGATGCACACGTATCTTTTTGCAGATGACACAAGATATGGGAATAGAGCCTCCGGTATCCATCAGCTCCAAGTTGGGGGATTTCAACAACTTGTTCCGCAAAATCTTAACAGCAGCACAACATCCTCATCTGAGCATTCCAGAGACTGAAGCAGGAAAAAGCCGCAAACATTACAACAGACTTATCAACCGCTCTCTTATGGCTGTTTCAAGTACGTTTCCTTCTTTAGAGTATTGAATCTTGACACAAGTTTTCTCACAAACACACAAAAAGCTTCAGACTCACGTTTGTGTATAATTTCTTTTCAATTTGCCTAACAGTTGGAGCTGCTGCTGTGGTCGTGGGGCTGGCTGCATACCGTGTGTATGCCACAAGAAAGAGCTCTTCTGCCTGAGAAGGTTGAGAATGAACAATCCAGTATCTTCAGTTGCGAACCCGAAAAGAAGATTAGCAAATCTCATGTTCTGAGTTTGTTTATCGTTCCCAAGTTTTAAGCAGAGTACTGTTTTTTTTTAGAAGTTTAAAGGAAATGGGCTTTGAAAGTATTGGTTGAAGAAGAGTCTGTAGGAACACAAACATTTAGGGACCAAAAAAAGAACACCATAGTCAATAGACAACATTGTGTTGAGTTTCTTCAATAACCAAAGAACTTTGCCTCCTTGATCTGTTATCTTGTTCTCATTTTTGCTCCGTTCTCCAAAATTATCGGCAACACAAACCAAAAGAAAAATCGGAAATAAATATACTCAAGTCGTGTGCTCTTCTTATTTATGGGTTAAAGAAAGATGTCGCACTATCGAACGCAAGATATATTTTGATATAACATGCAACCAACTCTTTCCCCAAAAATATTTTCTCTTGGTCAAAATTTCACCATCGAGAATTCTTTGAACCTTAACTGGATGCTGTTTTTACCCGGCTTATCATCACTTAATTAACCTTCCCGATACTTCTTCGGCTTATTAATGGTGAAACTAGCCTTGACGCCAATCTTGGATGTAGAGAACGATCTCCTGAACTTTGCTGCAGTTGATAAACTTACCGAGTCTAGCTGGTGACATCGTTGCTTTAAGCTGTGAGAGAGAATGTTTCATTTAACCAAAAGTTAAACGGAAAAGTGGACTACTTCCTTTATACACCCAACGGCTACTTATACTTCTAATAGCCTCTTCTTATATTTTTCACCTTCAAAGTAAATCGACAGGGGGATTAAGAGCGTAAGATCACCTTTTTCATCTTAATTTCATCACATATATCAAATCCATAACAAAAGATCTTAATGTTAACAATATTAAAGTTGAAAAGTAACACAGCAACAGAAATCCTATTTTTAGAGAGTTAACAACAGACGACGACCTGAATGGGAAACAAACACTTTCACAAAGACGGTGAATAAAAAGATCCAGAGCAACAAGGCCACTATTGTTCTCTCCGGAGCATATCGGTGGCCGAAGAAGAAGACGAAGCACCAGAAGCTCGCATCGCTATGAAGGATGGTCTCCTGTTCTTGAACTTAAGCGGACTCCAAATCACAGCCTTCTTCTGCAATGCAACCACCGTTGGATGGCTCGGCTTCCACGAGCTGCCTCCTCCTCCTCCTCCTCCAAGAGGGCTCTTCACGAATCTGCTGTTTTTCATTGCATTCGGAGTCACCAGATTTTGGTCTGGAGAGAAGAGCTTAGAGTATCTCGTCTTTCTCGGTTGACCACCACGGAAGGAAAATGAAGAAGGGCGTGATGGAGTGGTCATGTTCATGTGAGATGATTGTAGTGATGGTTCTGGTCTAAACGTTGCTATAGAGACTCTCCTTCTCGGCTGCAATGTTTTGTTGTTACCTGATGCAACAGCTGATGGAGGAGCAGCTGGTCTGAATGCGATGGAGCTTCTTCTTGGTTTCATCAGCTGGTCCATGGAAGATGCTCTTCTGTTGCTGTTATTGTTATTATTATTCTCTTTGTATGTCGCATCTGAGAATCTCTTGGAAGGACCCTGAGATGGTTGTTGAGGCATGAAGTTCGTGATCCTTCTGAGTGGCATTCGCATTCTTGAGGGAGCCAAAGGCGGCTTTTTCTCTGTTATCGTCGGTAGTGCATCTCTCAGCTGTCTAGATGTTGTTGTTGTTGATGCTGATGATGATGCAGTCGCAAGAGCTCGTGTCTCCTGCTTGATTCTGGTTTTCCTTTCTTCTGCAAGTTGATATTCCAGATCACGAAGCTGAAACATGATTTGGTTTAGTGTAAGAACCAAGAAGAAGAGAACACTCCACATTAGTTAAAGAGAACTTACCTTATCTTGTAATCCTTTGCTTATGTGTTCTCTAGCAGCGAGGCGTAGCTGCAGTGACTGCACACTGTCCTGCAGCTTCTTCGTTTCTTTCTCCTCCTGTTTCAGCTTCTCTGCCTGTTGATTGTTATAACAACAGAAAGAAAATCAGCTTAAGATATGTTGTTAAAGCTTAGATGAATCGGAGTTCGAGGAATCACGTTACCATTTGTTTTAACTTGTGGACTTCAGACACATCCGCCTGTTTCCGAGCAGGTCCACTTTCGATCCCGCGGACTCTACTTGCGAAGTTTAAAGAGCAAAGAGTCTCTCCTACATCGGCGGAACTCGGGCTGATCTGAACAAACATCAACGTTTTGCAGTCTCCACCTGTATAAGGTCACACAATGAAATGGTTCACACCATGGAGAATGAAAAACAGCATGTCTGATGGTTTATGCAAAAAAACGAAATATATAGGACAAATACTACTTACCGAGAGAATTTTGCAGCATATGAGTAAGCTTTGAGTTTCTGGAATTGCAGAAAAGAGTCAAGAACATTAATCAGAAAAGTTCATATGTAAATGTCTTGACAGAGGGGAAGAAGAGGAAAACCTGTAAGGAATGTGGCTTGTTTTGGATGCAAGAGCTGATATTACATCACCCAGAGCCGATAGAGATTTATTGATAAACTGAGATTCTTTCAGTCTTTCTCCTTCGACTTCTACCTTTCCTACTCGCTCACTGCCAGCCAAGTCCACCAACCATAAATGGCTTCTGGTTTTCTGACCATTGATAAAATTTTCTCCCTTCACTGTCACTCGCAACAAGCTGCAGAAAAATAAAACTTTGGTTGTTACGAAGAGGTCTCGTTTTACAGGATTTTAGTATCCAAATCCTTTTTTTTTGCTTACCAATGAGAGCGGCTGCTTTGCTCGTTTGCAGCTGTTGATCCCACAGATCTAACACCATATCCTCTCTTGAGCAGATCCCACACTTCATCTGTATTGTAAACTTGTGCTTCGACTAATCCAGGGACTTCTTGTGTTCCTTCTGCTGATTGCTTAACTTCCAACCTTCATTAAAATTTAGACACAGACTGTTATTTTGTTTTCTTAACAAGAAAGAGAGAAACTGTGAGGCAATTTTATTCTATTAGCAAGCAACATAATGAAGGACCTACTTTTTAGGCGGTTGGTTTGAATTTTCTACCAAAAGGTCCCTTATCTTCTCATTGTAGACTTCCAACATGCTAACAGATAGCTCAAACTTCATGAGACGACTTCTGCTTTCTGAACAGTGAAACAATTCTTCTAATGTCCTATAGTTCACTCCTCTATTCTCTGGTGTTCCCTCCATGGTAAACGTCTTTCCAGTTCCAGTTTGCCCATAGGCAAAAATGCAGACATTATATCCATCCAGCACAGAAGTAACTATAGGCTTCGTCTGTGCAAAAACAGTCTCTGCATATAAAGGAAAAGTCAGATAAGAAGACTCATTGGTGTAGCAATCGAAAAGCAAAGGTTCATCCATACAATGTTACATATTTAAACTCCTCTATTTACCTTGCCCATCCTCAGCCTTAAACAGATGGTCGAACTTAAAATGCTTCTTGGAAGAATCGTTTGAAAGTATTTGGAGGTCATTTTCCTGGGATGGATCAAACTCAACCACAGAAGCACATCCATTTGCTATTTCAGCTTGGTTTAAGGGCCTGCATCTGCAAAAGACCCTGATATTTCCCTTGAGTTCGATCACTTCATTGTATAATCGCTTCCTCTCTGATGACTCTTCCAAGTACTGCTTTTTCAGAGTTCCAAGCTCAGTAGCTGCGATTCAAACACGTTGACGCATATCAGATACAAAGTTACAACCAAAGAAAGAACGTTTTGTATAAAGACAATAAGGTACTGACTTAGAAGCTGGAGAGCCCTTGACATTTCTGGCTCTACGAAGGAATAATTCTTGATCTCTTTTACTTGGTTGGATACCGACGCATGTTCATCCTTCAAGACCTATGAAATAAAGTTGAACATAAAACATCAGCAGAAGGAAAGGAGTGAAAGAAAATCTATGGAAAATTCATAATTCACTTCAATTTGAAACAACCTCCGACTTATATTCCCTACTAAGGAAGTGTGGTAATCGTGTTATACCTTGATTTTGTTACTCAAATCAACAATTTTCTGCAGAATGGGAAGTGTTGGTCCACTGGCGGGAGAAACCTCTTGGCTTCCACTTGTAGCAGTATCCTCACTTGCTTCTACTATTTCAACAAAATCAGCAATGCATCAAATTAGTCAAAGAAGCAATCAGTAAAATGATGATACTTCTTCCTCAGTACGTTTACTTAACAAAGTAAGGAGACTCAAAGAATAACTTTCATTTTACTTTTTGACTGAGTTTGAGATTCATGGGATGAGTTAGGGACACAAGCCTAATTAATCGAAAAACTGAATGTGAACCAATCTTCTGAATTCCAAAAAAAAACGCTAAGACCTAATCGGATTCTTATCACACAGAAAATCTAAAACAACCAGGAATCTCAGAAATGAGGGTTTTTATCTACAATCAGAGCTACCAATGAAGAATAAACACAATCGAAAGAAAACTCAGTTTCACTTGTGATTTCTCTACTCAGTACACAATTCACGACGAGAGAATTTTAGCACACCCTTACCAGCGTCGGAATCGTGATTGTCGGCGGAAAATTCCTTCGATTCACATGACATAACACCATTTTCGCACATTTCTGGGTGTTCATCTGGCAAAAAACCGCAGAAGATCAGCGAAAGTTTCAATTTCCCAACAAGAAATCTAATCAAAAGCCCAGATCAATTAAGAAATCTTGAATCTGCAAGCACAGTTAGAAGTGCGACGACAGAAACGAGTATTAGAGTACCTCTTTCCATGGCGGATCTGCTGAGGAACCCAAAGAACTAGAATCCGAAATCCGGAGCAAGAGAGAGCGAGATTGAGATTGAGAGAGATTGTGAGAGAGACTGTGAGCGAGAAAGATTGAGAGAGAGAGAGAGAGAAAGAGATCGCGACGAGTATAGGTAAAATGGGGGGAATTTGAATTTAGAAGAATGAGAGCCGTTCGATGGAATTAGCTTTATAACGTCTATATATTATTATGACCATTCAATCAAGAGGAGCGTCAGAATACGGATCCGGATTCGGGTCTCCGGATTACCAAAACGGATCCTCAGAGCTTTTGACATTAAAGTTTCAACAAATTAAGAAAAAACCGCAAAACTTCCAGTTACTTTATATAAAAATCCCGAAAATGCTAAACCAACATAGACAACCCCTGTGTTAGTGTGTTCCAACAGTAATTCCAAGCGAATTTCGATCACCTCAGGTTTGCAAATTAACTAAGATGGCGATGCCGAGTCTAGGATCCTCCTCTCTTGCTAAAGTAAATCGAAACGATTTATTCAAAATTATTTTATTAATATTCTCTTGCGTTTTGTATTCTAGGGTTTTGTATTGGTTTTGCGAAAATGGCAGGGTTGTACGAGGTTAGGGGAAATGATGTGGTCGGGCATGAAACGTGTGTGGGGAGAAGAGTTGCTTCTCAAGCGTCCGAGTACTAGCGTACTACTAGTTGCCTCAACGTCGTACGGAAACGCTCGGTGTTGTATGTGTCTTTTTGAATTCTTTTTGAAAAACAATAAATATCGAGATATGTGATTTGAGAGGAAAACTCACCGTTGCATTATATGTGGAGAAGAACGAGTTGATTGAGAGCATAAATACAGCTGAAGTGGAGCGTGAGAGGGAAACAAAACGTTATCTGCGAGAACTAGAAGTTGTGCATGGCAAGGTAACGATTGGTTGTGTTTATAGTGTGTGTGTGTGCGGATGTTAGTAACTCGTTTTGCTTGATTTGTATAAATGTAATCAAGATTTAGAAATGGAGATATTCAAGAGCCATGCATGAGCTTATTCCTTGTTGTTGGAGTTTCAGATGACGAAGCTGGTTACACAAGTCTTGGAGAAGTGAAGATGAACCAAGACAATCGTGTGTTGCAGCTATTTGTATTCTCATGTTTAAGACATTTAATTTAATTTAATAATGTAAGGGGCGTGTCTTCAAGTCTTATAAAAAAAACTTATTTATTGTGACGATGGTGGTTCACCGATTTGACTTGTTTACTGCCATAATTTTGCTTTCTCCAACTCAAAATCCGAAACTTTATACAAGTTTGAAGAACAATCAAATGTCCTGTATCGTTAGGCACCTAGTTTGCTGGCTCACACAAGTTGTCGTCATGTACAAACTTTCTCCACCAAGAACACTGAGAGATCCGAAATACTTTAAGTGCATGTGCCATTTCGTCTGATGCACTTGTTGACGTGCATAAAGCATGTGGTGAAATCACTTCTTGACTGATCTATTGAAACTCGACAAAGGAAGAAGAACCCATAATAAATGAGATAGAAACTTGATTAAATATATACCGTGTAAAATTTAACGACAAATGATCAAAGGCTATGGCTAGTATGAGACTGATAAGGTGGGCTATAAATAAACCTTTCACCACCAACATATCCATTTCCACAAAGCCCTAAAAGGTTTATTTATGAAATATGTGTATTCGCTAAAACAAGTATTCTTGAAAAACATCAAACATTAAGCTTACAACTACCACGCCCAAGTCATGACATAGTGATGGACACTTAACGCACAACTTTTGTGTTTGGATCAGGTTTAAACGTTGAATTTAAAGCTATCTATTCCGTCTTCTTCCTTCTCAGTGCCGCATCCAGAAGTTTCTTCATGTCTTGCCAATCCTTACGCAACCAGATTCGGGAAGCTTCCACACGTTGTTTCTCCATACGGTGGTCCTGAAATCAATTTTTGTTTTGCTGTTTATATCTTTTAAAAAAGGAATAGAAAAATTAAGAAACAAAGCGAAAACAAGAAAAAAAGGCGATATTTCATTACATTTGTGGAGGCTTGTATACGTTTTACAAGTTCCTCCTTTTTTGAATCGAGTGGGAGGGAGTGTAACGCGGTACCTGATGAGAGAACCATAACAAAGGGTTAAATCACTGAAAACAGCAACACAAATCTTATGAGAAAACCAATGAAGCCCTACCAGTCTTGTATCCCAAATACCCCAATGTCACTTTGACAAGAAAGGACCTCAGAGGTGTGAAATGAGGATTCCTCACATCTACACACATAGACACACCACATAACAACATTCATCATCATCATCACTCACACACACACACACACACACACACACACACCCATCGAGCAATAAATATCAAGTAAAGAGACTATATACCTTTCCCTCTATCTCTCAGGGAGGAGCAGTTGCGCGACCCATATGAAGCCGTTCTCTGCCACGTTTGTTTCGATCGTTACTCTCAGTGAGAAATTAAGAAGAAGAAAGAAACAAACGAGAGTCAGCAGAATTAGAAACTGTAGGTCTTCTTACCTTGACAACAATGACGGATGCGCGCATCATTTCCAACGATTTGGGGGATTTAGGGTTTCTTGCTTCTATCTCTTGACCGAATAATCTACACAATGATCACGACGACACACGCAAAAGAGGGGGATCATAAAATAACAGAATGAAGCTGCTTAGAGGTTTATATCTTTTTATTTTTTTAACATGTGGAATTTCATTAAAACATAACAATGATACAAATATTAGTAGGTAACCTCTTGAAGATAGAGTAAAAGACAAGATAACATATATTAGAGTGGGAATGGAACCATATATATTAGAGTGAGTCTATGAATCCGAGGAAAGCAGTAGCTTTTGAGAGTTTATGCATTAATCTTTTGACTTGTGAAACAAAGTTTGTTAGGGCTATAATAAGACCTAGAGTCTTCAGCTTAGGGCTCATACAGTCATACAGCAAACAGAAATTTATCGGGTCGGGGTTATTGTAATTGCACTAAACCGGGAATTGAATTAGCGCGTCAGGTGAAATAGTAGAGAAAGTTAGGAACCGGATATTGATTGTTGAAGCCTAACTAAGATGGCGATGCCGCCTCCAGGATCCCCTTCTGTTGGCAAAGTAATCGAAAGTCGAAACGATTATTTCAAGTTTTAGATATTTGAGTATTATTCTCTTGTTATATAGGGTCTTGTATTGATTTTGCGAAAATTGCAGCTAGGGAAATGGATCTGGTCGAGCACGAAACGTGTGTTGGTAGAAGAGGTGCATAGGAAGTATGCGACTAGTGTTGGCCTAGTATTAATCCCCTCCTCTGCGTTGGCATACGTTAGCTGTTGTATGTGTCTCATTTGAATTTCTTTTTTGAGCAACAATAAAGGTAATCGAGAGATCTCATGGAAGAAACACTCACTGTTGCAGTAATTAAGGAGAAGAACGATTGGGATGAGCGCATTCGTAGAGGAAAAGAGGAGCTTCAGTCGGCAAAAGACCGTTATTTACGAGACCTAGAACCTGTGAATGCAGAGGTAATGATTGGTCGTGTTTGTAACATGCAGATGCTATAGTAACTTGTTTTGCTGCATCTGTACAAATGTGACTTTAGAGTTTGCTTTACAAAAATCCATGATCAGCAGAATTGATGTATATGTATGGAGATTTTATTGATCAGCCCATTCCTTGTTGTTGGTGTTAATTTCAGCTGATGAAGCGGGCTTCACAAGCCTTGGACAAGTGAAGATGAACCGAGACAATTATGTGCTGCTGCTATTTCATGTTTTTTCTTTTCTGGACATTTAAGCTTGTTGTTTTGTTATCCCTGTTCTAGGGGTTTGATAGTCGACTTTGATCTATCAAAAATTTCCAGGTTTTCTTTTCCCAAATCAATCTCTGAAAAAAAAATCTGGCTAGCTTTTTTAAAAAACTGGAGCGGTCAATTTTTACTTTGCTGCTCAACATCATCTGCGAAAACGCTCCTGATACATACAAAGGATGGATTGTGTGGTTGTTGACAGATGGAATCGATTATCAATCCATATGAGACAGTCAAAAATGGATTAGCTGCTCTAACAGAAGCTAGTTATAGAGAATCATCTAACAGAAGACACTAGTTCAACAAACCGACAACTCTGTTTACCCTTGAACAACCATGAAGATATTGCACTGGAATTGTCAGGGATTGATGTATATTTCTCTGATGATGTAAAATATCTTATATATACGGACTTATGGAACTGCTTTATGGAAAACTATGACATCCATCGCTGAAGCAGGTGCATCTATGAGCAAACCATGGCTTGTTTTAGGGTGAATTAAATGATATTAAATCTAATCATGAAAAACAAGGTGGTCTAGTTAGGTCCGAGTATCTCGTTTCACTTGTAATCATTGCAATATTTCTTCTACTTAAGATGTTATTCGTCTATGCTATTAACCCAGATAAATCTCCAGGATCAAAGGCTATGGCTAGTATGAGACTGATAAGGTTTCGGAACAAGAAACTCTTCTTCACTAAATGAGTAAGGCGAGAGAATATTTAAACCTTCCAAAATCTGCCAAAAGCCCTTGTGCTGTTTTCTAACCGACTCAAGACTAGTCAGTTACTTCCAGGCCGCTATTCCAGAGCCTAATTTGAACAGCTGAGAGTTTGAAATAGACTCAAACAAACACTTGGAAAGTGTGTAATAATTAAGCAAGAAGATCTTGATACCACAGCTTTGCCATCATTATTTGTTTCTCGTCTGACAAATCAACAGCAATGGCAAAAGCATCTGCCTTGTCCGGATCATCTATCTCAGCCCACATGTTGATGAGAAAATCAAGAGGAATCTTGAGGGAATGCGCCAAGATTCAAAAAACACTCTCTGGCGATACTATCTTCCATTTGATCACGCAATCTAGTAATATCATCAGCAGCTTCTCCTATTGACAACCTATGCTTTTTCCAGTGTACCTGAATTAGCTTTTACTTTAGTCACCATGTTTGCATTTACCACTTGACTTATTTTCTTACTTTCGCTTGACACTGGTCAAAACACGCTTTCGCTTTCCACTTGACTTATTTTCTTACTTTCGCTTGTCTCAACTCCCCCAGGATTCAAGATCGAAAACTAAAAAATAGAGCAAACAGAACACAAAAGGCTTGGTCCCCCACAATTCTAGCTTAGATCCTAGTTTTTGTTCCCTGGTTCCTCCTGCTCCTCTCCCCCTGCTTGTGAGCACACACAAGTTAAAAACACAAGATGAATAATCAGATTGAAAGAGACTGTGCAGAAAGACACCTTACCTTGCAGATTGGCGATGAGGCCCTGAACTGTGTCAGTGAAAGTCTGAAGGGTGAAGACAATGTCCTGAAGAGCCTGAACAGCTGCTGCTGGTTGCACTGGTGGAGTTGGGATGCGAACAGAGCCCTGATCAATCGTGATGAAAGACTCTGATGTAGATGCTGCTGTAGACGCTGCAGTAGGCTTGACCCGAGGTTTAGAAGTCTTCGTCTCCATCTTCTTCTTCTCCTCTTCCAGCTTGATGTAATCCTCACCAGATCGCTTGTCCTTGTGATAGTGTATTGGACGGACAAGGACGTCATTGTCAGAGAAGGGTAGAGGATCTTGCATCTGAAACAGAAACGAAGAACGTTGGTTGAACATAAAAGATGAACATCTTTGAAACACAAACTCAATTAAAAGCTTTTTTTATTCCTTCTTCTTCCTTGTCCGTGCCGCACCACATTTCTCCATGTACTCTCGCAGCTGGATTCGGGAGGCTTCCAGACGTTCTTTCTCCATACGCATATTCTGAAATCAAATTTAATTTTGGTTTGCTGTTTTATATCCTTTAAAAGGGAACAGGAAAACTAAGAAACCAAAAAAAAGGATCATCTTTGCTTATTACGTTTTCCACTGTCACATGACGCTGTACAGCTTCCTCCCATCCTGAATCGAATCGGAGGCTGGCTAACCAGATACCTGAAAGAGAAGACCAGCAGAACAAAAAGGGTTCATCACTAAATTCTTAGAACAAGAAAAGAAAAAAAAAATCTAAACAATGAAAGCCCTACCAATCTTCCATCCCAAACACGCCAATGCCCCTTTCGCAACAAGGGACCTCAAAGTGAAAGCAGGTGTGCGCACATCTGCACACACACCAAATAACAACAATCATCATCATCATCATCGATCATCACACACACACACACACCAATATATAGAGCAATAAATATCAAAGTAAAGAGCCTACATCCCCTTCTCTCACTCAGGGTGGAGCAGTTGCGCGTCCCAGATGAAGCCCTTCTCTGCCATGTTTATTGTTTCGATCGTTACTCTCAGCGAGAAATTAAGAAGAAGAAAGAAAGAAACAAACAAATCAGCAGAACTAGAAATTGTTGGTCTTCTTACCTTGGCAACAACGACGGATGCGCGCTTCATTTCTTACGATTTGGGGATTTAGGGTTTATTGCTTCTATCTGTTGACCGAATAATCTACACACTGACGACGACACAAAAGAGGGGGCAAATAAAATAAAAGAATGAAGCTGAGAGGTTTCTATCTTTTTTTTTTAACATATACAGTATGTGGAATTTCATTAAAACATAACAAAACACAGAAAGTTGTTTGTGGACTGACATAACATACAACTCTGACAAGTTACTAGAACACAAGTCCTAAAATAAAATATTGGTAGGCAACCTCTTGAAGATAAGAAGTTATATGAGGCGGTAAGGAGTGGAAACAGAATATCAGAGTTAGTCTATGAATCCGAGGAAAGCAGAAGCTTTTGAGAATTTATGCATTCATCTTTGACTTGTGAAACAAATTTTGTTAGGGCTAATACAGCTACCGTGTCATCCAAGGATAAGGTTAATACACAGGCATTCCTTATTTTTTAAGCCGTAAATCCTGTTTCAGGTTGGTGATTCTTGATCATGTTGGGGCTAGAGAAACGTTGGACCCGCTTGACGTATCTATAACTTTACTGGTTTCGTAACACTTGTGGTCCAAACTCCTAACTCACAGAGCCTAAAACCACTTATCATGTGTAAGTACTAGGTGAAGCCATCTCTCTATAATCTGTCGTTAAGCAGGTAATTTTAATTGTTTCTTTCTTCTCAACTAATACATTCCTTGTATATCCAAATTCTTCTCGAATCTCTCTTGTGACACAAGTTTCTAATGAGAGTACCTTTCACCTTTGGAGGGATATTACTAGATTGCCTCATCTACAAAATCTTGACTAGGATATTTGATTGTTCTTGTGTGTTATCAAACTTGTCTGAGATGGAGAGAAATAAAATTGAGAGGGCAATCCGGTTAAAGAAGCCAAACTGCTGATTAGATTTGAAGAAATGATTATAACAGTAAACCGGAACAAATTTATACCGAATCATTATTATAGTAAAGGATAAAAGTTTTAACAAATTAAGAAAACCCCCTAAACTTCTAGTTACGTTATGTAAAAACCCCGAATACGCTAATTTTGCATAAATGCCCCTGTGTTCCAACTGTTGAACAAAAATCTTCTCTAATTTCATTGATTTTCGATCATCAGGGATTGCCAAAAACCTGGGCCATGGCTTATTCTCCAGCACCAAGCTGTTTCCATGGCTATCTCAACAGTCGTTCATTCTCCACCACCCAAATCTTCCCGCGTTCTCTCTCTTGCGGCTTTTCTGCTTCCCTCACTTCCAGACTAAGAACATGTGTCAAATTCGAGAAATTTCAGGGCGAGTCTCCTCTTGAACAGACCACGTCATCTTCTACTTCCTCTGCTTCACAGGAACTACCATTAGAAGCTCAAGACCAACCTGTAGAAGATGAAGAAGACGATAAGTTCAGTAATTTGTACTCATTTGTTCGATTACACTTTCTGTTCTGGGATTTGAGTTGTCTTCTGCTTTTTGTGATTGTTGAATTTGAATCAAATTTGATCAATTTCCTCAGTGGGTCTGTTGAAATGATAAGGGATATGGTTAAAAATGAAGTCTTTTTGCAAATGTGTGACTGAGAATTAACTCTGTAGATTGAAAGAGAATACTATTCACAGATTTTGTTATGAATTTTCTCAGCTGTTTGCCGAATGATTTGGTGGGAGCTGTGAGGCAGTCAGGTGAAGCAGGTGCCTCGTTCGTGAACTCGGGAGGAACAAGAGCTATCGTACGCGCTTAGTGAAATAAATCCATAATTCAGAATCAGCTTCATTCATTCGCTAGCTCTGTTTTGACTTGTGAAATCTTGCAGGTGGAGCTCTTAATCCCTCAGCTGCAGTTCTTAGACGATGAAGGTGCACAAGCTGAACTTTGGGAGCTTTCTCGTGTATTCATAGAGACACTCATTAAAGAAACAGGTTGTGAGGTGCGTTAACAGTTTCCGAAAGAAACTTACTTTACATGATTCAGTTAATGGATGCTTAGTAACTTTTGAAATGTTGGTTGTCAGAGAGTTAAAGCCGTATTTCCAGATGCTGGAGCTGCTGCATTGCTAAAATATAAGTGGAAAGATGCAACTTTTGGATTTGCTAGGTAAGTGTTTGCTTCTCATCTTGAGAGCTTAATATATGTAAGTTTGCAATCATGTTCCTTCGTTTTGATGCAGCTTAAGTGACCGGAAGCCAGTGGAGAAAGAAGATGAGATCATTGTCATGGTTGTTCCTGATTACCAAATGCTGGAGTATGTTGAGAAAATTGCAAAAGGGCTTGCTGATGACCCGGTAACTAATAAATCTGTCAAAAATCTTAGTTTTGACTTTACCAATTAAGAACCTTTTTTGTGTTCTAACATGAAGAAAAAAACATTTCTTTTGTGATGTTTCAAGCCAAGGCCTCTCGTTATGTGGAACCCTCGTCTTATAAGTGAGGAAGTTGGTGTTGGGTTTAACGTGAGGAAACTAAGGCGTTACTTCTTAAGGTAAATGGCAAAATCCTCAATGAGTCTTGACAAGGTTCATCAATAAAACTGTTTTTATTACTTGACCATTTTGGATCTTGTAGTTCTTTTACAACGGTTTACTCCATGAGACCTCTTGCTGCTGGTGCTGTTTTCAGGTGTTACCCTGGGTAAGACTAAGACTTTGACTTTTTTTTCTCAAACTGATTTAAGTCCATGTAGATGCGGTTTTGACGAACACAAGCTGATCATCTTTTGTCCTGATTGAATTTGTAGTAAGTGGAAGGTCTTCTATGATGATAAAGAGAGACCAGGCCGGTATCTACTTGCCAAAGAACTCATTGGTCGTCCTGATGCTGAGGATCTTGAGGTTAATACTGGATTTGGTTTGAATTGTTTCTTACATAATGAAAAGAATTGTTTCGCTGCATTTGAGTTGTGAATTAATGTTTGCTTCCTGCAGATAATATATGGGAACGTAGAAGAGACATCAGATGAAGAGCCATCTTTTTTGAGTAAAGCTGCTGGAATTTTCTCATCCATTAACAGGTTCATGAAAGCCATGTGAACTGTGAAAATGACTTCTTCTCCGCAGTGTAATATTGTTTGTTCACATGTCTGTGATTATAAATTGTAACCGAACGGTACGCTGTATATTTTTATATTTATGCTACTACATCAATATGATAGGATACATAACTACTCAAATCGTAAAGATTTGTGTTTCTTCTGTGCGTGGAATAATTTATTCCACAATTCACCCATACTTATATCTATAGGGACCAACCAATAATTTTGAGAGCGGTAAATTATCCACATGGAAAAGCGTGCCTGATTTGTTAATGCCACCTTCCTGAGGTAAGCAATATATGAGAATCATTGTATATAGAAATTATACGCTGTATTTGATTTACCTTATGAAATGATTTCATCTTATCTGTAGATGTGAGATGTCACACTGAACTTGGTTAACTTTTCATATAGAGTATGTTATTTATGCTGTGAGAGAGCAATCAATCGGTGGTTTCATTTCACAATATACAAAAAAAATCAACGATGGAATTTACTTCGCCGGTACAACGTCGTCTCGAAATCGTTCAATCTCACCTCGATTCTTCTCCGTCCAACGTTCCAACCTCTCTCTTCCTCAACTCCACCGCTTCCGCTTTTCCCGGTGAGCATCTTAATAGTGAATTATCTCTTAGTGCTCCATGTTTGCATTTACCACTTGATTTCTCTGTGTTTGAGCTTCAGTTACTTTTCAATTTTCTCTAGAGGATGGCTACAGTGTTGTGCTTCCAGAAAAGCTTGACACTGGGAAATGGAACGTTTACAGGTAAAAAAAACTCTGCTTTCTTTACTTTTGAGATATAGTTACGTTTGGTTTTCAACAATTGTATGTATGTGATTGTGATTGTTATGGTACAAGTTATGTTTTTTATGCCGTGTGCCAGATCTGCAAGGTCGCCAACGAAGCTCGTTAGCAGATTCAAGGATCATCCTGAAATCGGGACTTTACATGACAACTTTCTGTAAGCTCTCGATTACTTCTTTGATGAGCTTTGTTCAATGATTTGATCTAATGCTGGAATTACTCTGTTTTTTTTTTTTTTTTCCTGGAATCAGACATGCTGTTGAATCATTTCCTGATAACAAGTATCTTGGTACACGTGTTCGGCCTGATGGAACCATTGGAGAGTGAGTTAACAAAAAAAAAATCTTTTAATTTGCATTAGAGATTTGACTAGGTTTTTGAGATGTGATGAAATTTCTTGCTGTGATGTGTTTGTTGAAGGTACACATGGATGACATATGCGGAAACAGCTTCTGCACGAGAAGCAATAGGTTCAGGACTTTTGTTTCACGGAATTGACCAAGCAAGTTTTCTTCTCTCTCAGCCAATGTTCTTTGAATGTTGTTCTATATAAAAACTTGTGTAATATGAAAAAAGTCTTCATTTTTAATGGAACAGGGAGCTTGCATTGGACTCTATTTTATCAACAGACCAGAGTGGATGGTTGTGGATCATGCTTGCGCAGCATACTCATTTATCTCTGTTCCTTTATACGACACACTTGGTAAACCCATCTAAATTTGAAAAAAAATTCTCTTTCATTTTTGGGTTTTGCAAGCCTTCCTTAGTCTCTTCTTAATATGATCTTTCTGGTTACGCAGGTCCAGACGCTGTTAAGTTTGCTGTGAACCATGCTACTATTCAGGCTATATTTTGTGTACCTGAAACCTTGAATACTGTAAGTGTGTTTTGGTTTGTGAATGTGCAGACCTAAATTGCAGCAGTTCTGTCTTCTTTAAGCATGATTTTCTTTTTCTTTTTGCAGTTGCTAAGTTTCCTATCGGAAATCCCATCCATTCGTCTTGTTGTGGTATGTTGTACTTCTCAAATTTGTGATTTCATTGTAAGCTGGAGTGTATCTTTCACTTACACATCTTTTCTGTTTTTGCATTGTGATAAGGTGGTGGGAGGAGCGGACGAGCATTTGCCATCACTTCCTGCAGGATCTGGAGTTAAAATTGTATCATACCAAAAGCTAATGAGTCAGGTAAGGCTTCCACAATGGTCATTTGCCTAATGAATATCTATATTATTGTTATTCCAATTCTCATGTTGCTACTGACCTATCTTGTAGGGTCGCACTAGCTTACATCCCTTCATCCCTCCAAAGCCTGAAGACATTGCAACCATATGCTACACAAGTGGAACCACAGGAACACCAAAGGTGAGTTGTTTCCTGTTTCTGTAGTTTGATGTGTTTTTCGTCTTCTTCTGGTTGCATTTATCACTTTGAAGCTAAATACTTCACTACGTAATTGTTTTTTTTATATCTTCTTTTGTTTCCAAGGGTGTTATGCTAACTCATGGAAACTTGATCGCAAATGTCGCCGGTTCCGCAACGGATAATGACTTTTTACCTGATGATATGTGAGCATTTCCCCTTCAGAAGTGATTTTCTATAGTTAAATATTTTCTTATAATGGAAAAATCTTGAACTCAGTTGTCTTCTGTTTTTAGTTACATATCATATCTTCCTTTGGCACACATATATGAACGTGCAAACCAGATTATGGGTGTGTATGGTGTTGCTGCTATCGGTTTCTATCAGGGGGTAATGCAATGCATGCTCAAATCTTGTGACATATGAGATAAATTTTTGGTACAGAATCAGACTAATTTTATACATGTTTCTTTGACAGGATCATCTCAAACTGATAGATGATTTGGCTGTGTTAAGGCCAACAGTGTTCTGTAGTGTCCCTCGCTTATACAATCGAATATATGATGGGTATTAAATCACTCTTATGCTTCCCATATAATTCAAATTGCTACTATTACTGTGTCAATTATTATATGTGCTAATTGTAATCCACACAGAATTACAAATGCTGTAAAAGCATCCGGACCTGTGAAAAGAAGGCTTTTCCAAGTTGCGTTTAACGCAAAGAAGCAAGCGATCATGAATGGTATCGTCTGCTAATTGAAACAAGTTAAAAGTGAATCAAACCTGTGTCAAAGCTTTCTTCATTTTTCTTGTGAAATATATCATGTGTGGTTTCTTTAGGTCGGATTCCGTCTCCATTTTGGGACAGACTGGTGTTCAACAAAATAAAAGACAAGCTTGGTGGACGTGTTCGCTTCATGGGGTCTGGTGCTTCTCCATTGTCACCCGATGTCATGGATTTCTTGAGAGTGTAAGTTTTCTTTTTTCAACTTTTCTTCCTTGATTCCACTCTCACTGATCTCTAAGAATCTGAAACTCTTCTACAACATGGTGTACAGATGCTTTGGATGTTCGGTGCGTGAAGGGTATGGTATGACCGAGACTTCCTGTGTCATAAGCGCTATGGACGAAGGTGACACTGTATCTGGCCACGTCGGATCCCCTAATCCAGCGTGTGGTAAGCAATTGTGCTATAATCCAATGTTTGTGATTCTTGGCAAGATCTTTGAATCCAATGTTTTTGTTTTTGAAAATGTTATTTTTTTCAGAGGTAAAACTTGTGGACGTTCCTGAAATGAATTACACATCAGAAGATCAACCATACCCACGTGGTGAAATCTGTGTTAGAGGGCCAATCGTCTTCAAAGGCTACTACAAAGATGAAGAACAAACGTAACACATTTTCTAGTTACTCTTATAATATGCATATATAACCAGAAATGGGTCTTGAGACATTTAAGCTGAGCAGGAGAGAAATGATTGATGTGGATGGCTGGCTTCACACCGGAGATATCGGGCTGTGGTTACCCGGTGGTCGGCTCAAGATCATTGACAGGTTAAAAACAATCTTGATCTTTTTTCTTCTCTCTGTTTGGTATTTCTTTATTAAAAGAAAGAACTGAAAATGTGTGTTAAAACGTCAATGTTCATGACAGGAAGAAAAACATATTTAAGTTGGCGCAAGGGGAATATATAGCACCAGAGAAAATCGAAAATGTTTATGCCAAGTGTAAATTTGTTGCCCAGTGTTTCATTCACGGTAAGCAAAAAAGACTCTGTTCTCTACCAACATCACATATATACATGCTTCTTCACTCGTGCTGTTTCTCAACCGAGTCAGGATGTCTATTGTAGGTGATAGCTTCAATTCCCATCTGGTTGCTGTAGTTTCAGTAGATCCAGATGTTATGAAAGATTGGGCTGCATCGCAAGGCATCAAGGTATTATCACGTCTAACTCAATGACATGTTTTTACAGCTAAAGCAAATTCTAAATTTGTTGTTATCTTTTCTTGATGATTGTAGTATGAGCATATCGGAGAGCTTTGTAACGATGCAAGAGTGCGTAAGGCTGTTCTGTCCGAGATGGACAACGTTGGAAGAGAAGCTAAGGTTAATAACAAAACCTGTCTGAATAATCTCACTTCCATCCATACGATTAACTAAAAAAAAATATATGATTTGTGCTTTTTTACAGCTGAGAGGATTTGAGTTTGCAAAGGCTGTGACTTTAGTGGCAGAACCATTCACCTTAGAGAATGGACTTCTGACACCAACATTCAAGGTAACACAACAGTGTCAAGTACTTGAAACAGTAATGAGCTTTGTCACTTTTTTAACCTTGGAATCTCTAATTGACTCGTTTTAATTTGTAAACAGATAAAGAGACCTCAAGCAAAAGCTTACTTTGCAGATGCAATATCCAACATGTATGCAGAAATCGCAGCCTGGGACCCTATTCCCTCTAAAATGTGATGATATATATACATTACTTGAAAATGTTTGTTGTATTATGAGGGCAATCATTGAACTTTAGACGATGTGATTGGAGGTTGATTTTTAAGAAATTATACAGATTTATGCTGTAATTTGTACTATCAAAATAAAAGGGACAGAGCATGGTTATAATCCTGAAATGGAGATGACTGTTAAATTTTTCAACTTCCAATCCATTTCATTTGTCAGTTTATTGTAATAAAAATCCATTTCAACTTTTTTTTCAATTGAATGTTTATTGTAATAACTACTAATGTATTTATTTCATTACCAAGATATTCAAATGAAATACTTATATTACATTCATTTGGTAGTTTTTTTCTTCTTTTTTATATTTTGTAATTGAATGAAAATATTTGACTATCAAACAAAAGTTTGGTCCTATCTCTTTTCTGCAAATATATAAATTGTTTCATACAATATAGTTCTTATCTTTTATTACAATTTAATGGGAATATTTGACTATAAAAAAATGGTCTTCTCTTACTTGTGCCAATATTTAGTAATTTCTTCATTTGTTTAAAATTTTTAGTATATAGTTTGTCAGTTGTTTGATCAAGAAAACAAATATAATCCGTTATTTTTTATTATACTTAAATTAAAATATTTGACATTTTCTATTCTACTAAATCTTCTAGCTAATTTAGTTATGCTTATTATTATTTTTTCGTATCTCCAATTCGAAGAAATTGTTGTAGTGATTAGACAAAATATATGTACATATGAGAACTGTATTTTAAACAAAAATTCTTATGTAATTTGGGTATTTTCAAATATAATCCTCTGTTGCCGTTACTACAAACCCTAAATGAAACTCAAAATATCGAACGGTGCATATACAGAGAAGCCACGTGTGCGTATCGGATCGCAAGATTTTGATATACAGAGTGACAAAAAACGGAACGCCTATTGGCTCTCAAGTCTCAAGTCGTCCTCTTATTCAAGTTTCGCGGCAACGCCTCTCTCCTTCTCTTTCTATCTCTCTCTTTATTTCATCTAAATCCTTTTCTCTTTCTCTCTCTCTTTAAAACCTCTTTTCGAAATTCCTCACCGATCTCTCTTTTCCGGAGGAGGATTTTCGAGCTCTCCCCTCCCCAGAGTCCCTTTCTATCTGCTTCGGCGCCGATTGTCTTTGAGCTGCGTAATTGGTGAGTGGATCGGTTCTGATTTAGGGTTTTTAAAGGGTTTTAACAGAGCTAATTGGGATTCTTCTGAACTTCACTCTATCGGATTTTATTTTTGGGAAAGCCTTTTGGGCAATTGGTTTCGGATTTGCGGTGAAGTTTGCTTTATCATCGATGTTTTCTGGTTCGGCGGTGCGATTTTCGATTTCGAAGAATGATTTTTTTTCTTTCCTTCTTTCAAAAATCCAATTCTCGGAAACTTGGCTACGAACTTGTGATTTCATCCAATTGCATCTGGATTTTTGGTCTCGTCGAAATGAGTATTGGTATCTGAATCTGGGTCTTCTTCCTCTCTGTACTTTTGAATTCCCGAAGCTGATTCCGATTCAGATTTTTTCGTGATTTTTTTGTTTTCTCTATTGATGCTGATAATTACTGAAGATTTGTAAACAAAGTTGTTGTCTTTCTAATTCGCAATCGATTTACTGATCTTCCTATGGGGAAATTGAATCTGGGATTTTGTGAAGACAGCAAAAAATTTCTTATCATTTTAATTTCGTATCTCGGTTTCCTTATTTTTCTAACTATTCAAACTTTCGTAATCTCTGGGCAGAAAAATTAGCATAATGGCGCCCAGTAAGAAGTCGAAGAGTGTGAACAAGCGCTTCACCAATGAAGCCTCTCCAGAAATAAGTCACTCAAGCAAAACCAAGCAACGAGTAAGTCTTCGTTTTTGACCAATCTTATTTGGAATAATCACTTGGATGCTCTTTGTTATCCTCTGCTAGGAACAGGGAATATGAGAGAGATTCAGTTTTTCCTTTGACTGGATCCTCTTTCAGTGCTCTTTTGCTAATCTGAATCAGATGCTGCTCGTAAATTGTTTTGTTGACTACAGTTTTTCTCATCACAGAAGAAGAAATTGACTGACAAGTTGGGACCTCAGTGGACCAGAGGAGAGCTTGAGCGTTTCTATGATTCCTATCGGAAGCATGGTGGAGACTGGAAAAAGGTAAACTGCATTGCACGATATGGTCTTATGTGACTACTTTCTGAAGCTTTATACGATTGATTAAGACTTAATTTTTCCCCTTGAAACTGCTTAGGTAGCTGCTGCAGTGAGGAATAACCGGTCTGTTGACATGGTGGAAGCCCTTTTCTATATGAATCGGGTATGAGTACTAAGAATATCTCACTTTTCAGTTTTTTGTTAGTATCGAGATGGAAATGTTTTTGCCTATGCTTCATTCTAACTTTTGAACGTCTTTCCAGGCATATTTGTCCCTGCCCGAAGGAACTGCGTCTGTGGCTGGCCTCATTGCAATGATGACTGATCATTACAGTGTCATTGTGAGTAGTTTATTTGATTACGGCTGGAACACTTTTAAAGTTATTAATGTAGTAAAAATTTAGTTTTATGTATTCGTGGAAACAAGGGAAGGATGTGGCTAATTGGTTGGGTGTCAGATTGTCTGTTTAGTAAAGTTGTGTGGTCCATTTGGTACATGCTTATATGGTAATTTTTGTAGGAGGGGAGCGAAAGTGAAGAAGAAGAAGGACCCGAAGCTACTGTAGTACCGAGGAAATATCAGAAGCGAAAACGTGCTAAAGCTCCGCCCAGTGGTTCTCAGGAAGAAGTTATTCCACCACATCCAATTGCATCAGCAGAAGGATGCCTCCCATTTTTGAAACTGACCAAAGTCTATGGTACAATAACTATTTCCCGCAAATTATTTTCCGTTCTTGTGGAATTATGTGGCAGCTTAACAGATACATGTAAATGAATATATATATTATGTAGGAAAGGAGCGGCGTGCCACTGGGAAGCGTACACCTCGGTTTCTTGTACCAAGTCCTCGCAGGATGGATGATAGAGAAGGTTATACTCCACCAAATAAAAGATCCAAGAAACAGCTTGATGCCGATGATGATGACGAATATGCACATGTTGTAGCATTGAAATCGAGAAGGGGAGGAGGGTCTCCATATAGGAGAACAGAACTCAATGACAGCACGCCGGTTGGAAAACTGGTATTTTCATAGCTTTAGAAACTGAAGGTTATCATCATATCTTTAAAGTGTTGTCTTAATTCACTGAAAACACATTTCTACTTTATTGCTTTTGCCAGTCAAAAGCAAAGGAAGCTCAATCCAAGCAGCGTGATAGCTATATGTTTGAGAATGGGATGGGAATAAGCCGAGATAGGAGGCATAAAAACGGAGCTCCTGATAGAGATGGTACCTTGGAGGTTTCCAAGAAGGGGAAAAGTGTAAGATGTGAAGAAGCAGAAGGAAACGATTCTGATGACAGCGGAGAAGCATGCAGGGCCAATGAGAGACTCAGAACTAAATCTCAGAAAGGAACTGTATATGTTGAAGCCTCAGGAGGTAAATATTCACTAGATAGCCCCAAAGAAAGAAACAAGAAACTTCTTTACGAAGGTAAAATCCAATCATAAATTAACGTGGGAAAAATTCAAAGGTCCAATAATAGTCCCTTTTCATAGTTTTATCATAGTGAGTAATTTATTACTTGTCTATACCACATTGTCTTATTAAGCTAGGGGCCTTAGTCTTTTGCGAGTGTTAATATATCGGACTCTGAAACTTATCCCTTGTCTCTTCCTGTGTAGATGAATTAGATGCTCTGCGTGCATTGGCTGAAATGTCAGCTTCACTGTCTCCGGCTCGTTTGATGGAATCAGGTGAGCATCTAATGGTTTTATATTCAGCTTTAATAAAGATCTGCAGCTTTCACTTTTTACCTTATACATGAGTCTGCATCTCTTTATTTATTTCTAATGTTTTGTGTTGGATCCAGAATCATCTGCACAGTTGAAAGAAGAGAGAATAGCTAACAACATGGATGAGAAATCTAAGACTCTTGAAACCGTATCCACAAGGCATCACAGAGAAAAAGCAAAACAAGCAGGACCAGAAGATAGTCTCTTACATGAAATTTCAGCTGCTGATAGTAGAAAACCAAAGCCTGCGCAGGAATCCATAGATTGTAATGCTGTTTCCGTAGGAGAGCTTAGCACCTCAAAAAGAAAACGTAAACCAAAGGTTGGCAAGACAGTTTTCTCTTTGATTTCCTAATTATCTTTTTGTTCATCTCTGCATCACTTAGCTATATGCAAATTACATTCAATTTACAAGAGATTCTATTCAGAACAAATCTCTGTATGAAAAGGTATCTGCAAATCTTACTCTCTGATCTGTAGTTGTTAGTCCACAGTGCAATTGCAGGATCCTTGACAAAGTCTTTCCATCAAAGAAGCTTATGCTTAAGTCATTTTTTGTTGTGTTGCTTCCTCTCATGAGTTTCGTTTACTGCATTGCAGGAGTTGGGTGAAGATGATAATTTGAAGACTCTGGTCAAAGCAAGACGTGCTGGTCAAGGTCCAGCAAAACAGCCGAAAACTGTCAAGACCTCGGCAGAATTTCCTTCAACTAATGATAAGATAAGAACTGAACCGGATGTAATAGTGACAGCTACACAAGTTTCAGATTTAGGTCCAGCGAATTTGCCGCAGAAACCTCCAAACAGGCGTAAGATAGGTTTGAAGAAGAGTTTACAAGAAAGAGCTAAATCTTCTGAAACCACTCAGGACAAGCCACACAATGATGAAAAAAATTCAGAACATAAATCATTAAAAGTAGAGTCTCTAACTTCATTTTCTCTTATACGCATCCAAATTCTGGTCATTGATTTGCTTATTCCATTTACAGGAGAAGGTTTCGACTTGTCTGTCATGTCCATTGGTTCGTCGAAGGTGCAAATTTGAATGGTTCTACAGCGCTATTGACTATCCCTGGTTTGCAAAGATGGAGTTCATTGATTATCTAAATCATGTGGGGCTCGGTCACGTTCCAAGACTTACTCGTCTTGAATGGAGCGTCATTAAAAGGTTTGTTAGTTCCTCTAAAATGGGCTCAGAATACATGTAAAGATTCGAAAAGGTTGTTCATTCTGTATTTTGTTTTCAGTTCTCTTGGTAGACCTCGGAGATTTTCTGAGAGATTCCTACAGGAAGAGCGGGATAAACTCAAACAATATCGTGAATCTGTGAGAAAGCATTATACAGAGCTTCGTGCAGGTGCAAAGGAAGGGCTTCCAACAGATTTGGCCAGGCCTTTATCAGTGGGGAATAGAGTCATTGCCATCCATCCTAAAACAAGGGAAATTTGTGATGGCAAGATTCTTGCTGTTGATCATAACAAGTGCACCATTCTGTTTGATGAATTGGGCGTTGACGTAGTTATGGTAAAATCGCAAACTATATCAATTCCGTTGACACAATTCTCTCCTTTCATTTTTGTAGATAATATGATCCCAATCTTGTCCACTTTTTTTTTTTAACAGGACATTGATTGCATGCCTTTAAATCCATTGGAATACATGCCAGAGGGTCTGAGGAGGCAAATTGATAACTGCTTGTCAATAAGCAAAGAAGCACAGTTTAACAGACGCTTAAACTCTGATGCATCTGTTCTGTTCCCTCCTTCCGTGCTTGAAAATATCGACTCTTCCATTAAACCTCCTGTGAAACAGGTAAACACAATGACGTTTGACTGGTCTGTTTTACATTTTTGGTAAACCCTATGCATAACTCAGTAAGTCTCTACAGGATGATAAAGACAGGCCAGTCACTACTGATCAGTTACATAACACAAACATTGGCAAAGCAAGAAGAGCTGAAATTCAACGACCTCGGATGCTGCAGCATACTTCAGATGCACAGGTACTGTTTGAAGTATAGAGTTATCTTATGTTTAGTTTTCCGCCGACGAAAGTAGATCAATAGCCAGAGAAAATTGTTTTAATTCTCCTGTCATAATTATGCTTTTCAGGAAATGGAGCCAGAAATGCTTAGAATTGTCAGTGGTTCAAAGTCAATAGCCCAAGCAATGGTCGATGCAGCTATGAAGGTAGTTATAATATATGTTTGCGTTTTCTGAACGCCGACTGTATCTAGAGAATTTAGAGTACTCAAAGTCATACAATTGTTAAAATTGATTGTACTGTCTGGTTGTAGGCTGCATCTTCGGTGAAGGATGGAGAAGACGCAGGGAAGATGGTCCAACAAGCTTTAGACTCAATTAGCGAACATCAAGACCAATCCAATGGCAGCTTGGATCATCATCAAAGCCGATCTCCGTCAAACACAGCAGAGCAGATGGCGAACGGATTCATCGGATCAGGAAGAGACGAAACGCAAATGCCTTCAGAGCTTATCACCTCTTGTGTTGCAACTTGGCTCATGATTCAGGTAAACTAAAAGTGGAATTTTTCTTGGACTTGCACTAACGAAAAGTCTAAACTAAATCAAGAATTCAAGGTTTTTGATTTTGAGCTTCTTTTTGTTTTGTTTTCTTCTTGTAAGATGTGCACAGAGAAGCAGTACCCACCAGCAGACGTGGCTCAGCTGATGGAGACGGCAGTGAGTAACTTGCAGCCACGGTGTCCCCAGAACATGCCGATCTACAGAGAGATTCAGACTTGCATGGGATGGATTAAGACTCAAATCATGGCTCTTGTAAGAACATGAGGAGTCCTTTTTATTATTAACCAACCAGTCATCTTCATCTGAATTAAAAGGATGTTGATGTTGAAGATATCAAAGTTAACTGTTTGGATAGTACAGTTAAGGTTAGTTTAGTTAGTTAATAACTGAACAGCTTCTCGATAGTTACCATTGATCGATTCTGTAGCTTTTGTTTTCCCTCAGTTTTGCTCTCTCCGAGAGAATTCTTTGACTTGGCTCTTTCTTGGGCCAATTCGGGCTTTAAGGCCTCAAAAATAAACGTATCATTTGATTTGTTTCTTCCTTTATTCCATACTCGCGTGTATACAGTTATATACTATACATATATATACTGATATACACTCTACATACATTATCTAAGAATGATGGCACAGCTCGTATACAAAATGGCTGAAAATAATTCATATATACATTAGTATTGCTTTGGTAAATTTAATCGAGCCATAACTAAACGGGTAGAAAAATAGTAATACGCTATATATTTGCAGCGTTTAATTTGCAGAGCCAGAGAAAATTTTCGTGCCGTTTTTAGTTTCTTGATAACACAAACATGACGTCTAAAGTGCCTTGCTGTGGTCCTCCTTAAGGTAAAGCCGTTTGCGAGAAGACAGAAACGACGTGAAACCATAGCACGTGTGCGATCTGCGTGTTTCTACTATATTGGTCAAAGTCAAACAAGGTCTTCCAAAATCCAAACCAAGCATATTTATTATTGTTGTGAGGGAAAGAAAGGAAAAAATTATCGGTAGGTAATATTTGGGATTATTTATAAAACACCCTATTAGCAACCCCGCTCATTACTAATTGGTTTTAAATTACGAATCCATACAAGTATTTTCTCGTCGATTGGTCATAATTAGCATAGCAGATAATTATGTTCATGTAGTTATTCAGCCATGACTATTTGATGCCTTTTAAAGTGTCGTATTTTATGCAGATTACTAGATTCACGTAATAAAGTTTGTATTGTATAGAACTCTATCAACTATTGATCCTTGCATAATTTGGATTTAGTTTATAATGAGCGGGGTTGCTTCCATGCATCAGTTTCAGTAATTATCTCCAAAGTTTTGTCTATATTATCCCACATATTTTACATGGAATGCTACAGTTATCTATGAGCGTCATTATCAATCGCAAGGATAATAATTAGTAGAAATCAGTGTATGCCAAGAAACCAAATCATAGACAATAACGTATGTTTTTAGATCGTTTTAGACCAACAAACATTATGCCAGTTGCGACACATCGATCGAACATTGATAAATGAACTAAGTGAGATTTTTGTAAAAATCGTTTACAGTTCTAGCAATAATTAATCATTTTTAACCCTAACAATTAACCAGCTTATGCTTTTTCCGTCGGTATATATTCGAGTTTCTTATAAATTCCAGAAACTAACTTAAATTTTGGTCAAAATTTGTCCAGAAAAACAACAACATGAGAATCGGGAAAACGTCGTACTGACTTACATACATGTCACAGTCAAATTTGTGTTGTTGATTGATATATACACCTTTGAAGTAATGATAACACTATTCTGTAACTTTATTAACTTGACTTGTCTAACATAGTTTTCTTATTAAGTGATTCTTTGAAACGTGGTTTAATACTTTAATTGTATTGGCCAGTCAAGTAATGAGGCAAATCATGTGGAGTGGGAAGCTCTAACAAAAACTGTTTCGTTTAAGTTGCAATATAGCTGATTTTGTTTCTTTGTTACTGTTTTGGCACGTGTGAGTAGTGTGGCTGTCCTTCCAAGTTTCAAGCTCCATAGTATACTCCTGGTTCTGAAAGATTAATCCAAATGCATGAACAAAACTTTTTAATACACTCGTACCAAAAAAAAAAACTTTTTAATACACGCGTGAAATGAACTCGTATTTGGCAAAGTTTTATCAATTAGATCATTCGTTAATATGACTGAATTGTTCGTTTTTATAGAACAGATAGGGTCATCATATGTTTGGTGAATCATGCATGTTACATATCTTAATTGGGTTTTGTCGACTTAGAGAAGGAAAAAACTAGAAAGTCGAACATAAGCAATTAGTTGTTTGGGACTACATACAAAAGTTATGGGAAAATGTAAAAGGCCACTAGTTTAGCTATAGCCCACTAGTTTTTAGGCCCAACAAAAAGAAAAACTTTTCCCCTTTTCTCAAGCAAATCTTTTCCCCTTTCTCAAGCAAATCTTAGATCTGTAGCTGTCTCTCGTCTCCGGCCAAATCTCTCATCGCTTTGTCATATTTCCCGATCATAGGTTGCTTCGCCTAATCTTACGATCTGCTCCTCTCTCCGCTGTCAAATATCAAATTCAGGTTAGTATTTTGCTTTGGAAGATTAGTTTGATGATAAATTATACCGAAATTTGTTTCTATTATGGGTTTATGTTCATGATACCGTCGTCTTGTTTATCTCTATGTTATTCTTCGTGAACTCTGAATTTTTGAACTCTGATGTATATCTCTTCGTTAAACTCCCTAGCGCAGCAATCTGTCTGGATCTTAAACAGCTATGATAATAATTTGTCTTCGTGGTTGTGGTTTTGGTATGGTTGTGGTTTTGGTATGCAGTGATGAGGAGTGTTATAAAAGTCCTCACCAATGAGATTCTGGAACTTGATAAAGAGATCGGGTTTAGGGTTTAGGGTTTAGGGGCTTCTTCTCAGCTCATCGAAACTGAAGAAATCCCTTTCTGTCATGAAGCAAGAGAGACTTAAAGCTATTGCAAAGTTGGAGCTCGCCAAGAAGAAAGCCAAGGAGATGCTTCAAGAACTAGATATCTCAAACCCACTATGAATTTTTGGAGCTTCAAATTCTTCTTGGTAACGCTGAGGAGAATATTGATATTGGTGCTGAAGAAGTTCAAGCAGCAGCTGGCAACGACCGGAGATTGGCAACGACCGGAGAATCCTCCGGAAACAATAAAGGAGATGATGATGGCAAAGTCGGCGGGAAAAGCCAACGAAAGGTTGGTCTTGCTTACGATGAGGCCATGTGCAAACACCACACACCTGACGGCAAGGATCATCCAGAGTGTCCCGATCGCATCAAAGCTATCTGGAATAAGCTTGAGCTCGCCGGAGTCTCTCAAAGGTTCGTACTCTACTCTTGTTTTGTTGTTGTTTCTCTGGCGACAGTTAGCCCTAGAAAATGGAGAGATTGTTGCTGAAATTTAATGAAATTGGGTTTTCTGGTCCTCTTAGCTGAGAAAGGGTCTCAATTTGTTGTCCTTGTTTGGCATGACGACATTAATGTTTTATGAATCTGAATTGTATATTACATAGAATCAAAAGATTTGCTTGCTGCTCAGTTCTGTTCTATATAGGTGTTAGTGTGTCTTGTGTGAAGTCGTTGGATTTATTTGTTTTTTCCCCCCATTTTTATTTGATTTCATTTATAAGACTGTCATGTAGAGTAGTAATGTGACATCCCATTTAGTGTTAGGAAGGTAGAATCTAGTCTTTCATGAGCGTATCCATCAAGATTGGTTGTTGGATTCTGCTGTAATGGCATTCAATGAACGGTCAAATTTGGTCTTTCCTTTTGCAGGTGTGTGGTTCTTGGTGGTAGGAAAGCAGAAGATAAGCATCTACAATTGGTTCACACGAAGGAACATGTTAAGTTAGTCAAGAGTTTAAGCACAAAGCAGAAAGATTATCGGAGAAACAGGATTGCTTCACAGTTAAATTCAATATACCTTAACGGAGGCTCATCTGAAGCCGCATATCTTGCAGCTGGATCTGTTGTAGAGGTAATTACTAGATGCACTTGTCTCTTTCACATATTAGGATAGAGAACGGTGGCGATAACTAAAAATTTGCAAACTTAACAGGTGGCAGAGAAAGTTGCAGAAGGAGAGTTAGATAGTGGCTTTGCTATTGTCAGGCCTCCAGGGCACCATGCTGAGGCAGATGAAGCCATGGGATTTTGTTTATTCAACAATGTAGCAGTTGCTGCTAGTTATTTACTAAACGAAAGAGTAAGTACTTCTTTTGACTTTCAATTTTTTTTGTCACATTCCTTTGGTGTGTCTGTTCCTTAATTCGTTTGGTTCTCTTAAATGCAGCCGGATCTAGGTATCAAGAAAATTCTGATCGTTGATTGGGATGTTCATCATGGAAATGGTACACAGAAGATGTTCTGGAAAGATCCTCGTGTACTATTTTTCTCTGTTCATAGGTATGTATCTGTGACCTCTGTTTACTTCTGTTTTGATGCTTGGAAAGTGACTCGAAAATGCATTTTTGTGGCTAGGCACGAGTATGGAGGTTTCTATCCAGCTGGTGATGATGGATACTATAGCATGGTTGGGGAAGGTACAGGTGAAGGTTTCAACATAAACGTTCCATGGGAGCATGGAAGATGTGGAGATGCAGATTATCTTGCTGCATGGGACCATATCTTGATTCCTGTGGCGAAGGAATTTAATCCGGATATTATTTTGTTGTCAGCTGGTTTTGATGCAGGTAAATATGGTTCAAGCATTTTTTTTTTCAAAGATATGTCACATGCAGAGTTATGTAATCTTTTCAATTTCTTCTGAACAGCTATTCGTGATCCGCTTGGGGGTTGTCGAGTCACACCATATGGATATTCTGTCATGTTAAAGAAGGTTGGTGTTAAAGTGAACTACTGCTTCGTTTAGCTACATAATCTACACCTGGATTTGACCTCATTTAATATGTTTGACCAATGTTCTCTTCTCTCAGCTGATGGATTTTGCACAAGGAAAGATTGCGATGGCGTTAGAGGGAGGTTACAACCTTGACTCAATTGCAAAATCTTCTCTCGCTTGCGTCCAAACTTTGCTTGAAGACAAAGCAATTCAAGGTTCTTCTGAAGCATATCCATTTGAGTCTTCATGGCGTGTCATACAAGCGGTATGGCTCTATATCAACCTATCTTCTAACTTTCACATTTCACAATCAAATGTTCTATAGCGCCTATGTTACTAGTTGACAGAGCTCATCTGTTTCTGTGGGTTTAGGTACGCAAGAGGCTATCCGCATATTGGCCTTCACTTGCAGATGAATTATCGTGGAAGCTGATTGATCAGAAAACACCTACTCCAGTTAAGAACATTTCCTTTTGTCTTCCAGTTCCATTTTCATTGGTCATCAGAGAGCGTTTCCTTGCCATAATTTTCGAAAAATCTCACTTGTTTTCCTCTTACCAACTATTTCTTGACATATTTGCCTCTTCCCTATCTTCTTTTATCTAGAAACTCCCTGAATTTCTTATCACATAATTGTTTTTGTTTGTTCATTCCAGAGTATCCTTATCTCAAGCTCTGATTCTGAAACTTCACTTGGTAACGCTGAGGAGAATCTTGCTGAGGCTGAAGCAGCAGCTGTAGATGGTGGTCAAGCAGACGCTGAAGCAGCTGGTCTTGGTGGTGTCTGGACCCAACCGTTAATGGAACGTTTCAACAACATAAAAGCGGAGCTGGAACCTAGACTGTTTTAATGGTTATATTGTGCATGGAATGCTGGTTAAGTCTTTCCCAAACATAACGCTGGAACAAGTGTCATCCCAAATCAAGGCAGCAGCACATCGGCAGCAGCACAAGTTTCAGCCATAAAGAGTGGTGTTTGTGGTAACCAGTGAATGTAACCAAACATGATTTCATTTACTAATACTGATATAAAGAGTGGTGTTTGTGGTAAGAGTACTTAAAAGGGTTATGGAGAAATGACTTAACAGCTCTAAAAGGAAACTGTGAAAGTTTTTGCTTGTAACATCTTGTAGCTACAGAATCCAACATCAGTGGATGATTTTTTGGTGTTGTTTCAGTACCAGATTGAGATTTAAGACACAAGGAACAAGTACTTTGGTCTCTGGATCTCATCTCTTAGTTACAAGCAGAATATGTTGAAAAAAAAGAAAAAAATGCTAAGATGCTTTTAGCTTCAAAACTATTTCATATATGCATCTTAGTACTTTGGTCTCTGGATCTCATCTCTTTTCAACACTAGACTATCCATATTATTACATCCATATGGATGTGCATCCTAATTCGAATTGGTTACAATTAAATCCGTTTAACGTTCTTCCTGACCGACTTACGGCAATTCTCCGCCGTAGTAATACTGAGATGAGACGCCTCTGATTTTTTCTACAGACTACCGCCGGCTCCATCTTTGTCACTTGTACTCCTCTGTAAATCACAAAGATCCATCGGGTTTAAGATTCTGTACTTTTCGATACCATCCATTCCAAGGTATGTTCACCAACGTATCCATGTGGATAGTGTATGTTACCGTCCACTTACACCCATATGGCACTCTAACTGTTTCATAGGAATTATTTAATCTAATCTCTTTTCTCTCCTACTTCAGAGTTGTTACTGTTACGGTAGAAACTTTAGAAATTGACATAAACCACCCAAAATTAAACCATTGAAGCATGAAATCATCAACACACAAATTCATCAAAATTTGGAAAAATGGCCATCGTGGTTCTTAACTAAGAACAGCAATGGCCAAGGAGCTTGTTTCTCTCCAATTTCTCCCACCACCGCTTCACATTTCTCGCCAGTTCCCTACCCTCTCTCCTCCTTCAACACTCAATCTCCGTCCAAAACCCAATCTTTCTCCGCCGATCAAACACCCGCTCTCGCCGCAACAGAACTTCCAACGACGACGAAGGAATCCCAGCCACCGAAGTCAAAACCATCGCCAAATTCAAATCCCGCCACAATTACATCAGAGTCATCGACATCTCCCGGAAAGCCGACCACCCACTCGCCGGCTCTCGCCTCCTCCTCCTCGACAATCCCGGTAACATTCACAGCATCTCCTTCCTTCTCAAAACCTTAACCGATTGTTACTTCGACGTTTTCGCTACCCTGCCTCCGACTATCCCTCCCGGACCCATCGGCGTTCTCGGATTCGGAGCCGGGTCAACCGCCCGATTGATCCTCGAGCTTTACCCGCCCGAGATCACAATCCACGGATGGGAAATCGACCCTTCTGTGATCGACGTCGGTAGAGAGTTCTTCGGTCTCTCTAAGCTCGAAATGGATCATAAAGGTAGGATTTTTATCAACATTGGGGACGCATTGAGCGCTAGCGTTAGAACCGGGTTCTCGGGTATTTTAGTGGATTTGTTTAGTAAAGGGAGTGTGATCAAAGAGCTCCAAGATCCAAAAGTGTGGGAGAGTTTGAAAAGTAGGTTGAGGAAGAGAGGGAGGATTATGGTGAATGTTGGAGGAAGATGTGTGGAAGCTGAGGATTCTGAGAGAGATGGAGATTTGGTTATGGAGGAGACGTTGAAAGCGATGAGCAGTGTTTTTGGTGATAAGCTCTTTGTGCTAACGCTTGGGAATGGGAATGATAGCTCTGTGGCGTTAACCGGTGATCTACCGGATCTTGATGCGTGGAAGGAGAGGCTACCGGTTAGGGAATTGAGTAGCTATGTTGATTTGTGGAGACCGTATTCAGAAATTGAGATGTTAGAGCCTCATGAAGCTTAGGTTATGTGTCAATGCTGCAATGTCTTTGCTCTCTCTCTCGTTTTGGATCATATCAAGCTAATGAACTTGAGTGGCTGATACACTGCCTTAAGAGAGTTGTAATATAGAAATTATTGTCTTAACCATTGTATCTTTATTGTTGTTGAGTCTTGAGGCTTTTTACATTCTTCTAGAGATTACTTATTACTGTTGTGTATATATGATCGCTGTTATTTTGAAACAAAATTCGACAAAGACTTTGTGTCGCTCTGTATAATCCAAATCGAATGTTGGGCTCTTCTCAGCTTCTTTGTTGTTTTCTCTAACTTTCTACTCGAAGGAGAAAAATTTGATGGTGGATCGGGTAATAAATGCCACTGTCTCATTCTTTCTTGGACATCATTGTTAAAAAGATCTTTGACCATTTTAAACCAAATTTTAAGTTTTTGCTCTGTTTGCGACTAATTAGTAATCATTTTCAAAGTTTAGGAGCTAGAATCTATAGATTTTTTTTTTGTCACGAAGAATCTATAGATAAAGTCATGAAATAGAAAAAAAAAAAAACTACATTCCAAAGCCATTTGATGATCTATAACTTTTCTAATACTTGAGCAGCTCTCGGGATTACATTTTAGCTTTTATCAACTCGTCTATGCATATAAATTTATGCATTCGGCTTAACGAAAAAGTGGATGAGAAAATTAGCTTAGATACATCACTTTCATGACATATGTTCAGTAAAAGAATAATTACTGCAAGGAAGGTTGACTTTATTTCACCCAACACATGACATGTTACTGCAGGCAAATAAGCAACCCCGAGGAGAATAAAATCTCAAGAGTTGGAATTCTCATACCTAGAAAAAATGATCTATCCGTCTCGAATTCTATTGCTTCTTCTAATTTTGTCCTTGATAAAATTATACTATGTGTTTCATATTCATGATTGTAAGTTAGTTTTATTCCATTCTGCATATATAGAAACAAACAAACAAAAGAACATATTAACAAAACTATTCTCCAAGTTGCATCGATCATTACTGCTGTGTTGAGGGCTTTTTCACCATTTCTTGACCTTTTTCACAAAACTATTCTCCAAGGTCAAGCTTGATTTCAAGGTCATCATGTTTCTGCTAGTTTTGGTTTTAGTCCTTTTTCACCATTTCTTGACCTTGAAATCAAGCTTTAAAGCTCGTGTTTTGCTAATTGAAAAGTTATAGCTATTACTCTCATCTTTCTTGTTAAATGTTCTGCTTTCTTGGTTTTATGAAGAGGATTATTCCGGAAGAGTTTGAGAGAAGCATGCCAGGGGCTTTAGAGCACAAAGTGGTGTTTAGTGTTCGTTGGGAAAACGAATGGCTACTTTGGGTCCAGCGAGAAAAGAATGGTCTGTTTATTGATGAAGAAAACTGGAATGAGTTTGTGGATGACAACCGTTTAGCTCCCAACGATGTATTGATCTTCACACACGAAGAAACAATGTATTTTCAAGTGCAAATTATTAAGAATGGTGAGAAAGAGCTCATGGAAGCACCTCCTGAAGTTGAGCCTGAAACTGAACCGCTTCATCCTAAGCCCCAGGAAACAAAAACTGCCACTGCTTCTACCTCTGCATCTGCCTCTGGTAAGGCTATTCAGAATCTAAAGAAACCATCTTGATGACTCATTACAAAGTTTTGACTCATCTTGTTCTTGTTTTGGTGGAAACTTTCAGCAAACGGAGGAATGAGTAGCCGAGTGAGCCAGGGTTGTGGTAATGTCAAAAGCCATGAGCAATACCTCCTTAATCCCAAAAACGCTTACTTTGTGAAAACGGTGGGAAAAAAGAATGACGTTCTGGTAAATAACATCAGTTACTGATTCTACTTATGAAGTTTTGAGTTTTGGTCTGTTGCCTTTAAAGCTAAAGACTTTATCTTCTTCTCTGTTTTCCAATGTTTGTGCAAGTAGTATGTGAGGCAACCGGTTATCAAGGAGTATGGCTTGAAGTTTGGTCCCGTCGATTCCGCCATAAACTACCATCTTCCCAACGGAACAGAGGAGACCGCCTTGAATAAGGTCTATACCGGTTATCCTTGTTTCACTGGCTGGGGTGCCATTTGTCGAACGCACAAGCTGCAACAGGGAGACACTGTTGTGTGTGAGCTTGAACGCTCAGGTGATGTGGTTACTGCTGTCCGGCTGCATTTCGTCGGGAAATGATGAGTCCTCTCTAGTAGTCTCCTTCCTATATGAGTTTGAGGTTAAGTTAATGATTGAGTTTGACCAACTTATTATTGTAATCCTAATGTGACCCTTTGCTAGTACCAACTTAAGTTTCAACCAACTTTCATTCTAAATTTGAGTATCTTCTTCTTTCGGTTTGGTGAAATTTGATCTCCAATAGAATTTATCATTTTGGAAAGTTAATCCATTAGCATTTGTTGTGTTTAGAGAACAAAGACTCGAATTGCATCTTTTTACAAATAGTTGCGGTCATTTAGTTTAAGGTGACAAAAGATTGGTGGTTTTGTTAGCACTTTGGTTCTTGAAGTTTCTAAAGAACTCTCCATAAAATGTAAAAGGCCTAGATACATAAGTAAACGGCAACGTTTCATTTGCCTTCTCATACAAGAAAATAGTACATATAAGCAAGGCCCATTTTTGCATATATAAAAACCCTACCTCTCTCTTCTTCCACTGCATCTCTTTTGAAGAAAAATCAAAACACAGCAAAGACAAATTTTAAAGATAGAGCCTCACACTTTTGATATCTTGTAAATACGATTTCATTTCTTCTACCGCTTACGAACCCTTATAAGCTTGACGTCGTCGATCACAGGTCCACACAAAGACGAGAAATCATCACTTCTCATGGCATAGAAAGTGCTGTAAAACATAACTCTAGTCCGTGTCGAAACCGCCACAAACCGGATCGACGCCCGTTTAAACCCTCCGGTGCCACGAGACTCGTAAGGTACCTTAAGCGTATCTTTTCCTGCAAAAGCCTCGACCACCATTGACCCTTTGCAAGCGTTGTTAGCATCTCCAACCGCGAAAGACAAGACGTAAGTCTTCCCAATGACGGTCCGAGCCACTTGAGCGATGGCGCTCTCTTTCCCCGCCACTAGCTCAATGGCTCGACGACCCTGTGGGACTGAGAAATGTTCCGTGTCTACGTATTTGACGGCTTTGAGAGACTCCACCATCCAACCTGGTAACGGAAAGTGGTCGTCTTCTATGAACGGTGGGATCAAAACTCCGGTGGTCGCGCCAGGTAATACTAGTGGACCTTCTTCAAATCCTCCGTTTTTCAAAATGTTCTCTTTCAAATCATACACACAAAAATTTATAAAACATGTCAATAATGTTACATAACATGACATGCTTAAGAATGTATAAAAACAGAGTAATTAATACTTACTGTTGGTTGGTCGGGGAGGGTAAAGAGATCTCATGGCAATACCATCAATGAGTGGTCCACAAGCTGGATCCTCTTCCTCGCCTGGATTATGAATCACTATATCCGCGACCTCACTCTCCGCCTGAAACGCCCAAGCGTATAGATCCCACCCGCTGCTACTGTACACCGTCTGCACCGGAATCACGCCGGAGTCAGGTGCGACGGAGATGTTGAGCCGCTCGTCCTGAGCGCAAGTCCTCGCGGCGCTGAAAGTGAGCGAGTAATACATTCCTTTCACAACTTTAAGTCTCTGCTTGATCGATGCTTCGTTTCCGAGCCTGACAGCGAATTTTCCGGCGGGGACGACGAGGAGCATGTCTCCTTGTTTGTGTCCTGAGCTTATGTACTCGACGAATCCTGTGACTTCCCAGTTCGGGATCGCCATTTTGTTTAACACCTCTGTTCCTTTCATGTCTGATGCCTTTGGTCTGAGTTAGCTTTTGTCATGGACCCACACTCGACTTTATTGATTGGAAATGTCCAAAAACGTTGTTGCGGTGTGTTTATTAGTTGTCCGAAACGGGGTTAAAATTGTAATTTTGACATCGACTTATGAGAAAAATCTAAAACTGTAATTATGTTTCTGACAGAGGGTAAGTACTAATACGATTATAACAATTCAGACACATGTTCGGACAAATTTATAGTTACCAGCCTTAATTTACTGTACCAAAAGGGTTCAGAAGATAAACAGTAATTGTAGTGGAGTAAAAGTAGCAAGGCTTCAAGTTTTATTTTTCAAATATATATTATTATCTTTGGTAATAGTACTAAACCGGAATTTTGGGGAAAGAAAAAATACAATTACGAAATGGATTATACATGTGTGTAACTGTGTTCATAATTAGTCACGAGGTCTCTAATTATTTTCACAGATTAAATTGGAGTCGCAATTAAAGTATGGTAATTTGGGTCCAAACATACGGTACCGTCGGTACGTCTTTAAAAGAGTTGCTGCTGGCCAGGCTCGGTTTAGAAAAGAAAAACGACCAACGGAGAGAGATATGGCTGTAAGAACTAAGAAGAGATTCTCTCTTATTTTTGCTTTAAACATACTAGGGCTTGGCCCGCGCAATGCACGGGTAATGTATATTACAAATTATTTAATAATTATAAATTCAAATTTTAGAATTATTACATTTATTCTATGTTTATATAGTTATCCTTTTTAAACTCTATTCAAATCAAATAATTTAAGGAACATAGAAATAATATTCAAATCAAATATGTTGTTTTAAGATTTGAGAAATGATGAACTGTGTTTCATATATATAAATTTATTTTGAAAATTTAAAATGTAATGATTTTAACTATCGGCTATTTTCCGCATTATTACATGATCCTAGAACTATAAATATAGTTTCAAATTTCAATATTATTTTCTGATACATCAATTATTTGTACTTGATTTTTATCCGCTATAATTCTATCATTTACATATAATGTTATCACATATTTCTAAATATAAACAATTGAATAAAATTTTACATACAAATTTTTAAATAGATTTTATAAATACTTACTTATTATTATTTTCCTTTGAACTATCATTTATTTTCCTTTCGATCTTCAAACTTTCATTATTTTTTTACTGAAAAATGTTATTTAAACATTAGAATAATATGACATAATCTCACAATGCTTGCCCTTAAACTTATATTTCAGACATGCACAGATTTTATTTATTTTGTAATTCTTATTACATTTTTTTTTATATTGTGTTTGTGAAATTTATGTATAATTAATGTAGTGAAATGAGAAATGAGAATCATATATATCACCTATGATATTTTAAAACTTTAAATTTACTAATATGTTTTAGGTTTATAGTTTAAAGAAGTTTCGATTTCACGATCTTAGAATAAAAGACTGAGAAATTAATTTTCTACTGTTTGAAAGTACTCAAATATAGACGCACAAAAATAAAAGTTATACAAGTAATATTCATTTCGAAGGGAGAGAGTAATACATCAAATCTTATGCTCACACACAAAGTCATATGCTCTTTGAACGACACATAAGCCAACATCTCAAACAATTACACATACGACACATACGACACTACAATTGAGTGATTTGGATTGATGGTGTTAAAGGTCACTCTTCCCCACAATTACTAGACTGGTAAACAAGTGAAGAGCATTACAAGTGATCTGGCAAACTCAATTACTGCTATTTGCATCCCTAAGCAGATCCCAAGATAAGGGATTTTGTTCTCTCTAGCGTATTTTGCTGCTAAGACCATTCCACTCACGCCACGATCTCCAAAACCACCAGGAACCAGAATGCATTCTGCGCTCTGCATAAGTAAAAAAAAAATGAGACTATATTCTCCGCAGAGAATGTATCTTTTTGTAGAAAACTCACAGAACTTTTCTCTCACCTTCAGAATATTCCAAGCAGCAGCATGTGCTTCCGGAGTCTGCAAAGAAGAAAGTGATGCTTAAAAGGAAGAAAGTGGTAGTATACCATAAAACTCTTAATCAGAAGGAAACTCATTAATGGTGCATACTGATTTTCCACTTTCGTCTTCAAGATTGCATCTGTAATGTGTGGAACAACCTAAAAGCCGATTTCGACAGCAAAACATAAGCTTAACTACAAAAATCAAAACACTATCTACTAAATTCACACACACAAACCGTGAAAGATGAGGCGGTTCTAGAATCTGAAAACAATCATTCAAACTCAACCCATTCAAGTGAAACGACATTAAGAAATCAGAGACGAAAACTGTGGACAATTTCAAACACAAACCATATAATTAGCTAAAATCTAAAACCACAAAACTTTATGAACAATCGTTTATAGTGTTAGTAAAGGTTAAATTTCCACACACATCAGGAGCATGAACCCTAAAATATCAAATGGAGGATGAGCTAAACCAGAGGAAAACACAAGAAACCAATTACCATGGACTCGGATTGACCTCAGTCACCATCTTTAGTCTCTCTCTCTCTCTCTGCGATACATCATCCTCAGAATTGAAGTAGTCGGAGTCAATATCACTGGAATTCAAAGACCCCGATAGAAGGCCAAACTTGCTGCTTATTCGCGGGAAATCTTCGTCAGTGCCGTGGCGAGATTGATAATTTAACGGCAAGATTTGAGAGAGACGCTAGCTCTGACCACATTATCGACAAATTAGATCGAGAAGAAAATAGAAATTTTGGATCACCAGTCTCACTTCTGCTTGGCTTTATAGTCAAAACGCCAAAAGATTAAAGGTCAGAAGTGGAGCAGGAGGAGAGAAGCCAAAAACGCATCAGAAGTGGAACCGGCGAGTAAACGAAACAACACGGCGAATTAAAGATGAACCCATAAACCTGTGTATATGTTAAACAAATTACTTATTGGGCCCCATAATGGACTGACTGCAAATGAGAAAGAGAGAGAGAGCCCATCGGGGTTGGGAGGTGAGCGTAGGTGCGAGTTAGCAATTTGAGAAAAGAGGGAAACCCTAATCTTGGGAAGAGAAAGTGAAGATGTCATTGGTTTGTACGGAGATGGCGGAGTGGAGACCGGAGCCGTCGGGCTAGTCATGATCGGAGAGAATTTCAACGACATCTTCACAGGTGACAATCCACTTGGTACTTCGCTATTCTGAATTTCGAAATCATTAGAACTGTTAAAGCGAGTCAGTGATGGCGGATTTCCAGACATCAACTCAACGGGCCAAGTGGATTCTCACTCCCCAGAAACTGGTATCCTGCTTCCCTTTCCATCTCCATTGTGCTACTACCAATTTCAATTGGTCTCTCTGCTTTGTAAATTTCAGAAAGTTATCATCTTTAGGGTTATTTACGCTTTGATTGCATCATAGGAATTTGCCTTCGCGTGTGTATTTTCGATTCTGTTGTGTAGATATTGGTATTGAAACTAAGCTGTTGTGTTGTTGTAATTGTAGGCAGAGAGGTATAAAGTTGCGAACCAGAAGGCAGTGCAAATGCTGGAGAAGGTGTGTGAAAAGTGTTCATATGAAACTTTAGTCTGTATTCAGGATAGAGTTTTAACTTGTTTTTATAATGTAGTGTGGAACAACACAAGTTGAAGTAGATGCCAGTGGATCACTGACATATCCTACTGAGAAAGTTGATGCAGGAGATCAAGGTAAGGCTTATCTTTCCTTAGTATGGTTCGTCCAGTATCTTCATACATACCATTATACATTTGTTGGTCAAAGCTTAAAATGATGTTATATCTTCAGCTGATAAGAAGCTTAAGCCCTTGAGTGTTGATGAAGAACGGTTCATGAGAGCATTTTATGAGGCAAAGGTCCAAGAAGTGTGCAGTGCCTTTAATTTTCCTCACAAGATTCAGGTGCATTGCTCTTCTTCCTGATGGAAAATTTATGATGAAGTCGAAAAATTAAATATTCCAATCTTATTAGTGCTCTGAATTCATGTTTTGTTTTCTAATCTTTTGCAGGCAACGGCCCTCCAATACTTTAAAAGATTTTATCTGCAATGGTCTGTTATGCAACATCATCCTAAAGAAATAATGTACAGTACTTCTAAATTTCTCAAAAATGGTCACAAGCTTTACCACTTTTTTCCCCATAAGAAAATATGTTTTGAGAGTGAAACTGAGCGAATGCATTTTATATTCTAACAGCCTTTTTAGACTAATTGATAACTGTCATTGAACAGGTTAACCTGTGTGTATGCATCTTGTAAAATAGAGGAGAATCATGTATCTGCTGAAGAAATAGGGAAGGGGATTAAACAAGATCACCACATAATTCTCAAGTATGAGATGGCTGTTCTTCAGGTATGTTATGAGTCTATTAATCTGTACCAACTTCCCTATGTCTATTAATCTCTCATGTTCTTTTCTCTCTCTTTTCTTCTGTTCATATTAGATTAACTTTATGTGCAGAGTTTGGAATTTGATCTGATTGTTTATGCCCCATATCGTGCAATGGGAGGTTTTGTCAGTGACATGGAGGTAAATCTTCCGTTGGTGTTCTCATGTTAACTTGGTTTTCTGTGTTTACATCTTTCTAATGATGAGACCCTCTTTTGATATGAAACTGCTTCGTTGCAAGCAAAATTCTGAATGTTATCTTTTCATCCTCTAGGAATTTGTTCAAGCTAGAGGTGATGAAATCCAAAAACTGGAGGTAGATCTCTTTTCAGATATTTCCGATATTGTTAGTTGTAACTGAACTGGGACCAATGAAATTCTAGTACCGGTTTGTGGTCATACCTGCAAGTCTGTATGCTTAAGGGTCTTATTAAAAATGTCATTAACTACTTTTGCAGAATTTGCTTAAAGCGGCTACAGCAGAAGCTGATAAAGTTATGCTCACAGATGCTCCACTCCTCTTTCCTCCTGGCCAGGTGATAGTTTATTTTGTCTCCCTAGCCTTTGTTTTAATCAGATTGAACACAAAGGTTTGGGATATTTTAGTATCATAGAGTGTTGTATTGTTTCTCAATTGTTAGACGTTTGCCCTTGCAGTTGGCATTGGCTGCTTTGCGTATTGCAAATGGAGCTCTTGGAGTAGTTGACTTTGATAGGTAATTAATCCTTTTGCCATTATATGGTCATCGATACAATTATTTGCATGATATCTTATTCTTTTGGCCTCGTATTTTCAACTAAACTGCATTTTACTGCAGGTACCTAGAGAACATTGTTTCTCAACCTAACTATGAGCACACGGCTTCAGAGCTCACAAAGTTTCTTGATGACATCGAATCTTTGGTAGGCAATAGCTTTCATATCTTCTCATAACCATGAAACTTTCAAGTCCAAAAAGAAAGCCATTTTTTCACACTATGCTCTCTCTTTCTACAGGTAAAGAACTACAAGTACCCAAGTGAAAAGGACATGAAGCATATCAACCGGAAGCTAAAGTCTTGTCTAGGACATAGCTCTTCACATGACGAGTACGTTAACCTCTCTGCTTTTGATTCTTCTAACCACTTTATATATATATATATATATATATATATATATATATATATATATATATATATATATATCATAGTTTTTGATTCTTCAATCGACCGACCCTCTCTTTCTTATTGATTTTCATCAGTAGTAAAAAACGGGAGAAGAGATCGAAGCACAAGTCACATAGGAGCTCCAATGATACACCCAACGGTGGGGCACCAGTAGGTTGAGTTTCTCGTTCTAACTTTCTTTGGAACTTGTTTAGTTTTAATCTTATTGAATGGGAAAATCCTCTTTATATTTTGTTCTTGTTGTTGTTCGTACAAGTATATTGGAAGTTTATGTTATAGAGACAAAAAGTAATACTCCGGCAACAGTATTTGGCCTATTGGCCATAAGTTTGTGTTTAGTTCCGTGATGTCAAAGAACCTTCAAATACAAAAATGCCATTTGATGTATAAGTGGGTTGTTTAGCGGCGAGTCATGATCAACAATTTCGAAAATTGGACTAAAGTTACTACCACAGACAAATTCAAATTTCGAAGGTGAAAGCATAAGTGTGGATTAGTGATTCTTATTTGCAAATTTGCAATGATAATGGTAATTAACATTAACATTACAAATAATTTTATTCCCACCAGCGAAAAACGTACCAGTCAGTAGTGTCACTCCTAAGCATATAAACCGTTTAAAAATTCGGGTTACAAATCGAATTTGTCATTTGGACAATATATTATTTGTACTTTGGAGGAAGCAAAATGTCGTTGTTGATGGTGCCGCTATATAAACGCAATTCGTACGTAATTAATTGAACCTCTTTCGCTTCCTCCCTTTCGATCAAATCTGTGAGGAAACTGTGAGGAACAAAATGGCTAATATTGTGAGGGCGAGCTCCGGCCTTGCTTACCCGGAGAGGTTCTACGCCGCCGCATCCTATGTCGGCCTCGACGGATCTGAATCGTCGGTGAAACAACTCAGCTTGAAATTCTCCAATGATACCGCTTTGCTTCTCTATGCACTGCACCAGCAGGTCCTCAGATTTCGATTTCTTATATTTTCCAATGCTTAGCTCGTGTTTTCGAATTTTGGTTGTTGATCGAGATCTGGTGATTTCTACTTTCTAAAGCATTCTCACCAGTGCAATTTGCCGTCATTTACAATTTCTGATTTTGGATTTGCTTGAGTTCGGTTGGTTTCGTTTTATACGCGGTCGAGGTGTTTGCTCTTGTTTATCAGATTTCAGAGAATGTGTTTCTCGTTTACAATTGTTTCACCATTGACGACAAATATGAATGCTCATGGATATAGAACACTGCTATACTTGGGAGATGATCCCACATTATATCTCCATTGCTATTAATCTCAGGGTCTTGGCATTGTTCGCATCCATTAATTCTTAGTCAAGATGAGAATTGTGATAGGCTATATATTCATGATTTATGATGCTGAGACTGCTATCTTCCCTGAGAGAAAAGTTTCTTCTTTTACAAATTGATTAGCGAGTCACTTGGCTTAGTGATACTGGTTTTTTTTTTTTACTTGACATGTTAACAGGCTACAGTTGGACCTTGCAGTATACCAAAACCTAGTGCGTGGAATCCAGTAGCGCAAAGCAAATGGAAAAGGTTAGATTCACTTCTTTATAGATCAATAACTATCTGCCATCCTACATTAGGAGAGCCTTTAGATTTCATCAAACGTTTAAGCTTTAAGTAGCTTCAGGATCAAAATGTCTCGTGAATCAGGGCAATAGAAAAAAAAGTATTGTAGATGTTAGATGTTAGAGAGTACGTAATGTGGAACTTGTATTGGAAAAAAAATGAACAGCTAACTTAATTTTACCGTGCATGCAAATTGCTGGTGCACGCAAGGGAAAGTCATCTTAGAAAATGTCATTATGAAAAGACAAATCTATGTCACAGACCTCGTTACCGTAGGATATTCTTCTACAACAATTAACTCAGAACGTGGTCCTTGTGAACTTTCCTTTTTTTTGTGAACTTTCCTAAGAGAAGTACATGTTTACTAGTTGGCAGGGGCTTGGAACCATGCCTTCCATCGAGGCAATGCGTCTCTTTGTGAAAATTCTAGAGGTAAACCCAACAGGGCAGTCAGTCTATGCTCATTCTTCTTAATTTATGGTTCATAGGCTAATTTCTTCCTATTGCTCACTTCTGAAAAGGAAGAAGATCCCGGTTGGTATCCAATGGCATCTAACTCTGTTCCAGAGCCTGCTGTAGATGTCCAAATTAATGTGAGTTTTGGATCCCAAGTTAGAAATTTCATTGCCTATACGTAGGATTAAGTTTCAGTTTGTGTATGTATTGCTAGCAAATACTAATGCCTCATTGATAAAGAGAAGATCTTACTCATTTAGTAACTTGATTCTCGGTCGCAGAGCACAAAGGACGAGCGTAGTGTTGAGAACGAAGCTTCATTGGGTGAGACAAAGACGACTTTTACTGAAGATAGGCGCTTGACGGAAACCCAAGATAAAGATGTAGTTTTGGAAATCCCAAATACTGTTTCTGTGTATAACCAGTGGACTGCACTACTAACGTCAGGTCCTCCACCAAAAGCTCGGTATGAGGTAATAGTGAATCTAACTCTTGTGGAACATGAAAGAAAAGGATCTTGTTGTGTATCTTCTCTCTTTTCTAATTCTTGTTTAGTATGTATTTGTTTCAGCATGGAGCAGCCGTTATTCAAGATAAGATGTATATGTATGGTGGAAACCACAACGGGCGTTATCTAGGTGATCTTCATGTAAGCCACTTATAGTATTCTTCGGACAACATTGACTGATCTAATCGAAGTATTTGGTTTCAGTTTTGCCCACCTACGAGAATTTTCTCCCATTATTTTCTCTTGACACTCCTGCTAACAGTTCGAAACATGTCTTCTGTGAATGGTGTTTCAAATACAGGTTCTGGATTTGAAAAACTGGACTTGGTCAAGAGTTAAAACCAAGGTTGTGGCTGAATCACAGGAAACATCATCTCCAGCAATACTAACTCACTGTGCTGGTCATTCTTTGGTTAGTATTTCAACTTGCTTTTTGTTTTGGTTTTTCTTCTTTGGATCTCACTGATGATGATACAACACTCTCATGAAATCCACATTCTATTAGTTTATAGGAGAAATTAATGTAACAGTACATTATTCTCACTGGCCTTCTTTGTTTGTTAAGTAGATACCATGGAACAACATGCTTCTGTCTGTTGGTGGTCATACAAAGGATTCCTCAGAATTTATGCCAGGTAGGAATTTATGTCTGTCGTAGTTATTTTCTGGAGCATACCAAATCTTTTGTATCAGTTTTTCTTCTGTTTTCTCGTCACAGTGAAGGTCTTTGATCTGCATACCTGTACATGGTCAATCTTAAAGACAAAGGGGAAGCCACCGGTAAATTGTCTTTTCTCCCAATTTGTCTAATCTTTATATGGGAAATTTCCCAGTCTGGTAAACAAGTAAAAACTTTTGTACATGCTCTCTTCCGTCCTTCGTAGTATTTTCAGGTGTTAATGCATCTGAATCCAATTTATTAATCTCCTTTCTAATATTGGAAACTGAGTTTGTAGTTTGGCTGCTTAATTTCAGACTATGTTTATCACTCTCTCTTGCTTGCAGCTTTCGCGTGGAGGCCAGTCAGCGACCCTTGTGGGAAAAAGCTTGGTGATATTTGGCGGCCAGGATGCAAATAAGTTGCTTCTTAACGATGTGCATATGCTTGATCTAGAAACGATGACCTGGGATGAGATAGATGTCGTGTAAGATCTTATTACGTTTCTGCATTTTATTCTCTCTTTTGAAGAAGTCAGCTCCGTTTAAAATGAAGGAAATTCTATAAAGCTGCCAACTATCACTTTCATATCTTAGTTGTCAATGAAAGATCACTGCGAGGTTAAACTGCTGTCAACTTGCAGGGGTTCTCCACCATCTCCAAGGTCTGATCATGCTGCTGCAGTGCATGCTGAGCGTTACCTTCTAATCTTTGGCGGAGGATCAAATGCAACTTGTTTTGATGATCTACACGTCCTTGATCTACAAACTGTATGTTTAGCTTCTTTTTTTGTTTCAGCAACGCTCTTTGTCGGCCTCTTGACATTTCTTTACGTATTATAGGAGGAGTGGTCAAAACATACACAACAAGGTGAAGCACCAACTCCACGTGCTGGACACGCTGGTGTGACGATTGGCGAGAACTGGTTTATTGTTGGTGGTGGAGACAACACGAGCGGTATGTTTCTGCGCTATCCTTGGAAAATCTCTTTATCGTTCCTGCTTTTTGATCCCTGCATGTGTTGCTGTTTATGTTACATCACTGGAAACTTGATAGTTGCTTCACTTTTTGTTTTGAACAGTGTGATTAATTGTGATGCTTCCTGGTAACTTTACCGCAGGGGCATCTGAGACTTTTGTATTGAATATGTCAACTCTTGCGTGGTCAGTGCTCACTTCAGTCCAAGGACGCGTACCTCTCGCTAGTGAGGTAGTTAAAAAAACAGTCACAAATGATTTTTTTTCCATATAAGTCTCCCACTCGTTATTTCTGAAACATGAAACTTCGATCTTACAATACCGTACTCATTATTTCTTTTTGCACTCTTTCTGAGCTAAGTACCAAATGTTTCTTTGATGACAGGGATTGAGTTTAGTTGTGAGCTCATACAATGGCGAAGACGTCATCGTTGCTTTTGGTGGATACAATGGGAGTTACAACAACGAGGTACCTATAGATACATTTGGTCCTGATTTTAGTCTTTAATTCGGTTACTAAGTCTTTTTTTTTTTGCAAATCAGGTGAATGTTCTTAAACCAAGCCACAAATCAAGCTTGAAATCAAAGATTATGGAAGCTTCTCCAGCGCCATACAGTGTTTCTGCTGTTAATAACGCCACAACCAGAGACATAGAGTCTGAGATCGCAGTGAGCCAAGAAAGCAAAGTACGGGAAATTGTCATGGATAATGTTAACCCTCTTGGATCAAAGGTATCTTCCCGTCAGATTTTTCCCTCCTTGAACTGTCTGAATAACAAAGTAGAGTAGATAATCACGTAAAACATGAAGAGCATTGACAATTCTTTCCTTGGAATCTCGGATACTAAATCCCCAGGTTGGAGGTAAAAGCGAACACATTATCACAACCCTTAAATCCGAGAAAGAAGAACTGGAGGCGTCACTTAGCAAGGAGAAGATACAAACTCTCCAACTAAAGGAAGAGTTAGCAGAGACGGAGACGAGAAATACAGAGTTATACAAGGTAACAATACTATTGCGTTCATGGATCCTTGCCAGAACAAAAGCCAGCAGCAAACAATCATGCAGTTGGTTTTTAGCAAATTGGTTCTTATTCAGTCAAGCATTTTAGCATTTGGAAAGTTTCAATAAACCGTGAAGCGACTAATAACCAAAGACAGTGAGAGTTTCTTCGAGATTCTTTTGTCAATTCAACATTTTTTTTATTTGACATTTAGGAACTTCAATCTGTGCGAAGCCAACTTGCAGTGGAACAATCAAGATGTTTCAAACTAGAGGTAACCCGTTACCACGAAAAGTCACTTTCTTTCCCAATTTATCTGTGATCCTAAGAAAACTCGGTGTAAGTGGCCCGCAGGTTGAAGTTGCAGAGCTAAGACAAAAGCTTCAGACGATGGAAACACTTCAAAAGGAACTCGAACTCCTGCACCGTCAAAGAGCCGTTGTGTCTGAACAAGCGGCCATGAATGCCAAACGTCAGAGCTCCGGTGGCGTCTGGGGCTGGCTCGCACCTCCGCCGAAAACATAATTTGATTCACCATTCAAAACTAATTTTTTTTATTTTGTTGCTTCTTCTTACTCTATATCAGTATTTACGGTTACAAAGAAAAAGAGAGAAATATAAAGAGATCTTTTTTGTTCCCTTTCTCAGACATGCATGGTTGATGGTTCTTCTTGAAAATATGGTCTACACTATACAGTGGGTTTTTGTAATGAGAATTGAGAATGAGTTGTGTCCTTTTCACTTTTTAAACTTAATAAATACGAGACATTTGATTTGTGGTAGTAATTACACCCATCTATATGAATATAGGGCATAATCGTTTTCTTTTTAGCTCAACAAAACGTCAAAACGATTTAAATTACTTCCAAATAAATATCCAGAGTATTTTCAGGCATAAATCTCTTATGTTGCGACTTATGACCAAACTTAAATGTAGTTGACCAGGATATTCTCTTGTCCAAGAATCTAAAACTTTCGAAAATTCCACAATTCCAATTTACCTCATTTATCTTAAAAATCTCTCCTTTTTCATCCTCAAGCTTCGTTAACTCTCAAATCATTTCTCAATATTTTTCCCCGAGAAAGAAGATATCAATCTACGACGAAAATGGCATTACCCTTGTGCGATATCCCTGAAGATCTCCAGCTCCGAATCTTATCCTTCCTCTCCCCGCCGGAGATCTCCAGCTTCGCCTGCACGTCGAAACGCTACGCCTCGCTGTGCCGCGAAGACGGGAAAATCTGGCACGGCATGTGCGATCGGAGATGGGGCAAGAAGACGCAGATCCAGAAATGGGGAAACGGCGCAATCACGTACAAGCTTCTCTACAAGACGCTCATCGGACTAGAGAATCTAATCGGATTCTGGCGACTCTGCGGCCGAGTCAATCCCGCCGATTCATCGCCGCCGCTGGTTTTCTTCGAGTGGGGTTCCTCTTTCGTCTTGGGATCTAGAGTTTTAGCCACCAAGGACGACACGTATCAGGTGCGAAAGACGCCGTTTCTCGAGATGGGGATTTCGCCGGAAGGACGATCCGAGAATTTCCTCGATCTCGACGGGAATCGAAGATCCAGTAACGAAATTGACGATTTTTCGAGAAGCAATCTCGTCCCTGTGGATGTAAATTTCATGGGGAACGGTCATATCATGGTGGAAGAGAATCGGTTTTCACGAGAGGAGCAGCAGAAGAGCCCGGTTGCTAAAGGATCTAGCTCCGATGAAAGCGAGGATGCGACGACATCGCCGCCGAGCTTTGTTGTCTCGGAAATGTATACTCAGTTGGCGAATAAGACGACGAGCCCGGGGAGTGATAGAAGGAGACAAAGGAAGAAGGAGAAGGAGAGGCAAGCGAGGATCAAATGGGAACCTGAACATTTCATCAAGGTTTCTGATTTCTCGCCTACGGTTACTAAACCGTTACAAGGCTTATGGAAGGTCTTTGCTCTCTCCAACTTCTTAAAGTTTAATCATTGATATTGTCTTGAGATTGAGAAAGCTTTGAAAAGAACAATCTTTTTGTAATGGTTTCATGAAATGGGCAGGGATACAGTGAGGGAAGGAACATGGAGTTGTATCTGGTGAAGTATGATGAAGTTGGAGGCATTATATGCAAAAAAGTGGAGGACTTGTCACTCTCGCGGCACACTTCTCCTGTGTTTTGGACGAGGAATCACGAGTTCGTCGGATGTCCGTTTTCGGCTGAGGAAGAGATGATATTGGATGGTCGGATTCATGTCACTCCTCTCCTCGGAGAAGGTCGTGAAGAGGTTGTGTCTGGAATCCTGTACATGTACTCTAGTTACGATCTGGCTGGGCGGGTGTGGTTGTACGAGAACGGGACTTTTGGTTTCGGGTTTCTTCGAGATCAGTTTATCGTTGATCTGAAACGTGTTGCCTTGGAAGATGGTTGTCTGGCTGATCTGTTAGAAGCTTGAGAAAGTTGATTCACCTTCTCTGTATATACAAACAAGACTCAGGTGACTTTGTTATAGTACTTTTCAAGGTTTAGTGTCAGACTTGTAATTTGTTTTCTGTAAATTATGGAACTGTGCCAATTTGCCAATGGTTATAGAAATAAGTGAACTCCACATTGGGGAGAACTGGTTTATTGTATTTCTGAGAATTTTATTAGTGCCATTGATGATTCTAATTGTGATGCTGGTTTGTGTTTAGTTCTGTTACTATTGCATTGGCTAATGTTTTTTTACATGTCTAAAAGTTCAGAAGACACTAGTTGTGATGAAGTACATGTCTTTTTCACATTTTAAACTTTGTAAATACAGCCATTTGATGCTTGCAGGTGCAGTAACAGCGATCTGTATGAATGTAACAAGTTTAAAAATTGGGTACCGCTATAATGAAGTTGTGTGTTGTATGTTGCGTGACTTATGAGTTTGTTTTCTTCTTAAACTATAATGAACTTGACAAAGATTAATGAAAATCTAACACATTTATCGCTGAAAAAGATGAGTATTATATAAATTATCGAAATCCCATATAAGAAAAAGGAAACGAAATAACACAGATTTAGTAGCCTTAATTTGAGTGGGTTGTAATTAATTCTAAATTTATTATTTCAGGACAGTGGACAATATGACGTAACTCCCGTCTTATGATGTGGCAATTCAATAATCGTTAGATTTTCCGTCCATTGCATTTTTTTTTATTTTATTGTTTGGATGAAGCTTTCTCTCGAATTTTTTTTTTGAATAATCAATCCGTCTCTTTCATTTCCTCCTCCAGAACCGAGACGGACAATCTCGCAAGATTGCTAGAGTTCCTAGGGTTTTCTCGATTGTAATTTCTTATACTCCGGCGCCGTTATGGACGAGGATGCTGAGATTGCCCAACAAACGGATTCGATTGAGGATCCCGAGGTGAGTCCTACGGTTTCCGGTGATGCTGATCTTGATTCGACAGTCGATGCTCAGGGGAGTTCGCAAGTCATTGACGATGCTGCAGGTTCCTCACCTATGGAGCTCGATTCGACGGTTACTAATGTCGATGGCGATGGCGATTGCGGTGCTAGGGTTTCTGGGAGTGAGAGATCGGATAACGCTGATCTCGTTGCGTGCGAAGGCAGTGGGGAAGATGATGATATAAGTGAAACGAAACCTAGTTTTCCCGAGGTCAAAAGGGAGGATGTTACTGAAAGCCAGATTGAGAGGTCTGATGATGACAGTCCTGAGCTTAAAGAAGATGTCTCCGATGATAATCAATCTAGTGAGCTTGGCTCCGAAGCTGATGAGATTGATTCGAAGGAAGAAAAGCGAGGAGATTTGGAGAAACATGCGGCTTCGGATTACAAATCTCTCTTATCGGAGTTTGATGATTACGTTGCAAGCGAGAAAATGGGGGATGGTTCTGGAGTTTCGAGGGCATTGAGCTATGGGTTCGAAGTGGGCGATTTGGTTTGGGGAAAGGTAAAGTCTCATCCTTGGTGGCCTGGTCATATATTCAATGAAGCTTTTGCGTCTCCCTCCGTTCGTCGCATGAGGAGGATGGACCATGTTCTTGTTGCATTTTTCGGGGATAGTAGTTACGGCTGGTTTGATCCTGCTGAGCTTATTCCCTTTGAGCCTCATTTGGCAGAGAAGTCACAGCAGACTGTCTCGAAGCACTTTGTAAGAGCTGTGGAGGAAGCCACTGATGAAGCGAGTAGAAGATCAGCTCTTGGCTTGACTTGTAAATGTAGGAATCCTTTTAACTTTAGGCCTACGAATGTTGAAGATTACTTTGCTGTTGATGTGCCGGATTACGAGCTTCAGTCCGTTTACTCTACTGAGCAGATTCAGAAATCTAGGGATGGGTTTTCACCTGTTGAGACTCTCTCGTTTGTGAAGGAATTGGCTTTAGCACCTCAAGAGTGTGATTCCAACAGTCTAGATTTCTTGAAGAAGAAAGCAGTGGTTTCTTCTTTCCGCAAGGCTGTGTTCGAGGAGTTTGATGAAACATATGGTCAGGCCTTTGGGACGAAATCTGTGCGCACTCTAGCGAGTGCAAATGAACCTCATAATAGAGCACCTCCTCGAGGTATTGTGACTTTTCGGAAATCATGTTATAGGCAATAGTATTACAGAGGTGTGAGATAGTATAACTAGGTTGAATACGTTACATTAACTTTGCTTCATATGTTTACCTTGTTTGCTTCGTTGTTTATTGTTTTGGCGGTTGATGTGCTTTTCTAATTTCTCGTGTTTCCAGCTCCCTTGAGTGGCCCGCTGGTCATAGCAGAAACTCTAAGTGACTCGAAGAGCTCTAAAAAGACCGCAAAGGTTAAGGATTCGAAAAAACAAGACAAGTATCTTCTCAAGCGAAGAGATGAAGCAGGTGATACGACTGTTCAATTTGGCCAAGTTGAAGCAAGTTCTAGCACAGGCGTTGGAGGATCTACGGATGGGGATTTTGTGCTGCAGAGAAGAGATCCAACGCTTCAAACTCCAATGAAAGATGAGGAGTCTGGGATTGTCAGCATGGATTTCACCTCTTCAAGTGCAGCTAGTCCTGGTAAAGAATGTTCTGTACCAAAGCTCTCTCGTGATGAAGAAAAGGGTTTAGCTGATGATGAATCAAAGGTGAAAATGGAAGAACAAACTGTTGTATTTCCAGAGCATGTGAAATCTGAAGCTGTGGCGAGTCTTAAACAAGAGACTGGAGCAGATCTTGGATCAGCTGGAAGCTCTCCCAAGCCCCTGCTTGAGTCTCCTCGAGGTTCTCATACCTCAGCCTCTGAGGGGAAAAGTTCCACAGGGTCTGTAATCAAGAAAGGCAAAGCTACTAAACGATCGTCAAGCGAAATAGGCCCTGAAAATCCTTCTTTAGAGCCGAAAAAGAAGAAGAAGAAGAAGATAGAGGTTAACTCTGACCATCCAGAAAAGAGAAAGCTTTTGTCTTCTGGGGAAGCTGGAGCCAAGAAATTGTCCCAGCTTGGTTCAGCACATTTACACTCGTATATGGAAGCTGATGTGCCGCAGCTGTTGAGTCATCTGCAAGATCTCTCTCTGGACCCTTTCCATGGTTCATCAGTTGCTTCTTTTGGAGCTGCTAGGAGGTTCTTTCTCCGTTTCCGTTCACTTAATTACCAGAAAAGTTTGGCCGTATCTTCATCTGATGCTACTGCTGAATATGCCAGAGACACAAAACCCTCAAAACCGGTCAAGACTGTCAACAGAACCGAAGGCCCATCAAAAGCTGGGAAAAAACGTCTCTCTTCTGATCGTCAGGACGAAATCCCATCACCTAAGAAGCTGAAGAAAACTATTCAGTTGAAACCAACACCTTCTGAGAAGAAGATCAAACGAGAAGCAAAGGATGGTTTAAAACCAGCAAGAGAGCAAAGCAGTGGTGCAGTTCAAGCTAAACCCGCCAAAGCTCAAACCGGGAAGAAAACGGCTCCGTCAGTGAAGGTAGTTGAGCCAACAATGCTGGTCATGAAGTTCCCACCAGGCACATCTCTCCCTTCTTCTGCATTGCTAAAGGCGAGGTTTGGTCGCTTCGGGCTGTTGGATCAATCCGCCATTAGAGTTTTCTGGAAATCCTCGACCTGCCGTGTTGTCTTTCTGTATAAAGCCGATGCACAGACGGCTTTTCGATATGCATCAGGAAATAGCTCTCTCTTTGGAAACGTGAACGTAAGGTACTTTCTTCGTGACGTGGATGCTCCTAAAGCCGAGCCTCAGGAACCAGAAAACGCAAAGGAAGATGATGAACCACAGAGCCAGTGGCTAGACCAAGCACCGCCACTTCACCAACCAATCCTACCACCGCCAAACATCAACCTGAAATCTTGCTTGAAGAAATCCGCTGATGACCCAAGCAGTAGTCGCGGAACCGCAAGAGTCAAATTCATGTTAGGAGGTGAAGATAACACAAGTAAAGCAACCGCCGAGGCAAAACTCACCCCAACGTTGAGTAGAAACAGTGGATCTTCTTCTTCATCATCATCTGTTGCAATGGAATTTGTTAGTAAGAAGTTTCAAAACGTTGTTCATCATCAACAGCTTCCTCCTTCAACATTGCCTCCAATTCTTCCTCTCCCACCACAATACACAAAACCCGTTAAAACAGTGGACCATGTGGAACCACCAATGCCACCACCTTCCAGAAACTTCCGTGGCCCGAGCCCGGCGGTTGTTGGTGCGGGAGACATCTCTCACCAGATGCTCAACCTCTTGTCAAAATGCAATGACGTTGTGGCTAACGTCACGGGCTTGTTGGGCTACGTTCCTTACCATCCATTGTGACTAAACAAAGCCCGTTGAGATAAAAAAATGTTGTTTTAAGTATGGTTTTGGTGATATATTTGTATGTTAGATATTTTAGTTTGTTTCGGTCATGTATTATACAATTCTTAATGGATCCCTCTCCCACTCTCTCCTTTTTTTAGTTCCCGTGTTTTTAGTTTTTAAGTTATGGGACCAGCTTTACATAACCAGCTTTGAAGTCGTAACTTCAATATTTATGGGCATTACAATTATTGGTCATCTTGCATTATAATTACTCAAACAGGACCAGCTTTGAAGTCGTAACCATTTGAGTAGCTCACCACCACGAGACTACCGAAGAAAATGGATTCTTCGCTTCACGTCATCGAGGTGTCACGAGTCACACCTTCAACCACTGACTCGTCCGAGTCATTCACTCTCCCGCTCACTTTTTTCGACCTTGTGTGGTACAAAAGCCCCCCGGTTCAACTAGTCATCTTCTACCAACTCACCGACGCAACCCGCTCTTTCTTCGACTCAGTCATCTTCCCCACACTCAAATCCTCTCTCTCGTCAACCCTCTCTCACTACCTCCCACTCGCCGGTTTGGGGTATACGGGTTGGATTTCGGGTGGGAAAGACCGGAGAGAGTGGTGGTTGTGTCGATCGATCAAGGAGAAGTGTTTTCAATGATGGAGAGTAGAGATGGGAATGGTGGTGTGGAGGTTGGCTTCTCGCTCAAGAAACATGAAATGGATGTTCTTGTTGATTTGCTATATGAAGGGCTTAAAATTTAATACGTACTTTACAATAATAAAATACTTCTATAAGAAATCAAATTGATTCTCTACGTGTTTAATTGTTTGTTTTGGATTCGAGAAAATTGTTTTTTTTATTGTTAAAGATGTTGGGAAAATTGTAGCTTCGGACTTTTAATAAAAAGCTATATATATATGAGCAAGTAAAGTTTTAAATCTACACAAAAATAGTTCGATTATTTGCAAATAATCAAATTGATTATGTCTTAGCAATAATATTTCACATCTAAAATAATCAAAAGTAGACAATATTTATTACCGGTAGTTTTGAAAATCGTTAGCCATTACTTGATCACCAGCTTCGAATTCATATTTGAATATTATTGTTCATGGTATATACAAGTACATCATAGTTTTCTTAGTCATGTACTAATGTCTGATCCACTCGCGTTTTGTGTGCGTGCTAAAACTTAAAAGCAAAATACCAGTTTATTACAGTTCTTTGCTTGAAATTTCTTTTATTCTTTTAAAAAAAAAATTGAAAAAAAGGTAATTTATATTACCTCACTTTATCCAAACGACGATGTCGTCATCTTAAGGAAACATATAGAGAGAGAGAGAGAGAGAGAGATAGAGAGGGGTACCAAAGTTGTCTCGAACACTGGTGCTCAAATTGACGAGGACATGTCCTTAACCAATTGCACCAAGTTCGATTTGGTACCAGACATTTCAGTTTTACCTTTTTATTTGTAAAGTACTTTTGCAACTCCAACAGATACTTCCCCTGTCGTCTTTTTTAATTGTTTTATGAAAAACAGTACAGTAATTAGCTTCTCTGGTTTTTTACTTCCAGTACACAAATAGGAAACGCTGGTCCTTGTGAAACCGCCAAATTTATCTCACATCTCAAACACAAAATAGCGACCAAACTATTTAATAAAAAAAAGGCCAATCAACGTTAACTATTTGGTTAACGTTACATGAAATGGATTTTTCTCCTGAATGACATGGACTTAGGTTTCAATTACCTCCGTTGTAAAAGAGAAAACAAAATCAACTGCAGCTTAAGTAATACATCTCAAGTTTGATTTGAAGTCTCACATGTCAGGATTAGCCTCCTCAGGAATAACTTCTAGTGTGACTCTTTCTTTATTTGATCTTTCCACCACTGCTTGCATCCGCTTCCCAACTCTATCGTCTATTATCTCTATTATCTGCAATCAAACTTCATTCGTACACGTTAATTTCTAAGATGAAGAAGATGAAGAGAGTGTGAGAGAGAGATGATGATACATGCCTCTTTGATGGTCTCGACCGGCTTCCCATCAAATCTCACAACAACATCACCTGGTTTGAATCCAGCTCGATCAGCCGGCGATCCCGGAATCACCTGCAAATATAACGGTGAATTATGCAAAATTTGATACAACTAGCATTATATAATCCACTATGGACCTTCTTGATGGATGTGGTACTCACCGTAGGGACAAGAATGCCTTTGTCCACATCAGGAAACTTTGGGTCTCGCTCTTTTAGCTGAGCAATGATCATTTTATTGAGTTCGATCATTTTCAGCCCAAGCCATGGACGAATAACTCTACTGCAACAATAGCTTTTTTACATCAGTCTTCCTCTCAACAACAAAAGCTAATGAAAAGGTATTGAGAGTATACAAACATACCCACTCTTCTTGAAATGCTGGATGATTTTGGAGACCGAGTCGATTGGCACAGAGAACCCGAGCCCATCTGCAGCTAAGACTTTCATGATGTTAACACCAACCACTTCTCCATCCAAATTCACAAGAGGCCCACCAGAGTTCCCCTGCCACATAATTAAGCACAATGATAGAGAAATGAAAGATATGAAAGACAATTGGTAACAACAAGATCTCAGTCAATAGTTTAAGAAAGATGTGTTTTACAGCATTGATAGCGCAGTCCGATTGGAGATATTCTCTACGTGTGCCTCCTAGACCCAAATCACTGCTTTTGCGATCAACACAACTAGCACCGAGAAACAGCAATATATCAAAAAAATTGGGACTATACGAACTTAACAAATGAAAAACAGTATTTGTTTGAAGGCACTTGTGTTTATTTACCTAACAATGCCAGCGGTGACTGTGTTTTGAAGAGAAAGAGGACAACCAACAGCTATTACCCAGTCCCCTGGACGAAGCTTACTCGAAAAACCAAGTTTAGCTGTTGGCAATGGCGTCTTTGACTTTATCTTCACCAATGCAATGTCTGACTGTAAATCAGCGTTCACCACCACACCTTCAAACGTCCTACCATCTTGTAATGTCACATCGACCTATAATTCAAAAAAATCTAAACTTCACATATGTTTCACTACACAGATATGTTTCCTAAACAGAGTCCATCCAGTTATTGAAAGAACCCAATCTTATCATCTGCTTTAATCCCAGTTTACTATAGCTCCATTAGTTAACTATGTATTCCTCAAAACCAAAAGTCATTTTAACATCATTTGCCAATATTTTATTAACAAACAAACATAGTATGACATTTATTAACTTCCTGAAGAGACTATACACTCTAATTCATTCACAATATATTGGAAATATGGTATGTGTTCCTCAAACGGAACTTCATTTTTTTAAGATCCTTGGCAATATGGTATCAAGTGAACATAAGAGGTTTGACATTAACTTTTTGAGGGTAAAGAGACCATACACTCTAACTCATTAACAATCCTACATGCTTTTGAACTTACCCTCCCTTTAGAAGATTGACGAATGTTCTGAAAATCGACTACAACGTGAGCACAAGTCAATATCGTGCCATCAGCATCAATGATTGTTCCAGAACCAATACTCTTCCCCGTAGCAATCCCAAAGAAACCTATTCAGAAATCCCAAAGATCACCAAACCACTCCCTGTGAATTGAATTCTACAACCAAAGCATAACCGAGTAAATGTGATCAGAAGAAAAACAAACCAACCCTGAGGAACCGAGAGATTGACAACTGCTGGTCCTATTCTTGCAGCCGCATTGGCAATTGTATCTCTCCCCAAGTACCCGCTACTTGCTTTCGGACTATCCGAGTCTTCAGCTTGAGCTCTCTTATCTTCATTTGCAGGTGCTTCTGATTTTGGACTGACTCTTGCAGAAAACGCGGCAAAATTTCCTGCATATATCAAGAACTAACAGAATTTAGATTTTGCAACTCCAGATTATCTGAAACTACATAAACAGATATCAGATTTTATCACGAACCACAAAAGCTTTGATCTGGGCGATGAATCAGTCCCTGTGAAATCTGCCAAGGTAATGAGAGAGATTCCCGAACATATTCTGGAATAGCCACCGATACTCTCGTTCCTATAATACATAAGCGATAAGATCACATTTACCATTACGCCAAAGAAAGTACGGAAACAAAATTCTTAACTAAAAAAAAAATTCGAAAATGATGTTAGAGCTTAGATTACCTGCATCGGTGTTGGTTTTAGCATATACAACTCCGGAAGTAGTGGTAGCAGCAACAGCTACAATGCGAATAAGCGAGCTTCGCTTTGAAGATAAGACGGCTCTTCTCTGCCCAGAAAAACAACAACGGAGTTATGGGATTTGCTTAATCAATGAGTCGTTCATCATAATCGGGGAGAAAAACTTAACCAGAAAATTCATCATCGCAAAATCCTAGACTGAATCACTTTGATCTCGCTAAACCCCAATGTCACTCAAAACCTCCATAGATTTCCAGAATCGGGTAGAGACACACTCTCAAGTGCAATTTTAATGGATCTCTCAATTTAGGGCCCAGATAAAGCCCAAATTGGACGAACATAATAAATTGCACAATTTAGCTAACATGATACGGTTTATTACAACCTGATTTGTTGTCATTAATGGATCGACTTTTTCCGAATTTAGATATTAGAACTCACTTCTAACCTAACATTTAATTAGCATCAATCATCATCCTTCTCCAGAACACCAATCTCTTATTTTCATGGAATCGATGACGATGAAAGCAAGAAATCTAGAAAATTATTGAGCTTGATTAGGCTGAAAAACTGAGAACAGACCCAGAAATTAGTTATTTCATTACAAAATGGCGTTTAAAACCATAATCTTCATCATCTGGTTTCATAGACAAACCAAAAAAGAGAGACCCTACACAATCCCTAAAACAACAAGAGAAAACAAGATGTTCTTCAAAAGCAACAGCCTAAAAACATTGATTTTTCTTCAGAACAAGCTTTTAAGCCTTCTTGGGGGATTTGGTAGCAGGCGAAGCTTTCTCAGCTTGGGAAGAGGCAGCAGCTTTCTTAGGAAGAAGAATCGGGTTGATGTTTGGAAGAACTCCTCCGCTAGCGATGGTGACTCCGTGAAGCAATTTCCCCAATTCCTCGTCGTTCCTAATCGCCAGGCACAGATGCCTAGGGTTTATCCTGTTCTTCTTGTTGTCCCTCGCTGCGTTTCCTGCGAGCTCCAGAACCTGACACCGACGAAATATAGAGAGAGAGTAGATTCGTTAGATCATAATCCAAACGGAAATGGAATCTCGAATTTAAGAAGATCCATAGAATAAATCTGAATTCCATTTATCAATACCAAGTCTCAGAAACATTGCGATAGATTTAGACAATAAAATCGATTGTTTCCTAGCACAAACCCTAATTCCATTTCCTAAGAACCATTTCTCTAAACCAATCACAAAATGCACATCCGGAGATCAAAATCAGAAGCGTGTAGAGAATGAGATCTAGAATTTACCTCAGCGGCGAGGTACTCGAGAACAGCGGCGAGGTAAACGGGAGCACCGGAGCCGTACCTAAGAGCATACCGTCCTTTCTTCAAGTAACGAGCGATACGGCCGACGGGAAACTGAAGACCAGCCTTAGCGGACTTGGAAACACTCTTCTTCCGATCACCTCCACGTCTTCCTCCGGCACCTCTCGCTGGCTTCGCTGATGCTGCTGGTGACGACTCCATGATGATTCTTCTTAACAAACGGATCTAAAAAGCAAAGCTCTATTTGTGTTTTTCCCCTTTTTCGGTTGGTGACGTTTTGCGATTTGCGGAAATGAAGGACTCAACAATGTGTGTGTATATAAACCCCATGTACTGCCACGCTGGCAATCCGAGTTTCAATGACGTTATCCGCTCAGATTGTTTCTCGTTGGTTCTTAATCCAACGGTCACTGTGACACGATGAGTCGTCGAATTTACGTACTACACGTGGGAGCCGCAAAGGAGGGAGGATTTTGACACTCAAGTCTCAACTATCCTCAGCCGTTAGATTCATCCCCCACGCACGATATGATAATCAAGCTTTATCTTCTTCTTTATTTTATTTTTTAACAACAAAGATATTATTTAGATAATTCAGAAACTATAGTTTATGTATTTATAATTGGGCCCGTTCAAATGATTCGATTACAAAAAAAAACGCTTGATTAAGAAAGAGAGTTTAAAATATTAAACTGTAATCTCCTAAGCTCCATAACAAAACCTGAAGCATCATCAATAGCTGCTCGAGCTGAAACCAAAGATTCTTGGAGCTCAGCGTTAACGAGGTAATAAGAACATATCTCTTTGAGAATCACATCATGACGTTCTTGAAGCCTCGCCACATTCTCTTCCGCAGTAACCAAAGCCTCGTTCACTAGTCTCAGCTTCTCGATGGCTCGACGTCTCTGCCTCAAGATAGGACTGAGAGCAACGAAGATCGATCCCGAAACAGCAACTGAAGATAGAAATGTTATTATGCTTCCATAAAGATCCATTAATGGGAATGGTTTTGGTTAAAAGATAGAGAGCGATAAAGAATATTGAATATATATATTCTGGATTCATTACTTGAGAGGGTTAAGATATTCTTTGCTTCTCTATGGAACTTTCTTTCGTAACTTGAAAGGACGTTGTTGTCGTGATCGTTCTCTTCGGGGTTTCCTTTCTCTTGGACGTTTCATTGTCTCTAAACGCTGTCGTCGGATCTCAGGATCCGCCCATCCTTTTCCCCAGTCAGAGAAGCCACTGTATGTTCTCTGTTGTTCCAACGAAACCAGCATGTCGGCTTCTGGATATACATAGAGCGGCGTATCGTCTTGGAAACCAAGTTGCTTCTTCCCTTTCTCTGTTGGTTCTATAAACGTGATCTCAACTCGACGAGCCTGCATGCAACACAAGACCAGCAACAGGTTTTCAATAATTTAAGAAACTGAATATGTGACTGTTGCATTCGTATTGTACTTTACCTTGCTATCGATCTGTTTGATGTATCCTTTAGCTTCCATGATACGGGCAAGACCTTTCCACCAAAGACGATCTGTTTCCATGAACTTTGGGGACTGCATCAAAACCAAATGCATCATCACATGAATATCATCCAAGAATATAATGTACTATGTGATTTGTTAAATTATGAAGAAGATTACATGTTCCTTGACTCTACTGATGAAGAAGAGAAGATTCGGCTTGTGTGAGAATGTCTTCTGTTTGGTGTTGCCGAGTCCATAATCTTCATATGATGATGCGTACTCAGAGCTATTCTCTACCTGCAACTAATATACTAGCAGCGTTAGAGCCAGAGAGAATAGAAGAAACTATGTTTGATTGTATACTATCACTCATACAAAATGAGCAAATGAAATTATGGGATTGCTCAAAAGATTTACATGAAAAGCAGCGATTGCTTGAAACAAAAGATTAGCTTCCTCTCGTACATTTACTTGCTCCGGAGGTCCTTCAGTGCAAACATCACATCTGTTTCATAGATTGGAAAGGTTTTATTACGACAGTTTGATATTTCAACTTAATGGTTTTTAGAAAGAAGGATAGGACTTACAAGTTACACTTTTTGGAGCTAAAATCCTCCCCAAAGTACTCCACGAGTATTTTCACTCGACATTGTGAAGTGTTCATTCCGTATCTGCATAAGAAAAGAAGAATTAATGTATAACTATACAGAACGAAAAGTGATACATGCACTCGGAGGTATTTGACTAGTACGCAGACCTGAAACAGTCCGATAGCATTTTGTATGCTTGCTCTGTCTGTTCTTTGCTCCTACGGCTTGGCAAAAGCGTTGGTACTCTCGATAGATCAGCATAGAGTACTGTAAATCCGAGATTATTACTTACATCAACCATGTCAAACAAGAGGAAAATGTACACTGCCAAAAGAAAAACCAATAATTAGCTTACCGCACTCAGCCAATTCACCATCTCTTCCAGCTCTACCTGCTTCTTGGTAGTATGCTTCCAAACTCTGCAGTTTCGTTTCTTTTAATGAGATGTAGGAGAGAGAACAAGGAATTTGCATAGCACATAATTCTCAGAGATTGTAATGATAAATATATAAAAATCTTATCAAGAACTTTGAGACACCTGTGGCCAACCATAATGGATGATTTTCCGGACATTTTTCTTGTCAATTCCCATTCCAAATGCAATTGTGGCAACAACAACCTATAGATGAGTAACATGATTAATGATCTTCTACAGATTAGTCAGACAAAAAGGACTGGTAACAGAGAAGTCGATAACAGGATCGAACATAAAAGGTTGTATGTAAATACGTGCAGCTTATCTTCATGAAATTCCTGGTGAACTTGTCTGAGTTTTTTTTTTGGCAACTGTGGAAAATATGATAAACTGTTAAAACAGCCACAACTGCTTGATTTATAGTGATTTGATACCAGGTTAACAAAAAGCAAGAAATTTTTCAGCCCATACCGATGCATTATAAGCTGCAGCCTTCAGTCCAACACCACAGAGATATTTTGCAATGTTGACACTCTCTTTCCTTGTAGGAACGTAAATGATTGTCGGTCCTTCAAGATCCTTTTGCCGGAGACTATGTTTGTGTCCAGAATCATCAGGTGTCTGCTTTTCGGAAGGGACAGGTATATCCAGGATTTCACAAGGAGACGTTGCACAGAACTCGCCACAAGCAACTGAAATATTAAGTTACATGCAGTCACCAATTTTCTAATCAAAGTTATGAAATCTTTATAAACAGTTTCAAATCACTATCTGTTTCCAAACAAATATGAAGAAGGAGCATACCATCCCAATCATCAAAACTCTGGAAGATGTCTGTTTCATCTTCCAGATACTCTTCCGACATTTTTTCCCCATTTGAACTGTTTTTCTTTGCCAAAGAGTCTTCTGGATCCTCTTCATCATCATCGTAATCTGTCTCGTGAATGTTTTCAGCATCGTGATAACAAAAATCAGTCTGCTCCTCTGACTCTCTTGAGATCACTGCTAGCTTTTTCCCGGTAGCCTTTCTCGTATCAGAGTATAAGTCAACTAAGTTTTGGAAGTCCTTCGCATATGAAGATGCAAACTTGGTTCGACTATGTTTAACCTGAACAGACAAATAATAACTTTAGCTTTACATCTCATGATTCACACATCAGCACGAAGTATAAAGTTACAGATTAATATGCTAATCTCATGATAAAGTTTACGGATGCAAAAAGAGTTCCATAAATGTAAGTGAAATTGAATATGCGCTTGAAACTCACTGAGAATTGCAGATTTGGCCTGAAAAATGAAGTAAGCACAGTTTTTGTATCCTTTGAGAGGTGAAGTGACTCAAGAATATCTTCTCGTACGTGATCTGTGGCTGTTGCAGTCAATGCCATTATCGGCACATCATATTCCAAGAAATCCAAATTGCTAGCACAGAATTTTTCCCGCAACACAGATAATTTCCTAAAGATACAACAGAAAGGAGATTTGTTTAGAAAAGAAGATAACACAAAGCACTTGCGGGAGATAACAATTGCAGTTTTTTCTCTCAAAATCGTACCTGTAGTGAGGACGAAAATCATGCCCCCACTTTGATACACAATGAGCTTCATCTATTGCAAAAAGAGCAATTCCACGAGTCTTGGCGAGCTTCTGGAGTGGCTTAATCAGTCTGCAACAGTAGATTTTAGTATTTTTCTTAACCAAGAAGGCAAGAACAAAAGAATGTAAATAAATGCATTTAAGAGAAATCTTAGAAAGTTGTGATGTGTACCTAACGACTGTCTCAGGGCAAACATATATGATCTGATACATTCCCTGCATTGCTTTCTCTTCTATGCGATTATCGAGTTGGCCTGACCCAAGAAAACAAGCAGAGACTCTGTGACTTGATAGCTTCAGGCACTGATCATGCATCAGGCTTATCAAAGGTGAAATTACCACAACAACCTTTCCAGTCAACAATGCTGGAATCTGAAAGCAAAGAGATTTCCCTGCATGGTAAAGACACAGAAACCCCAATTAGTATGGTATTTGACTCAATGTCAAAACGTAGAAGGCATCAAAGAACTAAATAAGAATCTACCAGATCCTGTTGCAGCCAAAACAAGACAGTCTTGGTGAGCCACCCACATTGACAAAGCTTCCCTTTGGAAACTTTTCAGTGATGAAATACCAAACCGGTTCTGTAGTATAGAGTTAACTCTTCTCTCCCACGTTGATGATGAAGCCTCTGAGCAACCATTTGTGAACTTTTCTTCAGAAAACACTGGAGCAAAAGACTTTATCATCTCTTCTGAAGGATCAGGCAACTGAGAATCCACTACTGCGGTCCCAAAGCTATCTCCTACTTTCTTGTTCTGGTTCATGGATTTAAAATGGTCAAGCAAACTCGATTGTCGCATTGAATCCGAAGAAAACGAAGATGGCAAAGCTCGTCTTTTGCCAATGGTCTTATTATTCTTTGCAGGGCACAGTGAACTAGCCGGCTTAAAACCACCGGTCCTGTGATGTCCCTTGAGAATATACTCCACAGCGTCATCACATGACTCACCTACAGCTTTCACAGCCTCTAAAGCATCCAACTTTTCAAAACCCATTTCAACAAGCTTCGTCACAACTTCATTAGACGACGAAGCTAGTTTCTCCATCGAATTTAAAACTGTTTGGGCAAATAAAGGACAGACCTTTATATGGATAGGCTTCTGAGACAGTAGTCAGAGGATCATACAACTACGTTAATTCTACTGACGCAATGACGCATTATGCATAACTACTGGATAATTCCAATTTGGGAACTCCAACCCCTAATCAAAATTTTCGAATTAACTAACAATGTTCCGCCACCGATTTCACGCCAAACACACAGACCTTTCGAGCTTAATCACTGACCTTGAACGAATGATTTTCTGGGAAACCCGCAAGCGAGAAGATGGTTGGAGATCGCAATTAAGAACCCTAGGCGCCAAAATTAATCACTGTGAGAAATCAATCATCAGCATTGGCAATTTCAGGAAAGACAAAAGTGCATCCAATTTTGCCGCTCACTTGCCTCGGAATGACGTCGTTTTGGCCATAAACTATCATAGGCTGGTTATACATTTTAGAAGAATATTTTTTTGTCTACTCACTAAAATGCTAGTCCTTTTATTAGAAAATAGTGTGGTGAAAAACAAAATTTGGAAACGTAGTTCTGAAGGAAGATTTTGCATACTACGTTATTCCACTCAAGTTTTTTTTTTGTAATATACAGCATGGAAACGTTTGTTTGCAAAACCAAATTCGTTAATTTGTGTTAGTTCCTCATTTCCTCTCATTCATCTGCACCCTTAGTAGTAGTGTCCTCCTCCTAAACTCCTCATGCAATACGTATCAGTGGTGAAACCATCTAACACTGCCCATTTTTTTCTCATTTGAGAAAACATTCGGCAGCCAAAATTCGTTATGAAGTTAGTATCAAGCCATATTTATTAATTATCGGCGACTATGACCGAATCACATCGATAAATTTTGAGATGACTACTGCAGAGTCTTCCTACTTAAGAGCTATTTTTATGCATCTCTACAAACATATATTGTATTACATCTTCATTATGAATGTTCAACACACATCAATGGATTACATCATTGAACCAAGAATAGATTACAAGACTTCAAAGTTCCTACTGTAAAGAAGAGTTTGGCTTTTGGCAGTGTTTCCCTTTTACTAGATTGTTATAATAATATAATTATTCAAGTAATTTAAAATATCTTTTGGTATCTATATAAACTTAAAAGTATATCTTCTCACCCTATGTCAAAACCCATTTGCAATAGAAAAAAACAGAGTGAAAGATTTTGGTATGATTTATGAAAAAAGTATCTTCAAAAATAGTTTAATGAAAAAATATAATATTTTGTAGAAAAAACAACAACTTTAAATGATAATGGAGAATATTATCGGCTAAAGGAATCCCAAAAAGTTATAGAAAGGCTAGAAGCGATGACTTCGTTTCTATAATACACACGAAGTTGCATCTATTCCCTCTCCCTCCGTTTCTTCCTCTTTCTCTCGAATGGACTTAGGAACACAGATCGGAACAGAGATCAAAACAGAGACAAGACAAGAAGAGAGACATGTTTTCGAAGAATACCCTGAACCTCTCAGATACACCGTAAGTTCATTTACATATAATTGTCACCCTTTTAATTTTTCTCTTAAGAAATATTTCTTCTTTAACGTTGTTGTTTGCAGACATGGGTTTTGAGAGTTTCTATCCATTGCGAAGGATGCAAGAGGAAAATCAAGAAAATATTGAGCAAAATCGATGGTAAAATATAAGCTCTTCACGTGTGTTCATTCTTTATAGATTCTTCGTAGACGTTGAGAGACATTTTCTTCTTCTTTTTTTTCCTTATAATCAATCATTACTAAAATATATGATTTAGGTGTGTATACAACGAATATCGATGTGAAGCAACAGAAAGTAACGGTGATTGGAAACGTCGAGCCGGAGATTCTGATCAAGAAGATCATGAAAGCCGGTAGACACGCGGAGCTATGGCCAACGTCAATGGACAACAACAACGATTGTAATTACCAGAGAGAGAACAAACCAAGGAAACCTAAAAACGAAGACGACGAGAGCAGTGGCGATGATGAGGACGACGAAAACAACAATGGCGGCGGTATGGACGGTGGTGCATGCATTGGTGGTGGCGGCGGCGGCGGAGGAGGAGGAGGAGGTTGTGATCAGGTTAAACAAGTTGTGACTTTCATCAACGGTCAACCTCAACCTCCGACAGGTAATGGAGCACCGAAGAAGAAGAAGAAAAAGAAAAAGAAGAAGAAGAGCTTAGGGAGCACGACGGTGGTGATGGAAGGAGGAGGTGGTGGTGGTCCGCCGCAGAACGATGGACCACCAGAGACTGTGATATACTCATCAGCTCCACCAGATCATCAGCAGCAGCATCCGTATCCGATGGCTCACGGTTCTCCACGTCATCATCCGCATCAAATGTACGGACCGCCTCCTCCAACGTATTATCACGTGCAGCCTCAAACGGCGCCGTCCTATACGGTCAGCTACAACACGGCGCACGGGCCGGGTAACGGTGGAAATGAGACGGCGTCGTATTACGCGGCACCTCCTCCTCGTCCAACGTCGTATTATTCTTACGAGTACGTGGACACTGGCTATGAATCTCCACCGCCCGAATTTTATTCGTATAGATCTCAGCCGTCAGATTCTTTTGAAGCACTCAGCGAAGGCAATCCAAACGCTTGTGGCGTTATGTGATTGGCCAATTGGGTTTAAGTTCTTAGAATCAAATTACATAATTGGGGCATCTTGTAAAATGCCGAATGATGTGTACAAGAGGGGCATTTTCATAAACAGCTACCGAAGACAATCCGGTAATTACATTAAATTAATTATATATACCTTGAATAAGAAGACATTCGCCACAATGAAATTTCACAGTAATGGCATACAGTACTATGTAAATCTCCTGTCCCAGATAAGAATTCTGATATTACAGTACAGATCTGAGAATTTCCACTATGCCAACAATATATTACCATGGTTTAAACCTGAAATACGATGGTACAAAAATTGTTTGTTAATCAAAATTTGTAGAAAACATACAGTATTATTCTGTCACTTAGTATGTTATGGATTAAAACCAGTAAGCTAATAATAAGATACGGAAACGAAAGCGACATGGTGAGGTACTATTTTCGAATATCATTTTCTGAGTGCAAGTTTTAGAATAACATTGAGGAGAATATTTGGACTTATTAGAGAAGAATAAATCTTTTTCGGAGATGATAATTTAAAAAAGCGAGTTTTTTTAGCTGAAAGGGAATAAGAATAACCGGGAAAGAAAGATAAATTTGAAGAGAAGGATGGCTTTTGCGGGTTTTTCAGATGCTTTCAGAAAGCATATTTGATGACGAAGAATATGTATTAGTCTCCTCAAGGAATCGTATTGTTCGACTGGCCTTATATGTTTTAGTTTAATACAAAAAATTGTATTTTTCCTTATTCAAAATTTAAGGGGAAATTGGCAAAGTACCCCAAAAAAGGTCTTTCTTGTCTATTACTCTTTTTTTGACTTTGGCCATTTTTTTCCATAATTGCCCTTCAATATTGTTTAAACATGATAATGAATATTTTTTTAAGTGAACACAATTTCTAAAAGTCCTATAAATGATCTAAAGAATGTGTAAAATATTTGAATATTTTTAAAAATGTTTTGGATGGTTAAAAAATTCTTTGAAGTTTTGGTTCTACAAAGTAAAATATCAAAGCAGAATACGCTTTCTACAAGTTATTCGCAAGTCTAACCGTCGTAGGATATGATATCTACAATTTCTTCATTCATCTTCCGGATTAGACTTCGATATCTACCATATACAATACACTCTACCATTTTGTAGAATTCGCTCCAAAAATATTCTACGAATACACCATCCGCTACTACTCGTAGATTCAAATTCTACGGTAAACACTGCTATCTACCAGTCATAGTTTTCGTGTACTACATATTTCATGTTTTTCTGCAAGGCGTAGAACTAGGATCTACTAAAAAGAAGACTTCTACAATCCGTAGTATTCGTGTTTTCACAGGATGTTCTACTAAATAGGTTAGTTCTACATTGTGTAGAGTTCATCATCTGCAAAAATCGAGAGAATATTGCAAAAAAATATTTTTCAAATCTTTGTTTCCTTAGACGAGCGGCGGCAAGGACGAGCGGCGGCGAGTGACTGCAAGATCTTCGATTCGGCGGAATTCGGTCCGAAGGAAACGTTCGTCAAGAAGAGAGCAAGGACGACGAATGGCGATGAGCGGCGGCGAGATTTTGGATTCGATTTTAGGAGGAGCGATTTTCTTCGGCGTAGTGAGCGAGAAAAGTCGAGTTTAGGTCGTGGAGAGTTTCTGTCGATTTTATTTTGTTTTATTATTCTATTTTTAGTTTTATTTTTCTTTTATGTTTTAATTGCAAAAAAATCGAAAATAGCTGATTTTCTCAATTCACTTCATCATTTCAATTTGAAGGTTAAAACTGTCCAAATTTCACAAAAAAATGTATTAGGACAAAAATGAAATGGAAAAGTGTAGTGAGACAAGAAAGACCTTTTTTGGGGTAAATTGGCAATTTTCTCAAAATTGAATTAGAATCATATATCTCATACACTTTGTAAATTGAAAGTGAAAGAGAAAAAGATGAGGACAACATGTGAAATGTGAAAAGAAATACTATTGTTCAGAGTTTCAATGGTTCAATATAAGTTTAGCAAAATTATTTATGTTCAATTTCGAAAAATGGGAGAGTAGGTTTGTTAAAATTTATCTCGAAATCTTAAAACTTGGGAAGGAGAAAGGTTCGACAGATTGGAGATAAAAACACTAAAGAGGAGAAATTAGAACAAGATCATTAAAAAACCAAGAGTCGAGCAAACATCATTACTTCAGTATGTTCGATAATCTTTTCTTAAGGAAAATAACAGAATTCAGAAGTCCCCGCCAAAAAAATAGGTATAAAGGCTCTTTCTTAGTGCTGTTTGGCTTCGACCTTCTTCTTCTGCCATAGCCTGTCGATGCCACTGTCTGCGTCTCCCTGCAATTGTTCATTATTTAAACAGTTAAAGTGTTTGCTCAAGATGTCAAGTTTTTTTATCTCCTAAAGACATTCTAAATCTGATAAAAAACAACATTCTCGACAAATCAACAGCTTTGGAATAGGAAGCATCTAGAGGTATATAAGATAAGTTGTGGCACAAACCTGGGCACGAACGAAACCGCAGAGAGCAAAGGTGGAGGAGTATCCGGTGTAGATGCCATCAGCGTCTAAATGACCAACGTTGAGCTGCACAGAGGCATGATCCTTTGATGTGATCAACCGGTTTGTAGCAGAGCTGCCACATCACTCAAACAAACAATAACCAATTTGTCAATTGAGAGATTACAAATCAAATGATAACAGAGACCAAAAATAAGAAATGTTGTATTACCATTTCCTGGGAATGTAGAGCTCTGTAATAACACCCTCTTCGTTCTGCATGATTAGCTTGAAGAGTAGACGAATCTAAATCCAAATGACTGCAAAAAGCAGAACAAGTACAACAATTTACGAATCAGGACACAGTGCAAGAGTCTGAGATCGTAATGATTGGAAGAGAAATCAACATGACAATCTGTTTATTAGCATTAGTTGGTCCTGAAAATTACTGAATTATTCAAGAAGAACAAGAGAACATTCAAATTAGATCGAGATTGTAGAGAAGTCAATAACTAGAGATACAAATTAGCACCGGCGATTGAAACTCTAACAAGCGAGGAAGAAGAAATTAAAAGCAATACTGCAGCGACAAAAAATGGCAAAACTGAGAGCAAAACCTACAATTGAACATCTTAAGGTATTTCTAGTGAGCCAGAGCTCTAGTATTTGCCAGATTCACTACAAACTAAGCATTGGCTATATTCCTGTTAAATATAAACAGACTAACAGCAAAAATCGACAATTTAAAAAAAATAAAATCAAAGGTATGTAAAATACAAATCGAAAAGTTTTCTAAAAAAGATATGAGCCCATTTTTCCTTACAACTAACCAGATCGCAATCGAAATTACAATGGCAGCTGAAACAAAATCAGAACGATGAAGCAGAGTGTGTTTGGTGTTTACCTGAGGAGAAGCAAAGCAAGTGCGGCAACGGAAGAGAGAACGGCGAGAGCGAGAAGCCACAGCGTTTATACTTGCGAAAAAACCCTAAGTTTTTAATCGGGTTTGAAATAAAATTCTGTTACCTCTTGGCCCATTAAGGCCCATTTTTCTAACTCCAAAGTTTAAGAAATCGTTTGGAACTTTGGGCAGTTTTGCATTGTATCATGGAGCCAATAACGATTATATTTTTACTGTATTTTCTCATTTCAAGTAGTAGAAAACCCTATTCTGATTCTCCACTGAAAACCTGTCTGTTCTAAATATTTAAAAGTTTGTTCCTTTGACCAAAAACAAAATGTTTGTTCCTTTCTCCCACTTTTTTAAGAATGGTGGACAAACAAGATTCTTCATATCTTTGGTAATCTTATTGCCGGTGTCTTTTACCGTTTTACAGGACCAAGAATATAAATTGCTTTGCTTTATGATTAATTTGTTTTATTTCATTCACTTTCTGGTCAAAAATCTAAACTATCTTATATTGTTTCTTTTTGGGTAAATTAAAATGACTCTTATTTTGTCGCACACTAGTATTATAAAGTTTCATGATGCAATATACCAAATCAATGTGTACGAACCACACAACGTACCAACCAGCTAAACTTTTTGTTTAATCAGCAAGATGACATACAATCGTGTGGATGCCTAACTAATCAATCAAAATATGATGTTTCTAAGTCGGATTCACCAACATAATATAGTACTATATATGGTAATGGTACATTTGTATATGATGTTTTGAAGTCGGATTCACCAGCATAAAGTATTAATTATGACGTTTTTAATAGTACTATATATGGTACATTTATAATGATAGTGTCGATTGAAAATGCACTGATAAAAAATGCATGTTTGTAAGCACATAGAAAGGTGGAGACGCTATGAGTATTTATTCATTTTTGCATACGTATAATATTTACTCGCAACGATCTTATTTTGCTTATAGCATCGTTTACTTTGCTTGTTTTGGTATATAAATATAACTTGTCAACCCTTGCGATGATCTTGTTGTTATGTAAGTGGTGGTGGTTTTTAGGAGGAGTGAGCTACACGTCTTTAGTTTGATTCAACTCTAAAATAAAATATGAGAGGACGCCGACCAAATATCTGTTAAAATGCTAACCTGTGAATAATAATACAAGGCTTCTATACAGTAATTTATGTTAATTTGTTTCCCCTTCCACTTTGATACTATTATAACAACATATGCAAGGCTACAAGCATAACATTATAACTAAGAAAATAAAGAAATTATACGTGTAATGAGTCTAATGACAAAAGCAATGGTGTTTCCGTAAATATAACCGACATGTTGTCCATTCCAAAAAAACTTCCTTGAGTTATAAAGAGGCTAACGACCAACGCTGAGCTTGTCGTCTTCAAACACTAAAAAAGAGAAGCTGGAAGCCTCTGACTCGATCAGAAGTTTTTTTGTAAAGAGAAATGGTGAACGTTCCTATGATCTACGCGGTCATCGCGATTCTCGTGACCGTTATCGCGACCGCTGAAGCCGGCGGCTACGAAGACGTGTTGGGGTTAGTCGCCCGAGCAGGATCCTATGCTAGCTGCAAAGGATCAATCGCGGACTGTATAGCCGAAGAAGAAGAGTTCGAGTTCGATTCTGAGATCAGCAAGCGCATTTTAGCGTCGAAGAAGTATATAAGCTACGGTGCGATAAGGAAGAACAATGTTCCTTGTTCCCGACGCGGCGCATCTTACTACAACTGCAAACGTGGTGCTCAGGCTAATCCTTACCGACGCGGTTGCAGCACAATTACGAGGTGCAAGCGTTGAATTTTGAATTTCTTGTGTTTGTCTTATTTGTGCTCGTTTACTTTGTTCGTTTTTCGTTGGGATTTTTTTTTTTAATACTTAATTTCATTCACGGAGATGTTGGTTTGATTGTTAAATAAATTAAATCCTGTTACTATACTATACATACATATGCTTCTTTCTGCTCTTCGTTTGATAGTAATTTGTTTATATGTGTGGGAAATGATCGAGATGTGTTCGTTGGTTAATACTAGGACAAATACTTTGGACCTTGTTTGTTTAAGAAGATCAGCACTTTCTTTGCTTTCCAGAATCATATATATATATGTGAGCATAATGGATCAATGTGACTTAATCAATGCTTCAGAAACTGTGGCACAGTATTTGTTACAAAGTTATTTCGAAGTTTGATGGACTAGTTTAGGCGCTTAGCCAACTTGGTGAATGTGTAACCGAGTAATCGATCACAGTCGGAAAAGCCGTTTTCTGAAAGAAAGATTTGACAATGTTATCGATCCAAAAAAGGAAAAGAGGAAGAGAAAGCAAAAATGTATATATAGAGATTGAAAACAAAGGCAGAATCAAATCGTTTTTTTATTTGGTTGTTGGCAGCATGTTGGTTTATCTAGTAATCATGGGGCCAAGTCCAACACAGCCTAACACCCAACATTTGATTATATAAACCGTTGATTAGCTAAAAATTTATCTTTTATAAATTAAAAGACTGACCAGGTCACATTTACTCTCCGTTTCTACATATATATCGTTGTAACTTAGATTTCTTCAAAATGAAATCGTCTTCAAAACCTCCAGCAACATTTTTGTTGATACGAGAGTGCCTGCTTTTTTTTAATCTTTATTATTACTTTCAGGTAGAGATTACAAAGTCAATACACAGAACGTTCAGATATGAGAGGGACTAATTAATTTTTACCTAAAATTAATTAAAAAGTTAAATTTTAACAAGTGAACTATAGTGTTCACGGAGATGAACCTACTGCCTCTGTAATCCAGTAATTCACTAAAGTTGTATTTGATCAGAAAAGTAATCGGTAAATTGGCCGGAGCCGCGTCATTAATGAAGCTCTCAGGTTGAAAAATGCAATTTTTAATGAAGAAGATCCAATTATTATATGGCTTTCAAAGCCACGTCATTTATGGGGCCGTAAAAAAAAATGATTTTTCGGTTCCACCTGCTCTCCGTATCTTCTACTCTTCTTCAAACTTCCATAAGTGGAAGAAGATGAAGATCATTCGTAATTTCGTATACGCATCAGTGGGAGGAGGACGCGACGATGGTGAATTCGTATACGCATCTTCGTTTCACCATTTTCATCTCCTTCTCCCTCGCAGCAGCTTCTTCCTTCAAGCTCACCGCTTCCCATTCTCCGTCGTCGCTTCCGAAAGCCACCGCCGGTGATCTGCTCTCTGTTCTAGGACCACCCTCCGCCGCGTCGACCCTTAACCCCACCGTGTCTCGAGAAATCCGGTCGTGTCTCAGATTCCTCGTCCCCTTCAAACCGGATGAATCTGGACCGGAATTGGGACGATGCTCGCTCCGGACCGGACTCTGTTCAGGGAAAATCGACGCCGTCGAGAAGCGGAGCAAGTTCGAAGAGGACAATTCTCTCGTCTGGTGGCCACCTGAGCCGGTTCTCGAGCTCGCTCGTCTCGCTGTTGACTCCGGTGGCGATCCCGGCGCAATTCAGCGATCCCTCGATCCCAAAATGATCCCGGTTCGTCAGAGATTAACGCTTAATTTGGCTAATGTTCATCAGAAAGTGTTTGAATTGTTTAAATTCGGTTTCGTGTAGGTTCCTGATGTCGAAGGATCAAAGAAACGGAAATGTCAGCTCACAAGAACTCCATATGGCCGTCACTTCATAGCAGAGGTAAAAGCTATGTCTTTTTTAACGTTATTTGTGTTTCTCTGAGTCAGAGAAAATGGTATCATGATCTGATTGGTGATTGCAATGAACAGGAAGCGAACTCATATTTCGAGTTCTTGTTTCATCTAATTGAATCTAGGGGTCCTAGCGTCGGACTGAATGTTTCCTTGACTCGATATGATTTGTTCCATGGCCATCTCTTCCTCGCCTCAGATTCTGGACGCCTTGGAATATTGTAAGTCCCTCCCTTGTCTTCCCAATATACACTAGGGTCATGTTCTGTGTATGAGACCGTTGTTGCCAAATCAATTTATAGAAAGGTTAAACATAAATGATGACTGTTGGAAGAAATTTATAGAGTATTTGAAGTAGATTTTTAGCGAGTGTTGTTGATCAGTATCGTTTGCTGATGAAAACAAAATGGTAGGTTTCATGCTAAAGAGTATCCAGCCTTTGACAAGAAATTGTTTCCGTACAACATGGGGTATTGCCAGAGAGGTAATCTGTGATCTTGTCACGTGTGACTAGACTATTCTTGCAATCTCTTGCAACAGAGAAAATGGTCTCGGAAATTCCTCTATCGTTCTTTAGTAGTAAGGTTGTATCTCCTTTCTGTTAGGATCTGATGTGAAGTACGGTGATGAAATGAACTTGAGAAATATCCTCTGGCTTGCTCCATTACCCAGCAAATCTGCTCCAGGTTGGCTTGCTCCAGGTATCACTATTTTGATTCAAACGCATACAAGAGTACTCTTGTTGATTTCAGAACGTTGTCTTGTGTTATGTTTCATCTGAACTTTAGGTTTTTCTTTGATTGATCCATAGGTGTACTTGTGGTGCTTGATGCGCATCCAGATGGAATGATATACCGAGATCTCATCCCTAACTATGTTAAGTTTGTGAGAACAATATACGAAGGTTTGAATAACTCTGACTGAGCCTTGTCTCATCTCACCTCATCCTGTATTTCCTTCATTGTAGATCACATGGATTATATACATACAAGATTTTAATGATCTATTGAAATTTTCTGTCTTATCCTTCTGCACCAGATGATTTGGGAGCAACCGCTGTTGATGTCAATTACTTGAACGTCGGAGCTGAGGAACCTGATTATCAGCTTTTCTTGTGCTGAAACCAGCTACACATTCACAATTCAACACTTGTGTGATTGAGATTATGTCAAATATGGTCGAGGTTCAATAAGTTTGGAGTTGGTAGCTAACTCTCAAGTGTAATTACCGGGTGTTTAACCTTAGGATTAGAATTTACAAACGGCTTCAACTTCAAGTTAGCTTCGGTGTGTCCCATGATTGTGATTAGTAAAATATGTTAAAAGCTAAAAACGTTAAAAATCAAAAAGCTCCGATGCCGGGAATCGAACCCGGGTCTCCTGGGTGAAAGCCAGATATCCTAACCGCTGGACGACATCGGACTTCGTTGATAGTTTACTACATAGATAATTATATCAATTAGAACCAAAGTGGGAAAATAAAATATCGTAAAGTCTAAGGTTACAAGTGTAAAACACTTAAAAGTTCAGATTGACCTAAATGACCACCGGTTAAATTACAAATACGTCCCGCTGCCAGAAGTCAAGAGGAAAGCCAAAAAGTAGTAAAGGGAAGCCGATTTCGAAATTTCGCAGCTTCCGTCGTCTTCGATCTATTTCTTTCTGCTCATCGCTCTCTTCTCTCACAATCGTTAATTTCTTGTGCAAGAGTAAGTCAATCTTCTTAGTATATTGCAACCCTTGTTTCAGTTTTTTTAAGTGGCCATATAATTGCTAGGGTTTTGTTCTGTTCTCTCTATTGCTCCTTCCGCATCTAATGGAGGGTTTAATGTTATATACTCCTTTATTTTGTTTTCAGGTTCTTTACGGATTTATAATTCCTCTGATTTGAGAAGATGGTAAGTTACTCGTTGGACTTAAATGGATCTAGTTTTTTTTTTCTTTTGTTCTTTTCTAGTTATGTCTTATGATCAGTATAATTTCGAAATTTTGACATTAGCTTTTGTTTTGATTTTGTAGCTTCCTCTTTCGCTGCTCAAAACTGCTCAAGGGCACCCTATGGTAAGTGGACTCTTCGACCTTTGATTGTAAATTTTGTAATATATGGATCCAAAATTTGATTAGCTGCGTTTAATTTTTTTGGATATGTTGCGTTAAGGGTGTTTTTGCATTGATGAAAGTTGTGTGCTTTGCATATCGTTTGATGGTTGAATCGTTTTGGCAGCTTGTGGAGCTCAAGAATGGAGAGACCTACAATGGGCATTTGGTGAATTGTGATACGTGGATGAACATCCATCTGCGTGAAGTCATCTGTACATCAAAGGTTAGCTTTTGCTTTCGATTATTGATACAATTTTTCCACCTTTATGTATTCCGTGATTAAAATTTCTGTGTGGTTGACACTAACATATATTGCTGCAGGATGGAGACAGGTTTTGGAGAATGCCGGAATGTTATATCCGCGGTAACACGATCAAGTACCTTCGAGTTCCAGACGAGGTAATGTACTCTTTTGTGTTTATATGCTAATTGTTTGATATAGGTCTTTTTCTTTCTTTCTTTTTGGTCCCCTTTTTCTCTGGAATGATGATGCTTAGCCAAATCAGATATGTGCTCCAAGAGGCATGCCTCTTGTTGTAGCGCGTCTCAGACGATATCACAGAGAATGGTTGTTGCCTGACCAGAATATTGACTCACTTGTGTTGTGTTTCTGAAGCCATCAACTCCATATCTTGAAATATTCTCTATTGCATCTCCTCTTTTTTGTCCTGCTATGCTCAAAATACTCTTAAAGCATTTACGATATCTGGAAGTGACTGTCATTAGCTGTCTCTGTTCTTACACCTTCTGAAAGATACTTCTACCTAGATTGAGCTGACTTACATTGTTTGCTTCTCTCTTCAGGTAATTGACAAAGTGCAGGAGGAGAAGACTCGCACAGGTATAGTTTTCTCACTTCTTTATCTTGCCTTTCAGCTATTATTTGCTTTGAACTTTTGAGGTGTTGTATATTCAACTGGTATGATCTTTCTTGTGGAGTGCAGATAGAAAACCACCAGGAGTTGGACGTGGAAGAGGACGTGGTATGGATGATGGAGGAGCCAGAGGCCGAGGCCGAGGAGCTTCAATGGCCAAGATGAGTGGCAACAGAGGTAAATTACAGCACTAAAGCTGTCACAACATTCTGATTATACTAGAAATACACCAAATTTTTTATGAACTTTTTTGGTAGTTTTGTCTGGAATTTTAAGCTAAACTCTCGTATGTTGTGTAAAAACAGGAGCAGGTCGTGGGCGTGGTTGATGCAACTTTTGTTTGGTAGCTTCTCTTGCTGCTGATGCACTAGTGTGATTGTAGAGGAGACCAATGTCACATAATAAGGAGAGGATTTGAAATGCTTTTATAATGTGATCGTTTCTTCTTTTTATATATGTAATGTTTCTTTGCCTTAAGACCAGAGAAGAAACGTGGAAGGTTGCTAATTATATTCGTTATGGACAAGGGCAGTGTTTTTCGATTCTCCCTTTGATCTTAATGTTTCTTCATTCTTTTAAAGGCTGAAATATACGAAGCTGTGTTGCTGTTTTACTTGCGCTCCCGTCAAAAGACATAAATTTTGTGGTGTTTAAATAATTGATACTACTGAATTGCTGATTTATTCCTCTCAATTCCATTCATCTAATGATAACGAAAGTGTCAATTTTAGTCCAAGAATTTGTTTGTAAAGACATACCGATATTACATCAATTTCTGTAAGTTAGACGGACACACTATACAGGACCTGTGATTTTATTAAGGGTTATGATAAATGATATGAAGGTCCATAAAAAAATTCATGGAGGTAAAAGATGAAAAATACATTCAGGACCTGTGATTTTAAATCCTTTGATAATCTGAATGGTGTCACGTTTTTAAAAGCGTTCATTTAAAATGTCGTCAACATTATAATCTAATGCTATGCTGATCAACGACACTCGCTAAAATCCTCACCAAACGATGTTTAACATTCTTGACAATAGGATTTTGGTATGTCTCTGTTTTAAAAAATATATATATATCATAACCCTGTTTTTAAAATTATACAGTCAAATAACTTGTATTAGAGAAAAAGGGTTATGATAATGATATGCTTCAGGACCTGTAATTTTAAATCCTTTGATAATCTTAGCATCAGCATAACAAAATGGTGTTACACACGCTCCACAGCTAAACTGTTCGTTCCTTTCGAAGTAGAAGAAACTCGGAAAGTGATGGCGGAAATCAAAGTGGAGGAGAGGAGGAGTCACGATGAACACTTACTCGTATCCGGAGAAACCGCTTCCACTCAAAGCCTCCCCGCAAAGAGACGGCTTGCTTCTCTCGACATCTTCCGCGGCCTCACTGTCGCTGTATCTTTCTTCTATCTCTCTCTCTGCTTCTGTGAATTTCGAAGTTGGGTATCTGAGCTTGAACTGAAAAATTCGACTTGTGACTTGTGAGTGGAGCAGTTGATGATCCTCGTGGATGACGCCGGAGGAGATTGGCCAGCGATTGCACACGCTCCTTGGGAAGGTTGCAATCTGGCGGATTTCGTCATGCCTTTCTTCTTGTTCATCGTCGGCGTCTCCATCGCGCTTGCCTTCAAGGTTTTCTCGCAACCCATATAATCCCATTTCAAGTTCGAACTTGATAGCTCTCATAATCCTTTGTTTTCTCTCTTTTTTTTTTTTTGAATTTTAGAGGATCTCGAACAAATTTGAAGCTTGTAAGAAGGTGGGTTTTAGGACCTGCAAGCTCCTCTTCTGGGGTCTTGTATTGCAGGGTAGTAATTTTCTTTGCCCTGTAACCTCAAAACATATCATTTGAATTCGACTTCGTGATGGATAGTGGACTACTGAGATTTCTTATGCTGCGTAGGGGGTTTCTCTCATGCTCCTGACCAATTAACCTATGGCGTTGATGTGACTATGCTGAGGTTTTGTGGGATTCTCCAGGTGTTGTCTCTGGCTCAAGATTCATATTGCCTGCTCATGTTTGACTTCAGAAATATGTTTTATGTTTCCATGTAGAGAATAGCTTTATCCTATTTGGTAGTAGCATTGGTCGAAATCTTCACAAAGGACTCACATGATGAGAATCTGTCAACTGGAAGGTTCTCAATATTCAAGTCATATTATTGGCATTGGTAAAGACTTGTCAGAAAGAAGAAAGTCATGAGAATTGGATCTACAGTTTCGGATTAATCTTGTTTGCTAGTACGTTCACAGGATTGTGGGTGCATCAGTTCTCGTGATATATCTGGCCGCACTCTATGGAACGTTTGTTCCTGACTGGGAATTCATTGTCGTTGATAAAGATAGCACTCTCTATGGGAAAATCCAATCTGTAAGTCTTTTGATCTTGCAATGTAATGACCATTATGAAATGTTGTGTCCACGTATGTGATCAGATTTTTATACGGATCCTTACTAGGTACAATGTGGAGTGAGAGGAAAGCTAAACCCTCCTTGCAACGCTGTTGGATATGTTGACAGACAGGTTTTAGGGATCAATCATATGTATCACCATCCTGCGTGGAGACGATCCAAGGTACACTACCCAAGCTGTCATAAAAGAAAGGGTCGATCATGTTTTATGTCAATGGACTCAATCCTAATGTGTTCTTTTGAGTTTTTTAGGCTTGCACCAGTGTTTCCCCTTATGAGGGATCATTACGCCAAGATGCACCGTCATGGTGCCATGCTCCGTTTGAGCCTGAAGGACTCTTAAGGTTTGGAACTTGTCACTAACCGAGCATCATCATCCTCTTCTTCAGAAGTTTATATAACACTCTGAAACTTGTCTGATTCAGCTCCATATCTGCTATTCTTTCTACTGTCATCGGAGTACATTTTGGACACATCATCTTACACTTGAAGGTATGAAAACATAAGCCTGGCGCTCCTACGAACTATCACTGTTTTCGTCTTCTCGATATCATCATTACAACATTACCAACAACATTTTCAGGGTCATTCAGCTCGGTTGAAACATTGGATCTCCACTGGTCTCGCTCTCCTCACTCTCGGACTCATTCTCCATTTCACCCACTGTGAGAAACACCTTGTTTTATTTATGATCCAACTAAAAACTTTCTCTTCTCTTAAACACATATTACAAACTCATAATTCTTGCAGTGATGCCTTTGAACAAACAACTCTACAGTTTCAGCTACATATGTGTGACCTCCAGTGCAGCCGCGCTCGTCTTCTCTTCCTTGTATTCGCTGGTGATTCTTGTTCCTTCACATTGACAACTAAGAATTCTTGACAAATTTTTTGCAGAAGACAGGTTTATTTTTTTATGATATTTGCAGGTGGATATATTGGAGTGGAAGGTCATGTTTCTGCCTCTAAAATGGATAGGCATGAACGCAATGCTTGTTTACGTGATGGGAGCTGAAGGCATTTTGGCTGCTTTCTTCAACGGTTGGTACTATCGCGACCCTCGCAATACACTGGTAAATAACCAATTAGCAAATCTTAAATGCCTTAATCGTTAATGGCCCAATTGAAGTTTTACTTACAGTATTGTTATGGTACATGTTATAGATAAATTGGATTCGGGAGCATGTTTTTATCCGAGTTTGGCATTCAAAAAGAGTTGGTGTCCTTCTCTATGTCATTTTCGCGGAGATTCTCTTCTGGGGCTTGGTCACTGGTGTGTTTCACAGATTCAAGATCTACTGGAAACTTTAAAATAAACTTACTCTATGCAAAGTTGTAACAGTTAGATAAATTAATCAAATTCATAATAAGCTATCAATGTCCGATATGTTACTATCACCGCAATATGGTCCGTTCCATATGGTCTGTTCTGTGACTGAGCGCAGATAAAACCACTCGAAGCCTAATACTCTAAAAGAAAGAGAGGGTTCGTTTTGGGAGGCATTAATTTTGACCTGAAAATAAACAATTCAGAAGTGACGTGGGAGGGTGTAAGCGAAGAAGAAAGAGCAAATAAGCCTCTTTTTTTTCACAGAGACGGAAGAGGAAGACGATTCACTATTTTCCCGCCACTTTCACTGTCTTTCCCAAATCCCTCCGGTGGTGAGCAAGATGTTGTGGGTTGACAAGTACAGGCCGAAATCGCTGGACAAGGTCATCGTTCATGAGGATATCGCCCAGAATCTCAGGAAATTGGTATGCCTTTTTCCTCGAGCCCTAGGGCGATTTTGTTATGTTCTGGGGGTTTCCCGATGATTTGGGAGCTAATTGTTCGATTCTCCGATTAGGTTACCGAGCAAGATTGTCCTCATTTGCTCTTCTATGGGCCGTCAGGCTCGGGTAAGAAAACCCTAATCATGGCGCTTCTCAAGCAGATTTATGGTGCCAGTGCAGAGAAGGTACTCTATTTTCCACATTGTTTTTTCTTTTCGTGGTAAAACAGGAATTAAAAATCATAATGTTCTTCTCAGTACTTAAAGATGAAGACTTTGAACCCTTATGCTGTTGAGCATAGTAAATTCTCTGTATTGGCATGTTGAGATGTGTTTTTTTAATTTGCGAAGTTACTCTCACGAGTTTCGTTACTGAAACTGAAAACTTTATGATTTCTACATTTTTAATTTGTTTTGTGGGTTCACTAACTTTTATTTTTCTCATTAAATTGATGTTCGTCTTCTGATTGCTACATTTTTTTCCATATTGCACACTGAGAAATTGCTTAATTTGCTTGACTGCAGGTGAAAGTGGAGAACAGGGCGTGGAAAGTTGATGTGAGTGTTTTTCGTTTTTCTTTGCTTTTGCTTATAAGGTTCTCGCTGCTTGATATCCATATACGCGTCTTGTGTTGTTGCTGGATCAGTAAATCATGTTTCGGTATCACCATAAATTGTCATTCATCAACATTTCACTGCTTTTGTTTCTAATGTTCTCGCTGCTTTATATTCACTTCCGTCTTGTGAATGTAGAGATGTGAATTATGTTTGATTCAGCTTCTTTTGGTGGTCCTTCTGACCGATTCTTCTTTAAAACATGGCAATCTTGTACTTTTGATGTCTTAGATCTCTAGTATATGAAACCTGGGGTCCTTTGTAGATGGTCTATCAATATGTTTTACCTTTAATCATTTGCTGCTTTTTATTCAAGTTTCTATCTTTTCGCTATATAAACTTTTAAAAATATGCAGGCTGGGAGTAGAACTATTGATCTTGAGCTGACTACATTATCAAGCACGAATCATGTGGAACTTACTCCAAGTGATGCAGGCTTCCAGGACAGATATATCGTCCAGGAGATCATCAAAGAAATGGCCAAGAACAGACCAATTGACACGAAAGGAAAGAAGGGATATAAGGGTAAGAATAAGTGTTCCGCCTTGCTATTACTTACCCAACAATATCATTAGCGAATATGTTTTGAATGTCGAGTGCTGGTAATAGTTCTTTAAAGCCTCTACGAAGAGTGAGGGTTTTATAAGGGCATTGCTTGTCATCTTCAATCTATATGCTGCTGTCGATGACTTGGTCTACATCTATGGTTTATGATTTTTTATTGTTTCCTCATATTTCTAGATTAATGGCTTCTTGTTTTTAACTGAGTTGCTTCATTATACATTTTTTTTTTATCAACTTATGTCCCGTCTCTAACATCGTTTCTAAGCGAATTGTTACCTCCATGTCTGCCAAATTAGTATAACTTCTTTTCACATATTGATGGTTTATGATGTCTCATATATTCAAAGTATTTGGTTGTGACTAAACTCATGATTTTGTGTGTGGTGTATTTTGGTTTTGGCAGTATTGGTACTAAATGAAGTTGACAAGCTCTCACGAGAAGCACAGCATTCTCTGAGGAGAACAATGGAGAAATATAGCTCATCTTGCCGTCTCATCTTGTGCTGTAACAGCTCTTCGAAGGTTACAGAAGCCATCAAGTCTCGTTGTCTTAACGTTCGCATAAATGCACCTTCGCAGGAAGAGGTACAGAAGCTGCTCTCTCCTCGCTGATTTTTTAAAACATTCGTTTGAATAATTCACCAACCAAATCTTGTGCTGGTGAGATGCTAGTATTGTTTTTAGAAATAGTTGCTATCAGAAAGATAACATAAGATTCAGTTTTTGCTTCAATAGGCCTGTGTAAACTTTCTTGCAAAATCAAGTATGATTGTTTACATAAACGTAGTTCTCTGTTTCCAGATAGTGAAAGTGTTGGAGTTCATTGCGAAGAAAGAAAGTCTGCAAATGCCCCCAGGTTTTGCTGCTCGTATTGCGGAAAAATCAAATCGCAGTCTTAGAAGAGCTATTTTGTCACTTGAGACTTGTCGTGTCCAAAAGTAAGTATCTTAAACGGTATCTATGTAGATTATGAGTTTGATTCTTTCGTTGTTTCATGTCTTAGAAAATAACTTTTAATTTTCTTTGTAGCTATCCTTTCACAGCTAACCAAGTGATTTCTCCCATGGACTGGGAAGAGTATGTTGCTGAGATAGCAACTGACATCATGAAGGAACAGAGCCCTAAAAGGTTACACTCTTTAAGTACATTAACTACTTCTAACATTTCATAAGCTTTAAAACATCTATTAATCATCTCTTGTGTTCTTCTTTCTTCAGCTTGTTTCAGGTGCGAGGAAAGATGTACGAATTGCTAATTAATTGCATTCCACCAGAAGTTATTCTGAAGGTTTTAAACAGAACCTAATTCGCTTTTATATCATGTATTATTTTTTGCGTCCCTCCCTTTTACCCATAGTTTATGCTTTTCCAGAAACTTCTTCATGAATTGCTGAAGAGACTGGACTCGGAGCTAAAGCTCGAAGTCTGCCACTGGGCTGCATATTATGTAAGATCATTTGCATACCGCTCTTACGTCTTACCTTTGAGAAGTTGATTTCTCCAACCCATTAACTCTACATCTGTGCTCTGTTCCTTTGTTTTTGATGTCTTTTGTCCCTTCTTACAGGAACATCGAATGCGATTAGGTCAGAAAGCCATATTTCACATTGAAGGTATCATAATAAACAAAACTCTTTAGTCATTGCATTTTGGCCAAATTCTATTTCCTTACATCTTCATTGGTGTTAATTGCAGCGTTTGTGGCCAAGTTTATGAGCATTTACAAAAACTTCCTCATTTCAACATTTGGGTAGAGAAGGAAGGCTCCAAATCCAGGAAAAGAGGAGACTTGTACTGTTTTTTTATATGCGATACTATTAAGGTTCAGTGGATCTTATTAGTAGTAACTTGAATGTTTATCTTTTTCTTTCCCTCAACTTAAAATGTCTTCTTAATTTCAATAACTATGGAAGCAGTTTGGTTTATCAGTCGCAACAAACATGATACTAGCCAGTTTATAGGAACAACAGAACAGAAGAGTGGCTATTCAAAATCTGCATACCCTGAGAAATTACATCTTGAATGCCACAGATTCAACAGAACAGAAGAGTGGCTTTTATTCTCGTAGTGTATGGCCCAGGCCCATACCGAATAAATTAAAAACCACGTATTCAGCGCGTAAGTTAGCAAATTGGCTTTCTCGACCTCAGAATTTTTGGGTCCTGCCTGCCGGCTTGGTCGCTTTAAAACCACAGCCAAACGCACTTTTTCCTCTCCAAGTCTTATTTTTGCCTTATTTTTTTTCCCGATTTTTATTTTCAGCAATGGCGGAATCAAAGACAAAACTTGCAGAAGTCAGGGAATGGATCGTAGAGCACAAGCTTCGTACCGTTGGTAATCACCTCTCCTTTTTATTCCGTCTGTTCATCATCCTCGAACCAATTTTCTCCTGAGTCGTTTTGGCGTAATAAGAATGCATGAATCGAGTTTCGTGATAATTCGTGTTGGTTCAACGTTATCATAGATCTGGGTTATGTCGTATTTACCTGAATAATCCGAATTTTTGAATCTGGGTTCTCATTTTGATCACTTTAGGTTTTTCATTTCCAAAATCGAATTTCCTCATGTACCTAACATTCCTGGTGCTTATGGTTTCGTAAAATGCGAGATTAAGGATGCTGCATATTTGATTTTTTTGTGTGTTTCATTTCGGTAACTCGTCTGTGTTTATTCTGGTATATTTCTATCTTACTTAATTCGACTCTTGATAGGTTGTTTATGGCTTAGTGGTATCTCTGGATCAATCGCCTACAACTGGTCGAAACCTGGTATGAAAACCAGTGTCAGAATCATCCACGCCAGGTAAATACTCTAATCCAAAATTTTCCTTAATTTTTCTTTTAAATTTTGTGTTATCGGCTTTGTTAGATGGTAGAAGATATCAAAGCTAGATTATTCCATTGAAGAATCTGATTTGCATCTCCTTTAATGGTCAAGAAACCTGCATCAAAGTAAATTAGTTATGTATTCTCATAAAGATACTAATCTTGAGATGGCATCATGGCTTGTTCTCGTTGCTTCTTCATTTCTTAACCTGTTACAAATAATTCTGACCACATTAATTGTCTCCAACATTGATCGTTTTGACCTTTACTTCGCATGACGATGATGATGATCTTCAGTTCTTCTTCACACAATTAGATCTCTCACAATTTTTCTGGATTGGATTATATTGTCAGGTTGCACGCACAGGCGCTGACGTTAGCCGCTCTAGCTGGAGCAGCCGCAGTGGAGTACTATGATCACAAAACTGGAGCCGCCGATCGATACCCCAAATTTCTGAAGCCTGAAAATTTGAATAAAGACTGAAGCTCTTATGATGGCTGATGCCTTATCCTGTTATTTTAGGCATATTGTTGCAGGCTGATGAAAACTTCAATGTTTCTTAAAAATCGTTATTTTGGTACTTTCAAATGGATTAATTCAGGGTTTATATAAATCCCTTCGAGTCGCAGATTGTCTGCATAATACGGGATTCGAAAATGTGAGAGATACATACGTACATGATTTATATGAATGATTTATATGAATAAAGTTTTTACTTATATTCGGTAATACGGATTTGCAGATTGTCCTGAATATATTTCTAATCCCAAATTCCGATTGTATTCATTGTCAGAAAAGAGTTTGACGGTTGATTGAGTTAAAACGTAATACGTTAGGTTCATTCTTTATTCTCTTCTGAAGAACCTTTAATCTTTTAAGACATTCCACAACTATAATGTCTAAACCCATGTGGCCATGTGTTTAACACACAAAAACAACTTGCCGTTTCAAACTTTAAAGAGACCAGCACGTTGTTCGAAATCATAAGCATCAAACAGCAAAGTGTGTGGGTGTAAAATGTCCCACATCGCTTACATATGAGAAACCTGAGCGGGGAAGCATAGTATAAAAAGACAAGTGATTTGACCGACCAAATCACTTACCTGGACGGGGTCAACTCGTGATCAAGAAGACGAGTGGCCTAGGCTAGTGACCTCCATTGCACTTTAAGGAGTGGTGCTTAGCTTAAGGTCTCCCCAAGTGGGAGAGCCTGCGTCATTATTTGTGGCAGAGGGGTCCTGCGTTCGCGCGGACCCTACCATCTTCAGTTAAATATTTTTATTAATTTAATCATAATTACAGGATTAAAATTTAATTACGGACTAAAATTTTGGTGGTAACGATAATTCATGGTGGGAACTCTGTGTGTCCAAAAGTAAACCGATTCAGCTCGTTTTCTCAAATAATGGGACTTGAAAGGCGTTCAGCCCATTAGAGTATCCTTATTGACAATTCAAACTTGGGCTTTATAGCTAAGAGTTTAAGCAGCAAATAAAATATCGGAATTTATGAAAGTTTTGGGGTTATATCCGATTTAACAAATAATTCGGGGTTGCTTCTGTTATTTAAAAGCCTGAATTACAAGAGCACCTTTAAAAGCCTAATAAAAACCCTAAACGCATTTTCTTCTTCTGCCTTTCAAGATCGGAAGACGCCGCTCGTCGCTTCTTACAGTTCCATCTTCGACGATTTACAGGTTATTGCCCCTCTTTGGTCTTGAGTGAACAATCATTATCTTCATACAATTGAATTTTTGTTAGGTGAGAGTTTTAAACGAAAAGGAACGATTTTAATTTTAGTTTATCTTCCCCACTTTTTTTTTAGTTTTCGTTTTGCTAGAAATGTAATTGAAGAACTTAGATAGAATACTATTGTGCATCATTGAGAATTGTCGATTCTAAGTTTGAGAAACAGACCGCATTATAGAGGATTGGATTACTAATGTTACAAAAATTAATTTGGTTTTGATTTTGCAGAGAAGAGAGCTGAAAATGAGTCGAGGAAGTGCAGCTGCTCCAAAGGGGAAGAAGAAGGGAGTCTCCTTCACCATTGATTGCTCGAAGCCTGTGGATGACAAGATCATGGAGATTGCTTCGTTAGAGAAGTTTCTTCAAGAGAGGATCAAGGTTGGTGGCAAAGCAGGAGCCCTCGGTGATTCCGTCTCCATCACTCGTGAGAAAAGCAAGATCACCGTCACTGCTGATGCCAATTTCTCCAAGAGGTATATATAAAAGCCCGATTTTGCTTATTGATTTTGTTCATCATGTTTGAGTCTGTCGTATGTTAGCATCTTTGTAGAATTTAGTCATAGAATCTCGAATTGTTCTTGTAAGAGTTGAGTACTATAGGACATTGTTGGTTTGATTTTGAGCTGTTAAGCGAAATTTGTAAGTGATTGTTTTGTTTGTGTGTGTTCAGGTATCTAAAGTATTTGACGAAGAAGTACTTGAAGAAGCACAATGTGAGGGATTGGCTCAGAGTGATTGCAGCCAACAAGGACCGTAACCTCTATGAGCTTAGGTACTTCAACATTGCCGAGAACGAAGCTGAGGAAGAAGATTAAGCTTGGTCTCAGTTACCTACTATATTCTGTGTACCGTTCATCCTGTTGGTTTGATTTTGATTATACAACTATCCTCTGTTTTTGTTAGATATTATCTAGTTCTGATCGAAGAAATACTCTTTTATTTTGTTGTTGCGCACTTGAGTTTCTATGGAGTCTGTTTTTCCCGACAGTATTCTCGTTAAACCGGTTAGAGATTGCAAATGATTCGATGAAATTTGCTTAGTTGATGAAAGATTATATTGATAATTTGAGAAGAAAAGATATACAACTATTAGTCTACGGTTTGATTAATTTCTCACCTGGAAAAAACAGAGCTTAACAGTTTCGCATTTTTTGGGTTAGATTCTGATTTGTTTTAACTTTTGATCTGGCCTTTATTTGGATTTCCATCAGAAGTAGAACAGAAAAAAAGACTTGTCCTGAAGAATGATATGGGCCGTAGAATTGTTTTGGGCCTTGACTTTAGATTGAAAACGTGAATCTCACTTGTCATTTCAAGCGCGTGGCACATATTTAATCAGAGTTCACAAAAAAGGATTAAAAACGTAGCCAGTAATCTAGTGAGTGGTTTTGATCCTACAAAGATAGATGAACACTTGTATAACTATAACATTGCTGATTCTTCTCTTGTAGACGAAGAAGCTTTCTCTGTACAGAGAGGTAAAGTTTCATGATATGAGAAACATGTTAAATAGTATATTTATAAATGTTTTAGTTTAAAGTGCTACTTAACTTGCCACCGAGACTTGCCAATTGGACTATTAAGTAAACCGGCTTCTTTTACCGTACAACTATTTCTCACCACATTTTATGATGCGATGCATATGTAATTTGCTGATCATACTAACCAGGACTTTATAATTTGTAATTATTTCAGTTTATAGGTTGAGAAGTGTAGTTGTGTAAGTTATAGAAAAGGAATTAAATTATTGAGATGAGATAGAGAGAGAGTGTGTGTGTGTGTTAAAAGCAACGACGTCAGAAGGGAAAACCCAAACCCATAAAACATGGGGGAACGATTCACTTCCACTTCGTCAGATGTAAGTGACAGTGAACTGCAGAAACATTCACTTTTTCCTTTTTTTTTTCTTTTGTAAAAATGAAATCTTTTAGTTATATAAATATCTTTTGTATTTCTTTTTCGCGTATCATTGATGCAATCTATCTTACTTTATAACACGTAACAATTAGTATTGAATTGACCAATGTAGATATGATTTTCTTCAACTTATAACCCTAGAATTTGCACTGCGTAGTGCTTCCCTTAGCGGTAGACGAAGACAGCTATATAGTTATTTTGAATTAACACTTGTATATTAAAAAAAAAAATCAAATAGGTGAAACTCCAAGCATTTTTTTCAACAATGGTCCTAATAGGTGAATTGTTTCCCATCTCGACCCAAGAGAACTTTAATAAACAAAATTTTGTAAGCTATAGATTTACAGCACTAAAGCATTCCATCCCACTTATTCACTGAATATAGGCTACAAAATTATTAATGTTATACGTAACTTATAAGATACATAGAGCATAAAGTTTTGTTTTGGTTTTGTTAATAATGGGCCAAAGAGGAGAATGATAAATGATTAAAAGAGAGAAGAATTGCATTGGAACTCTGCAATACACCAAAGTCGCTGTCTCTCTATCTATGGACTATGGTGGTGGGATCTTTATGTTTTCTCTGAGGGTAAAATTAAAAGGAAATGAGAAGAGAGAGAGAGAGAGAGAGAGAGAGAGAGAGAGAGAGAGAGAGAGAGAGAGAAAGGGAAGAAACTCGCGAGGAACACGCAACCCATTCCTCTCTGTGTTACTGTCTCCATCACTTCATCATCATCTTTCATATCTCTTCACCATTCTTCTTCTTCTTTTCTTTATCAAAATAACTTTTTGTTTCATTTCTTTCTTACTTAAAAATCAAATTATGTGGTTTCGTATTTGTGCAAGTCAACAATATATTTAAATTTAAGATTATAATTTAACCCAAAATATAAAGATTATTTTATCGTGTGGAAAACACTTTGCATAAGCTAAGCTACTTGGTCACTTGAGTTCTGGTACGAATGTTTTATAGTATATCAGTAAAAGCCTAATAGAATTGCATGAAACACCTTGCCAAATGATTTGCTTGTTCCCTAGATTAGTCGAACGCTTCATCATCAAATCTCACATATTTGGTGTAAATCTAGAAAGATGTAAACAGCTTTCGATTAGTTACTAGCGAAAGCAGCTTCACGTGTGTACCTTATCACTACATTTTCGAACCAACTCCATGAGAGTGTGTATTGATATAGCCATCAATTAACTTATTGCACATCATCTTCACATTGACACCCATACAAAACAAACAAAAAAAGTTAATAATTCAACATTTTTTTTTGTAGTGTTGGAACCCATGTATATTTCTGACGGAATAAGCAATGTGACCGATGTAAATAATTAGTGGGTATATATATACGAAATAAGTAACGTGGTTAAAATATTAAATGGTAAATCAATACAAAAATAAGTAAATTTTATACCAATTTGTACATGAGAAATAACCAGACCGAACTTTTATAAAGAACTTTTAGGATCAATCAATTAGAAACGTTCACATTACCCCTAGAAGAAATCAGAGCGTAGATATATTGGAAAGACTACATTTGAATATCCAATTATGCATAAAACACCAACGATGGCAAGCATGCATAAAACACCAACGACTATTTTAATATTTGAACTCGTAGTTTAGTTATACTAGTACGTAATAATGTGGTGTTTATAATATCTATGTTTTCTCTCTTTTAGGACATATGTATATACATGTGGTGACGTCACAATGAAGTTAAAATTGGGATAAAATAGTGAGACTTGAACTTGGATTCGGCGGCAGGAAGTAGACATAAACTGACCCAAACTCGTCACCTATCTTTACTGTCTGTCTCTACTACATACATTGCGTAATAAAACTGTTTCATTTTTTAAAATGCTTTCAAATACTATTACTATTCTTACAAGCTACCCAATTGAAATACTATTGTCCAACTGTAAATTCATTTATCTGATACTCCCTGTCGTGGTCAAAGGTCAATTCTGTTTATTTATGCATAACCAATTTTATAATTACGTCTCTGCAGACGAAAACAAGTCATTAACTACGAGGTCTCGTTTTACGAATTACGAATCTAAACACACATGCGTGTTGTATATAATTTGAAAAAAAAAAAGTAAATCATTTAAAGTAATGGAAAGACTTGGTGATATGATTGCCATTTTACTTCTTATCCGCATTTAAAGAATTCCCACTTCAAGACTCAATCACTTTAATTCAACTCCCATTTATTTTTAGATAATACTTTTGAATTTTCTGGATTTATTTTAGAAAAACTTTTGCTTCATTTTATCGAACACTCGAAGCCCACTATATATGTACGTAGACGAGCAAGCAGAAGTTCCTGCCTCCTCACTCCAAGCTGTATATTTTATTCTTATCTCTCTTCCTCTACACATACAAATCTCAACACCTCTCTCTCTCTCTCCCTCTCTCTCTCTCTCTCTCTCTTTCTACATGTATGTGGCCATGCATGGAGTTGATGTCTAACTGTACAAGAGAAATGTAATGGGTGAGTAACACTTGCTGGAGAAGCAGGGCACGTGCGAACACAAATGAGATCGATTGTATGTGTTGATCATATTTTCGCACGTGTTCTACTACTCCAACACGTGTCTCTCCCCCTCCCCGAATATGCAGTCGTCCACGGAGAGAAAAGAATGTGCATATAAACATTCCATGTTCATATTTATCTGTCTATTTCATGCGTATATTTACTATATTTAATCTATATATATCGACAGTGGATTTGAAATAAGAACGATTTGAACTTTGAAGTAAACATTGATGTTAGTTTTTGGGTCAAGGTACGCAGTGATTATGCATATTGAATTTGCATACAACATGTGGTATTGTAATGGATCGATATATACAATACATAGGACCATATTAAGTCGTTTCTAAAACAATAGGTCACCGATAACGATTTTTCTTAAAATTTATTTTTGCTATAAAGGAAGACTGGATAAAAGTTGTAGATAGATTGTTGAACCAAATGAATTTACGTGAAAATAATTTTAACTGCGATTAAACAGCATTTTTATATTCTCTCGAATAAGTGTATAACTATTTAATTTACTTTATTTTATGGATATATCGCCTATCGGAATATTCAAGTTTCAAGACTGTTGTTAACTCTGACATACAAAATCTTGTTTTCATTTTAGAAACAGAGTTAACGAAGTTCTGTGATATAAAATAAAAAAACAATTATTTGATTACGTCATTATTATAAAAATGTATGCAAGCGTGTAAATGTGTGTTGGGTAAAAAGAAGAAAGTTTGTTGTGTTGCCTTAGAAAGCGGGGGACTTTCTCTCTTTCACTCACTGCCATTAACTCCTACTTCAGTCTCTTTGCTCAGTAACAGTTCAATAAATATAAACATAAAAACAAAAATAGAAAGTGCTTATGGAGACTGAAACAAAACACTAGAATTTTCTTATCCTGTCATTAAAATGAATTTTTGTTTATATACAAAACATTGGCATGCACATGTAGCAAATTAAATTATCATATACTTGAATAAAAAACATAAAGTATTCGACAATGATCGATCAAAGTACACACAAATTTGTACATGATCGACTGACCAGATCAAAGTAAACCAAACCGATATCATTAGGTTAACTGACTTAGTGTTATTTGATTCAGACTCTAATTAAATTGATCTGATTATACATAACAAATGTTATTGTCTTCTGGAAACATCTTGTGTGACTACTTAATGCTGGCACAGTGGCACACGTACGTAATACAAACATTTGCCATTACAAGATGATTAGCTTAGGCCTTGGAAACCTGTTTAATCGGTTAATTCGGTTTTGTCGGTTTTTTTGTTCGGACAAAAATCTTGCTCGAAATAAACCGAATACTTTTGTTTCTGGGTTCGGTCTGTGCTTAAAAAAACATCACCGAACAGAACCGAAATTTATGATAAACCGGTATATTTGGTTTATTCGATCAGTCTTCGAATTTGATGGGCCATGTTTAACTATTGGGCCAACGAAATTGAATTTAAGTTTGCTAACTTAACAGAAAGCATAAATCTTTAGCCGTCGTCCTCGTCGGCGTTTTGTTCAATCTCTCCTTCGCCGGATTCAATTTTCCAGGTACGCCGCTAAATCTGGGTTGAATTTTTGATACACTGGAAGTCCATTTTCAATTCCTACGGTGGATTATATTATATAGGAGTAGGCTATTGACTATCGAGCTTCAATTTTGAGATTCTCGAATTGAATCTCTGTACTTTTTTAGTTTAGATTAGTTGATTCATTTCATTTATACATTTTCGTTTTGGAATGTGTTTGACTTGGTCTCGATCTCATCAAATGTCAAATAATCTTATAAATCAGTTTACGGAAGCACCAAATCTGTGTTTTTGGTTTCCATTTTTCAATTTTAAATCTATGTTATGATTGAACAAGCAATGAATGTTCCTTTGGTCTCTGCGTTTCGATAGTGGAATCTAATTCTGTAGCTTGCTGTGACATTTCTGTATCTGTGTATGTTGATGTTTATAGAGAGAGAGAGAAGGATGGTGATTCCACCGCCAGTGAGAGCACCGCGACTCTTCGACTACCTGAAACCATACGTCCTGAAGATGCACTTCACCAACAAGTTTGTTCACGCACAAGTCGTACACACACCGACGGCCACAGTGGCTTGCTCGGCGAGCTCACAGGAGAAGGCATTGAGGGGAACAATGGAGGTGACACGTGACGTGGCTGCTGCTGCGAAGATTGGCAAACTCCTTGGGGAAAGACTCTTGATGAAAGAGATCCCAGCTGTCACTGTTCTGATGAAGAACGAGCAGAGGTATCATGGTAAAGTCAAGGCTGTCATCGATTCCGTCAGAGAAGCTGGCGTCAAATTGCTTTGAAATAATCGCCAAATCAAATTCTTCTTGTTAGTTGGGAACATTGTCGTTACAAAGGTTACTTTTTTCCGTTTAATCGGACAGATTGGTGTGCCACAATGAAAGCCTTGCTTAATCCATGTTTCTGCTTCTTCATGGTTATGGAGAAAAATGTTCAGAAGAGACTGAAAGTTATAAGCTTTGACTATTGAAATAAGATAAGATCATACCACCAATGTCATTCTTTTTAAGCAATGTGTTTACTCCACAAGAGTGCTTAATATAAAGGCTGAATCTTTTCAGAGTGACGACCAAAACAAACAAACAAAAAGTCAAGAGAGAGGCTAAATCAATAAAGAGGGAGATTCTCTTGTGAAACCAAATTAGACGTAGTCTATACTCTATACAATCGGGTCGACCCGTATTTGTTTGTGTTCCTCACGGGCGAGACTTGTTGAACTTTTTAGTCACGATTACTCGGGCTTTATCTTTTGCTTCGAGCTTAGATCAGTCGACGAAGATGGGAAGATGTTTAACGAAGAGGGTGTTTCTGATTCAGAGTCCGATCCTGTTTCTTCATCTCCTGATCTCCTTTTCTTCCGGTTAGTATCGAATCTTCAGGGCTCTTCTTTTTGACATTTCCATTTGATCTGATTTTTCAGAAAGTGGGTATCAGAGATATCGGATTTTAACACTCAAAGTTTCAATCTTTTTCGAATTTCGTTGTTTGTTTCGGATTTCTCGTCTTGAGTCGTCTGATGCAAAATCAAATTGATTAGAAATTTGAGCATTGCGTTTGTTCCTCAGCTTGTTCTTCAGTGTTTTGCAACAATTATCAAATTTGTTCAATTAAAAGTGAGAAAAGTTCGTTTTGTTGTTGTTGGAATTGAATTCGGTTTAGAATAACTGTAGAACAATATGTTTTCAGGTGCATTGAAACCGGAATCGAAAGGAGTATGCATATCTAAAGGAGGCCGGTTTGCGCCATATGAATCAGAAGGAAAGCCTCCTAAATCTGTTAGCAGAGGATCCAAGGATCTTACTCTGTGCAGAGTGTTCCGCAAAAGGACTTGTTGTTCTCCTGCTCAGACAAACCCTGCTTTCGTTGCTGTCAGAAACTTGGCTACTTATGGAGAAGCTAGTGAAGACTGTCTGCATTTGTTCGAGTTATTGGAGTGTTCCATCTGTAACCCGAATGTTGGAATCCAACCGGGTCCTCCTCGCATTTGCGCCTCGTTTTGTGACAGAGTCTTTGATGCTTGCAAAGACGCATACTTCGCCAGTAATCCACTTACACAGGTACCACTTGGTGTTTAGAAGAAGATTGTGATAACCAAATGCAAAGACTTTGCCTTTCTGTAGATTTTTGGAATCTGAGAGTTTCATTGTGCGGTTAGGTGATTGGTCCTTGTGGAGTAAACAACGATATCATCTGCGTAAAGGCCTCAAATTGGGAGTCCAATGGCACAGCGTTCTGTGAAGCAGCTGGTTTTGCTGTTCAAGCAAATGAGGATTCCAGAGAAAAGCCGTGTTACGGAAGTAAAGCAAGCCTAGAATCAGTGGTGGAATCATGGTCAAGAGACTCCCGGAAGAAGACGCCTTTAAAGACTGAGACTTTGTCATATTTTAAAGACCTTCTGCAATGGGTTCGCGGCATGAAAACGAGTCAGAAGATTTCTTTGGGAGTGTCGTTTCTTGTGGCGGGAATGTTCTTGATCAGGTTTCCCTCTTTCTCTCCGCTCTCTGATTGTATATGATTACAAGTAACAGCTTACCGTTACTAACGCTTGCTTTTGATGCTACAGGCAATGGAGTGACCGTAATCAGAAGCAGCGGCTAGCTGCGATCCAGAGGACCGCTCATAGATTGGGAGGGAACGCGAATGGGAATTCATACAGTGCAGCTATAAATAGAAGAATAGTTCAAAGTTGATTTCTTTTCACCAATGAACAAGCTGAGTAAGCTTATGGAAGGATATGTTTGCAAAAGCCATCAATTAACTGTTATAAAGGTCGAACATTTACTGTGTAAAAGCTTGTCTCAAGTGAAATTTTGCCAATTGGGAGAAGTATTGTTTGCCTGTTATACTGATGAGAACATTAGATCAAAAAAATTGAAGAAACGTGGTATCTTGATGATATTCCAAAGGGTTTGTAGCACAAGAACAAAGAAAATAAGCAAGAAAACAAAATCTAAGAGAAGGCACACTAACTTAAAGCTAAAAGGGTTAAAAGAAATCTCCAGAAGCAGAAACTGAAACAGATCATTCTGCATCTATACACAGAAAACGACGTGTGTTTATGTTCTCACTTTTTTTTTTTACAGAAGTTGTGTGATGACTAAGGACCCTTTGGGTTCTTCATTGCATTCAACCCATAACGGAAGACACAAACACAGTTATAATGTAAGTCTGAATCTTGAGCCTAGCTTGAGCTGTGAAACCGTTATCTTGAGAGAGAAGACTCGAGTTTCAAGACTTCCCCATTTTCGGTACCTGATAAAGAGAAACATAGCGAAAAATAGACGTTAAAGTGTGCACAAACATGCGAAAAAGAACATAACTCTTCATCGCCTTGCTAAGATCTCACATTGAAACCTAAGGTTCTGTTGCAGAAGTCTTATTCATTCATCTTTTTCAGCAAGTTTCAAGTTTCAGTTCGTTCTAGCTGAAGAATTGTGTTAAAAAATAGGCTTGAAATCTATATTTTTCATTGGCAGAAACGAACCTTCTTGAGAGGTTGACCGCTGCTAGAAGCTAGGGCAGGTTTCATAATCTCGAAGGAGCAAACAAGAGACTCGTCCACGCTCAATAATGCACCAGCGTTGTCAAACTCTCCACCATAGTTTGGAGCTGAGAATATCGTCACTAATCTCCTTTTTGCGAAAAACTCGTACCCATCTTCCACTACCTGCAACAACACAAAACCAACACACATGTCAAATACAGTGAGAAAGATCTCATAAAGTCTCTACCTTTAGAACAAAAGCTAATTCACAGGTTCCAATTTTGAATCTTTATACCTGATGGCCACGGCAAATGAGGTCAAGATCATTCTTATCCAAGAACTCAGCGACTTTATCAGCTCCAAAAACGCAGGAGATACCTCGATCACTATCAGCCCAGCCTTCAATCTTCTGATCAGGATCTGACCAAAGCAGGTCACAGAGAAGACCAGCATCTGGAATCTCCGTAGGCCTTTCAATCTCTCGAATCTGATTCAGATTATCCAATTCCGGCGACAAGCCGCCGTGCATGCATAAGATCTTATCGTCGATGAGTGCGGCTACGGGCAAACAGTTGAAGCAATCGGTGAATATCTTCCAAAGACGCACGTTGAATCTCCGTTTGCATTCGTCGTAGAATCCGTATATCCGATTGATCTTAGCGTCCTCGTGGTTCCCTCTCAAAAGGAATATCTTCGACGGGTAACGAATCTTGTAAGCGAGAAGCAAACATATGGTCTCGAGACTTTGCTTGCCTCTGTCAACGTAATCGCCGAGGAAGAGAAAGTTCGCCGACGGAGGATAGCCTCCGTATTCGAATAGCCTCAGAAGATCTTGATACTGGCCATGGATATCACCTGAGAGAGATCCCCCCAAATAAAAACGTTAATTACACAATTCGATCAATTTCATTTGCGATTTGGCATTTCAATCATCAAATCAATCGATCATGAGAGAGAGATTACCGCAGATGCGGATTGGGGCATGGAGCTCGAGGAGATTGGGCTGGGAGAGGAAGATTTGGCGGGCGTTAAAGCAGAGTTGACGAATCTCGCTCTCCGAAAGCTGAACCTGTTTGCCTCCTTTACCTTCCAACAATCTCCTTATGATATCATCCAACACTCCTTTCTCCACCATCCCTTCCATACTCGTCATCATCGTCGTCTTCTTCTTCCTCTCAGATCCCGATTTTTCTCAACCAGAATCCAAAATTGATACAAAGGGTTTGCGCCGGAACAGGCGAGGAATAACGGGTCGTGTTTGGGTACCGATCAAATGAAGACCCGATCGGAGAAATGGAGAGATTGAATTTTCCCGAGATAATGTAGGAAACAAGAAATGAAGAGGGTCAAACAAAGAGAACCCAGAAAAAAAAAAGAATAATCAAATCTATTTGTCTTAAAATTCAGAGGAGGAAAGTCGATCAATTTGGTAGAGGATAATCCAAAAGAAAGATTATAATACGGGAAAATTAAAAACGAATCCAAAACTTTGTAAGCATTTCAGTAACCAACCCTGATTTATCGAAAGTGTTAAATTGATCCGAAATTTACTACGAAATGTACTAATGGGCTTTATAGTTTGGGCCCAAAACGAAGATGAAGTTATGAAACCTAAAATGCAAGCGATCAATAGTCATATAAATTCATCAACTCTTAACTTCATTTTCGTCTTCCTTCGGTAGCAGTCCCTCGACAGCGCAAAGCCATGGTACTTCCTAATCTCCGCAGCTCAATTTTTGTTTCTGAGATTCCTGTTTCTCGTCTAATAGCTTGATCTGGTTGAATTAGAGGATGATTGTTCCTTAGGTTTCTGCGTTTCGATAGTGGAATCTAGTTTTGTAGATTTCGAGTGTGGTGTCTGCATTTTTTCATTAGGTTGTTGTATTTGGAAGATAGCTTACTGTGAAATTTATGTATTTATGTCTTTTGAGGTTTAATTTGGAGATGTTTATGTAAAAAATTGATTCATTGGTTTTTCTCGTCGTTGTAGGGTATCGATCTCATCGCCGGAGGTAAGAGTAAGAAGACCAAAAGGACAGCCCCAAAGTCCGACGATATCTACCTCAAGCTTCTCGTCAAGGTATAAACATGGAGAGATCCTATCATCCTTATGTTTCTCTGTTTGTTCCGGTAAATTTTAGTTTTATTGAGATTTGATCTTTTTTATTTGATAATCTTTTGCAGCTTTACCGGTTTTTGGTAAGGAGGTCCGGAAGCAAGTTCAATGCTGTGATATTGAAGAGGCTTTTCATGAGCAAAGTCAACAAAGCTCCTCTTTCTCTCTCTAAGCTCGCCAGTTTCATGACGGGCAAGGTTTGATTCTTTTGAAACCCTCTCTCTCTTCCTCTATAATATATTCATCTGCGCTTGGTCATACATAGTGTTATTGAATCTCATTTCTTCGAATTCCATTATCATATGTTAAGTAAATGAGAATAAATGACACACTCACTATCATTTTATTGCTTGGTTAAATTTTGGTTAGCTCTGAAATGTTGCGATGTTATGAGTACTGAAATGTTACGATTACATTTGTTGCAGGAGGAGAAGATTGCTGTGTTGGTCGGAACTATAACTGATGATTTGAGAATTCAAGAGATTCCTAGCATGAAAGTGACTGCCTTGAGGTTTACAGAGAGGGCTAGAGCTAGGATTGAGAAAGCTGGTGGAGAGTGCTTAACCTTTGACCAGCTTGCTCTCAGAGCTCCTTTGGGCCAGAACACGGTGAGTAATTTGTAATGAATCGTGTTTGTCTGAATGCAAAATGGTTTGAAGTTAACATGTGACTGAGTCTATGTTGATGTGTTTGAATGACAGGTTCTTCTTAGAGGACCAAAGAACTCGCGTGAAGCGGTGAAGCACTTTGGACCAGCTCCTGGTGTGCCACACAGTCACTCTAAGCCCTATGTTAGGGGTAAGGGAAGGAAGTTCGAGAAAGCTAGAGGAAAGCGAAAGAGTCGTGGATTCAAGGTCTAAGATGTTTATGCTGTTTCCGGAGGATTGTTGTTTCGTTATCATCTGTTTCAGAATCGAAGTTTTGGTAGAAAACTCTATGGTTGTTCCTCTTTGCTTATTGCAGACATTGTTTCAAGTTTTCTGTCTCTGTTCTAATCGACAATTCAGTGTTTTGCTTAAAACTTGTCAACTTATCACTACTAAAACCTTATCGATATTGTCTAGAAGTAGCAAGATTCTACATTACCACTGTGATTCACTAAGTTTCATTTTGCATACTAGATTCTACTTGGCAAATTTGTTTATTCAACTCAGAACCGATCGTATATTAGAAGAGACTTGACCTATTGGTCCAGCCGGTTAGAAGAAAAGCCATTGGACGTGGAAGGAAACAAACTGTTCAAGAGTATGTACATAATGAAGATTGTCAAATAAGAACAGCAAAACTGTGTACTCCAACAACATTGGAGCATAACTCCATGGGAACCGGAGAAAGCTCAAAAGTTCCATATTGGAAGTTGGAACTGGTCTGATATACGCAGCGATAAAATCTTGGTAACCATTTCTCGGGTTCCAAGAAGAACAAAGTGCGAAAAGGCAACCAAACAAGAGAATGAATAGAGATCACGAAACAAATTCAACATGCTATAATATCAACTCAATTCCACAACAGATTGGTTCTTTGGATAAAAAAAAAACAGATAATCTTAATCGGCAGACAGATACGCAACCAAAAATCTGATCAAAGACCCGTCTTACAATTTTGTTGTTTCGATTCCATCATGGATACAAAAGAAAAAGAAACAAAAACCTAGTCGAAACTTGCATTCAAGAACTTGAGCAACTCATTTCTCTTGCTCTCTGCAGCTTTGTCCTCTTTCGACTTGTCAACCTTCAGCAGAATCTGTAGCCAAAACACAGAATAAGAACGTGAGCAATAACCAAATCAAGAAACCGAGAGAGAGAGAGAGTTTCAACTGACCTTTTTCCCGGAGACAGCACTTCTACGCTCACCATCGTCCTTGCTCCGGCTCAAAAACTGAGTTACAAAAGAGAGTAGTCACGGTAAGCAAAAGCATGGACATCATGTAAAGTGTTTAGATCATATGAGGGTATATAGCTTTAGTAGTACCTTTGATAGTTTAACAGGCCCGCTACTTCCTTCTCCTTCCCCTTTCTATACAAGACTCACATTGCCAGGACCAAAAAAGAAAGAAAAATACAAACCGAAGAAAAACAGAAACAAGGAAATCAACAATGTACCCGGTTTAGCATGTCACCAACCCCAGCTCCAAGTTCGAAGAGGCCACAGAGAAAGGCAAAAGAAGTATTATCAGTAACTTGCCATCTTGATGAATACTTAATCCGAGGCAAAATAACGATTCATATAACAACATTAAGAGAACAAATGACCCACCTTTCTGTCTCTGTTCTTATGCCGTTTATGACGATGACTCTTGCTTCGCTCCTTGTCCTTTGCCTACAAACACAAAGGATTGCTTTTAAGCTGAAAACCATAAGAGAGATATCAGATGATTGTGAATTGAGAAAACAAGTAACCTTCTTTGGCTTCTCGTGCTTCTTGTGCTTTCGTGACCTCTCGTGCTCACTATCTGAGCTCTCATCTCTGCCAAAAAGTCATCGCAGATAATCGCTATAAGTTAGAGAGGTTTATATTATCTATGATACTAAACCAACAACCTAACATCAATGAACAATGAAACCAAGTGCTCCGATCCAGAAATACAATCAAAGTCTTTTCACCACGAATTAAGAAATTAGAGCTTCCAATAGTATTTCTCGGCGAGAGATAGTTGATAGCATTACCTGGAGGAATCGGAGTAGGAAGAATCAGAGGAATCGGAAGGGTTCTGGCGTCTACGGCGTCGTTTAGAGCCGGAGCTGCTCTTCTTCCGTACCTTGAGCGAATCCTTGTCTCGCTCGCTTCGACGGTGGCGACGGCGATCCTTGCGGCGGCGATGAGAGTCTGAAGAGTCAGAGGACACGTCGGAGGAGGAAGAAGACGATGAAGCCGCCATTGTTTAGAGGAAAATCGAACAGAAAAATTAGATCTTAAGGGTTTTGCTCAAATATCTGTTAAGAAAGATTCACATACAGAATTCGGAATAATTAGAGGGTTTAATTGTAACAAAAGAAACCTTTATGGTACCCTTTACAAATATTAAAAGGTTGAGGAGTTTTATGCAATTGGGAGAATCCCTGCTTTAAGGCCTGGATAGCAGAATAGCAGTCTCGGCCCAAACACTTTAAGGCCTACAATTTTTATTTTAGAACTCTGTATAACTTCAATAATTTTCTCAATTTGAAATCACCAACTCTATGTATTCCTATGTTTATTTATGTATATGATTCATAATTTCATATAGCGTCGTATGAAATCTTCTCATTTATAGAAGCAATAAAAGATATGTACTAATTAATTTTAATGAATCAATATACCCGAAAATTTTAAGATGAATTTACAATATACAATGTTGACAAAATAATTTTCTTTCTAGAACTTCGTTTTAAGCTTTTCAAGTAGAAAGCAAATATATACACACGAATCACGATCTCTGGTTAGACGCATCCATCTACACCGAGCTTTCTGGAGCAGCTGCAGGTGAAGTTGAAGGTGAAGCTGTAGTTTCTGGAGAAGCCGAAGGTGAAGCTGTAGGTGAAGTTGTGGTTGAAGGAGAAGACGAAGGTGAAGCTGAAGGTGAAGTTGCAGTTGAAGGAGAAGACGAAGGTGAAGTTGTAGTTTCTGGAGAAGCCGAAGGTGAATCTGAAGAAGAAGTTAAACTCGAAGCTGAGAGAGGAGCTGAAGGTGAAGCTGATGGAGAAACTGAAGGTGACCCTGTTGTGTTAGAACCGGAACCTGTTGTGTTAGATGCTCCTGGAGCTGGAGCAGCGGCTGGAGAAGCAGAAGGTGACCCTGTTGTGTTAGAACCAGGACCGGTAGAATTTGCCGACCCTGGTGGTCCGGTAAATGTGGAATTGGAGGAAGCCTCGTCAGTGCCGTTGACGCCGAAAAGACCGGGGGTGTATGGAACACCTTTACCGGGAATCCATTCGTCACCTTGAATGTATTGAGCTGGAGTGAATCCAATGATTTCTTCTTCAGTCAACTTCTTGATTCCCTTCCAAGTAACCCGGTTCGCGACTGGTGCACCCGGTCCAGTGTTCCTCACCTCCGAGTAGAAGAGCGTGTCAAGGCCGAAATTGCCGTTCCACGGCTGCCATCCTTCCGGCGAAACAAAATCAGGGATGTAACTGTTCATGATGATAGTTTTTGAAAACTCTTTCCATGGCCTTCCAAGATACGCTTTGCTAGTTTCCTTGACTGCCAAGTAATCCGGTTCGCCAGCAATTGTACAGCCTTGGAGCACGAATCCGGTGGATTCTCTCGGATCTTTACGTCCATGGGCGGTGATGGGGCATGCCTGGTTGTCGAGTGGCTTACGCACCAAGAAAGTGCAGTTTTGGAAAACCGCAGCTGCGTCTCCAAAGAGGAAATCGATGGTGCCAGAGATGGTACAATCACGGTAAAACTGACGGTGGGAATGTGCGTAGAGAGTGTCTTGGTAACCATCGAATCTGCAATTGTGGAATATCGACATATCTGATAAAACCCTAATCCCAACCGCTTGATGCTTTATCGCCCCGGCTGTGTTCTCGAACGCCATGTTCTTGGCAATGAAGCGGTCTCCAACGATTGCTACAATAACAATAATCAAGACTCGTTCAAATACAAATTCGTAATAAAGAAAGAAAAAAAAAAGGAAATGGTAAGAGATATCATAAAAATCATTACCAACGGTGGCTGTACGGTAGGTTGTAATACCGTCCTTGAAACTTTTGCTACCGGTAATGACGGTTTTGTCAGTGCCATCGCCGATGAAAACAAGATCTGGCATGGTCCTGTTCACTTGAACAAATTCTTTATAGATTCCGGCCTTAATGTGAACCACAAAAGTCGCGTTTTGCTTCTTCGGAACATTTTCCAATGCCTCGCTGATTGTCTTGTACTGGCCACTTCCGTCCTGAGCCACCACCATATCTGGTTTGACCTCAGACAATGAAGCGGTCATGAGCCTACGAGCCCGACCATCCACCCACGAAGGGAACTCTTGCGACAGCAGCCGGCGACTAGTCATCTCCGGAAACTGTATCTGCCCCAAGTAGTTGGACATTTCGTCGACCATTGCAAGACCGTTATGCGTTAGCTGCATGGCGGTTTTCAATGCTTTCTTCATCGTCTCGCCTGCTTCACCTTCTGTCCCTTGAAACCCATCAATACAAGTTTGCTCATGTGTAATCGTGGCGCTGAGCCAAACTTTTAGTTTGATCAACGCCTCGTCAACCTTATAAAGCTCGAACTTCCCCAGTTCCTCAAAGGAGTTGCTAAGCTCACCGATCGCGTAATCCATTAGCTCCTTGCATTGATCCAAGGCCATCTTTGCCCTAGGATCCTTTTGAAGCTCAATCATAGTCTGTGACTTCTTCATCACGTCAGTTATTTGCTTCATCGTCACGTTAAACGCTGTCTTCACAAGCTCCAACGGGTCCGATGTGTCTTTCGCATCCTTCCTCAGTGTATCCTCGCAAGTCTTCTTGTAATCCGTTGGCGCGCAAACGTCTTTTATGGCTTTAACAGAAGCCTTGATTTCTTCGGTACTTCCGTTATCGCTATTATTGACGCTAACGCCGATGGTAACGGCGACAACCATTGAGACCAGAAGAACAGAGGAGACGGAGATAATTACATACCTCCTCTTCCTCTTTGAATCATCGTTATATGTTCCGTATGGCATATTTTTTTGTTTTTTTTTCTATTTTTTTTTTTGGTTTTTTTTTTTGGGTATAAAGTGAGAAGCTCCCTTTTGTTGCTTTTTATTTATTTAAAAAGAGCTTTTTATTTTTTTGGATAGACTCCTGTTTCGAAGCTTACGTAGCCTCCTTAGGAGTGTGAATTTTGCATAGTTTTTAAAATATTTACAATGGGAGTTTTGTTTCCGACAGATAAAAGGGTTTTGTAGTTTGGTTGCTTTGTTTTATGAGGTTTGGCGGGAAAGCCGTTCGGCTTCAGAGCGAGAGGGACAGACAAATATAGGTTTGTGGTTTTATTTTTTTGCTCCCCTTATTCTTCCTTCTGAGTTACTAAACATGGAAAATTAATAATCTTATTTTGAGGTGTAATAGAAATTAAAATAGATTTACGATTCTGACGGGGTCACATAGGTTAGTAGGGACGACGATGACATCCATGTTTTATTCGTTCTTTGATTGGCTACACCTAATTGAACCGTTTTGTTTTTGTCAATAAATAATAAATCATGTTTAACCAAAAAAAAAAATCGTGTGTTAACCCTCGAAAGTGAACATGTTTTTAAAGACAAACCTCAACAAGTACTTGTAGTAAAAAGTATACATTATATATGAGTTAAATTGTAGAATAATAAAATTGCAAGCACATATAACACATTTTAGGAATAAAAGTAAGCTTTCTTTTCATTAGCAATAATGGAATCTGTCAAATTGTTTAAGAAAATCTCTTCCTAATCTTAACAGAGGCAAATTTCCTGCATGAAATTTTTATTCCGCTTTGGGTTTTCATCTTTTTATATAAGTTTCGCTGGAAATATCATCCTAGATTGATTATTTACCTTTATCAAAAAAAAAATAGATTGATTATTTACAGGCGTGTAAATTGTGTAATTTGGAAAAAATGCAAAGTTGGTATTCCCCACAAAAAATAATAATTTTATATTACTGTTTGAAACACTAGTATTCATGAATGTATTTAGATATTTTTTACCAATAATTTGTAGTCTCATTTAAGAAATTAAAATGCCACTAAAGGTATTCAAGCTTTTTATTCTTGGATGCATATCCGAGAATACATTTATTTGGAATAAAGCTGTTAAACTTTATAGTTCATGCACCACCTTTGTCATTTTGTTTCCTTTTGGGGTATTTTTCTCCCAGTCAGAACATAGAAAGTAAAAGTTGATTATGACTGAAAAGCTAATTAAAGAAATCCCACGAAGACACAACTGTAGTCAGGCTAAGAACAGTCTTTATGAAACATCTTCCACGTTATATTTTCCATATATTACACTGCAGTTTCTTTGTATTTGCCGTGTTTAAATATTTTCTATAAAACTAGTGAAGAATAACATCATCCTTCCATAACAGTGAAAGATGCTACTTTGACTAGCTGGCTCCTTAATTGTTTAATGTATTTTAATATGTTAATTAAGATATCTTTATCCAAAAATGAGGCGCAGTTTCATAGAAAAGACAGTAAAATATGAATGTTTGTAACAGTTGTTTTAACGAATTTTTGCGACGCTTAGTAGTTTTATTCTTTTGTAAGACAAAAAGAGTAAAATCAACATAACTAAACGAAACAACCCCAACTTTGGAGATACGAATTCAGAGTACGTAGTTCTAATTTTACCCTCGGAGATTTAATACCATAATAGTTGTTAACAAACATCAAGACTATCTTCTCAATAAATAGCGGCCTCATTTCTCGAATCTAGCAGATAGAGACCAAATATCACTTGTCAATCCGAACAAAGGAAAGAAAAAATATTTGTTATGGAGAACCAAACTCTCTCTTCTTCAAGCTCTTCCACACCCAAACCAGAAGAACTCATAAGCCTTGTTGTGCCCATGGAAGAGTCCAAGGAGAAGGCAGCGGAGAACACCAATCTGAGTCTAGGGTCTCGTGAGGAGGTTATGTCTGAAAGGAGGACTGAGAACCTTGGTTCCAGATCTGGTCCTATCCGAACGGGAAGAGAGATCATGAGGTATTACCCGGCAAAATCGAACAAGATCTACACTTGTCACTTTTGCAAAAAGGGGTTCTCAACCTCTCAAGCCCTAGGCGGTCACCAGAACGCACACAAGCAAGAGAGGGAGTGGGACAAGAAGCGGAAGGAGATGGAAGCAGACTTCCCCGGATACTCCTTTTTGAATCCCTACCTAGACAAGCCTCACCTGCTCTTAGGTGGGTATTCACAAGATGCTTTATCAAATGATAATCATCTTGGGATCACTCTTGATCCTTTTAAACACAAGATTAGCAACACCATGTACCCATCCTTCAATAATGGGCTCAATAGAGGTATCCCGGATAACGTGACCGTGGTTCCTCGTTTGACTCCTACTCGGTTCTTCACCGGGAACACATGTACCTATGGTTCTTCTTCAAGGAGGCTTGGTCAGCACATGCCTCCCTACAACAACAATCACCCGGTGATCCCTAGGAATGTTCATTCTTTTCCTCTTGCTCAAACCACCAACCTTTCTAGCAATTTGTTCTCGCAAGTGAAAGCTTTGGGCGAGGAGAATTTCATCTCAAAGGTCGGAAAGAACATCATTGTGGAGATTGATGATGATGATGATCAGCCAGAAGAAGGAAAATCTAAAACCTGGGGGATTGATTTATCTCTGTCCCTTTGAGTATCGTTTAGTCCTATGCGTTATTAATTTAGTTTTCATTATTTGAGGTATCATAGCACTTAGAGACCTCCCCTTTTTTACCACATCTCTCTCTATATGATGATTGTCGTTTTTCTCTCCTTTTTTATTTTTATTTCAATTAATGTATTTCATTTTAAATGTTCCTTTCCTTGTAGCATCTCTTCTTCTATTCGGATGTAATTGTGTTTGAGTTGATTTTTCCGTTAATTCCTGATTTTCTTGTTTCTTTTATCGTTGCAATGTATATATCTCATGAGTGCAATTTTCAAAGTGTTGTGATTTAGAGCAAGTAAAACGAAAGAGAATAACTGATTATAAATCACCTTGAAGTGTTGCACTAAGACACTATGTCGCTATAGGTAAATATCGTCCTTATGAAAAGAACATCAGATGAAGCGTTTCAAATATTTTTAAAAGTAATTTGAAGAGATCGTGTTGACTCAAATTTTCAAAAATATGTCTACTATATATATCGTCTATTTTTATTTTATTTTAAACATCAATTTTTGGATATAATATTATATTAATATGGAAAAAACCTTAATTATATAGAAATAATGTTTACATCATATTTTTTTGGTAGTCATTCCTGGACGTAGCCAATAACCGCACGTTATTCCTTTATCTGTTATAACGACCAATGACCAGTAGAATCAGCAACATATCATAGAGATTAACAACAACAATTATAAGTCGATGAATCTATGAACGATACAATTAAAATTATGATTGTTATCAACAAAACAGTCGCTAACGACAACAACTAATAATAATCAATTGGCTCGGATCAGTCACTTCTTTTGGATCATTCTTTTTTTTTTTTACGGATTTGTCATTTTTAAAATATGAAATATCTAAGTACTGAAAATAAATCAATATTTTATTAATTTTAAAAATATAATTGTTGGTGATAGATTTTGTGTGTGAGATCTGGCCCATAAAAACATATTGAAAAAAAGAAAATCATGCGCATTTGGCCAATAATAAAGTACACATTTCTAGTTTTTTTATTCACTAAATTTACCAGTAAAATAATAATTTTGTGATAAAATGAAACATTTCAAATAGAGATAAGACTTTGTCATATAATTATATTGTTGTCATAAAAATGTTGCAATTAGCGTACTTTTTCATAATGATCAACATTCTTCAGTGTTCAAACAAAGACATTAATCTAAAAAACACATGCAAAGACATAAACTTCTGGACAACAAGAGTTCGTTCCTAGACTCTCGGTTTTTTATGTTGAGCGTTTATAGTGAAGTTGTTCATATTTTGTCATAGTTTACCTAATAGTTTGTTTTATTTCATTTGGGGACATGGATATAAATTCTTATTTTTGATCCATTTAATTATACGGTAGAAGGTCTATCCGTGAACTGCACATTCCTTAAAAATTAGTTTGAGCCTCCATATATTTAGGATTTACCTTATGTTATATATAAAAAATAGCTTTCTGTATTCTAATAGTATTTCTCCACCAAATTGGTTAAGAAATGTTTCATATTGTGACTATGTAATTTTTCAGTTAAAATAATATAAAATATTTGCCGAAAGCCGAAAAAACCCACTATTTAAATAAGTTTATCTATATTATAAGCTCTATACATATCATTTTTTTTTAAACAGTTACATGCATACAATCACTTAATTATCAAAATGAACATATTAGTGTTTTTGTTTGGTAAATTTTGTCATAATACTCAGTCTCTCCAAATAAAAAACTTAATTTAATTGGATATATTTTTCCTTTGGGAAAATTTTGTAGCATTTTTTTGAGGAAAAAACCTTACTCCATTTAATGTAGCCAGCCTACAGTTTTTCACTTTTATTAGTAGGAAAGATAAACCTTCTACCAAATTATTAAAAACATATCTGAATAATTTTATTTTTCACGAAAAACAAATGATATCCAAGAACAAATCATTTTGTCCTATCTCTAATGACATAAAATTACATGCATGAATCATTATTAATTTTTATGACTTGTTTTTAACATGTACTATTCAATAATTGAGTGTTAATTTGCTAATGACTTAATTTACCTAACTATATTAGAACAATATAAGCACATAAAATATCATTTAAGGAACAAAGTTAAATAATGAGCCTTATCTGTTTCCTTATAATTTGAAAATAACTCTTTCTACTTTCACGACATTAATGTGTTTGTTGAACCCCAGAAATATTGTACCTTAAATACTTTGATAAGCTTAATGAGTGCGTTAACTTCTTCGGACTAATAAATAGGACATAGTTTTTCTGTCATTAAATGTGCAAAAAAAAACCCTCCTATATAAGCAAAGTGGGTTGAGTTGTCTGGAATTTTTTTGTCTTACAGCCTTTAGTTTAAAAGCAGAAAAGAGTTTCCTCAATGCAAAGCCACAAATTTATTCTCAGGAAAGAGATGGAGCCGGAGCATCCTAGCCCATTTTACTTTGATCGGTACTCAAACAATTCTAGATTTCCAGAAGCTGGTCGAACTTTAAATAACTTCACATTCGATAACTTTAGTACTAGTGGTCGTTTCTCTGATTTTTCTAATGTCAAGCCATTTAGGAATATTGGTTATAGTTCTGAATATGGTTGTTTGACCATGGGTGCTGAGTCTCCATTCTCATCTCCTTCATCCTCGTTTTTACATGATTTATCACTAAATTTTGTTTGTGGCAATGGTCGTATTCCGGAGATTTACACAAGAGATCTCATTTCAACCATTGGAAGTCGTGAACATTATTCGGTAGTAGATCGTATTCCAAACTTCAGAGAACATAGTTTCATCATCGATAATTCTAAGGATTGGGGCCTTGATTTGTCTCTCTAGATGTAATTCTATTTTTTTTCCTTCATAATAATACTATTACCTCTTTATTTTTATTTCATGTTATTTGCTTCTTTTGTAACATTATTTATAATAATAAAAATTTGCTATTCTATTACATTACACATCACACATCATATAGAAAAAAATTCCATACTTTACTAAGCTATATAATAAAGTATATGTATGCATTTGTAGTCTGTATCATTTTTGAAAAGCTATTAATACTATGTTACAAGATATATTTTCCTCACAATTATTAACCTAGCATATAAGATTGTCCAAATGTTCAATATCATCATATACTACATATTTCTGTATAATATTGGTAAATGTGAGTATAATTAGTATACATAATAATAATCAGAGTATAAGATCATTATATCTAACAAAAGAGATGTTATTATGATAGTTTTATATCTCCTAATTGCCATAATTTTAAAATAGAAGAGATCTATTAAAAATTAATCTTGATCAATACTAAAAGTTTATGCTATTCATAATTTTTAGATTACAAATTAGTTTGGTGTATATTGGTTATCATATAATTGTGGTTATATAATATTTAAATGGTCTAAACAGATATTGTTAAATACTTTGTCATGAGTTATTATATTTTTTAATAAAATATTATTATATATGTATATTTATGAGAAATTAGTTTGTTATATATATTTCCATAACATTTATACAATTTCATAGCTTGATACATTTCTTTTTTTATAATTTTTTATTAGAAGAATATTTCCAATATCTTGTGACTTCTGTCTCCAGTGCATTGTTCAAAATAGTAGTTTAGCTGTCATTGCATACTAGAATGTGAAAATATAAAATTTGGCAAAATATCTTAGTATAAAAGATAAGTTCTGTCAACTAAAAAAGAAAAATAAATGCACTCTTGTAAAAAGATAAGTTTTGTCTGTCAACTAAAAAGAGAAAAATAAATAGAGTCATTTATACCATAAATCTAAGTACATTATATTTAAAATTTTAGAAACATCCTGCTTTGTAGATACAACCTTATAAAACACGATAAAAATACTCCTTCGATGGAAAAAAACTGTTGAATGTGTAAGTTATTGAGTATGTTCATATTCACCGGATACGTTCATATTATATATTGTCATTGAGTATGTCTGTGAAATAAGTATGACAACTTTTGCTCGTTTGGTTGTTTATGCTGTCAACAGGCATGATCTGCTATTGTGTTATTCTGATTTCCCTTTTTATTAAGAAAAAATATGTACTTCCATCGTTTCTTTCTTTAAGCTATGAAATTGTTCAACCCTTACACTATACGACCGCCATTGATTTTCTCTAAATAAAACATCATTTTTCTCTCGTTTCTCATGCAATTGATAACAAAAAAAATTATGGTGCTCTTATATATATTAACCTGTTTTAAACTGATATTTATTATAAATAAGTAAATAACCGCTACTAAAGTTTGATTAATTCTAACGTCGAGTTTATGAACCCCCAAAAACCTACAAACAGTCTGCCAACGCGAGAAACGACGTCGTCTATACGACTATACTTGTCTTCAGTCCCATCTGATACGACAACCACGAGCATGAAGCGTCTCGAGCAATTCCGATGAGAGCAAGAATCTGAGAGGTGCGAGAAGCTTGAGCTTCTTGAGCCTGTTGCAACAAGCTCGTAGAGCAAACTCAAACCCTTCTACAGTCACACGGCTCAGGTGAACTAAGTCAACGTCTTGAACACGACTCAGATTGCTCATCAGCATGCATAGAGCCGTATCCGACACCGAGCAATTGCACAAGTTTATCTGCCAAACCAAACACACAACACAAAGTATTAAATCTGTACTAAACCAATCGGTTTAGCCTACCAATGCTGATTTTGTTTTTACCTGTCTTAGGTTTCTTGAGAAGTAAGCGAGCGCCCAGAAGCCAGAGTCATCAATATTCTCACAGAGCTTGAGGTCCAAGTAACCCAATTTCTTGCAGCCGCACGCAATTGCAGCTAAACCGGCACCGGTTATCTTCTTTATCCCTCGGAGTTCAAGGTGAGTAAGATGTTCTAGCTGCCGGATTTGCTCAACGCCGGTGTCCGTTAGCTCACTGCAGTACGATAGAATGAGCCGGTTCAAGCTCTTGCAGCCTCGTGATATAGCTGCTAAACCGTCATCTCCAAAACCACCACAGCTGCACCAAAAAAACAAGAATTGGGTCAAATGTCTTCCATCAAGAAATTGCAACTTTTCATGGCAAAATTTAGATCAAATATTTACCGGTATAGATCAAGTTCTAGAAGTTTCGAACATTTGGAACCGATATGAAAAATCCCTTTGTCTGTGATATTTGCGCAGAGCCCAAGTTTCAATCTTTGAAGTTTCGAACATTTTGAGATATACTCTAACCCTGTGGTAAAAAAATTCTAACGTAAGATGTAAAACAAAAACCGGAATTTGATTTCACATTTATCTTTTCTTTACCTTTGTCATTTACGCCACAACAGTCAGTAAGATCAAGTTCTTGAAGAAGCTTGGAGTAACATCCAAGCGATTGAAGACCTTTCTCGGTTATCAAATGGCAAGACTCTAACTTTAGGGTCTCCAGATTCCTGCAAGACTGAGCAACAGCAGAGATGGCTACATCCGTCACAAATCCACAGCAGGCAAGGTTTAACGTTTTCAGGTTTAAGCAGTTGCGTGCAAGACCAATCATCCCAATATCCGTCACATCTACACATCTGCTCACTCCGATTTCTGTCAAGGATCTACAGCTAGAGCTTAATGCTAAAAGAGAGGAATCAGAGACACGAGCTCCGTTGATCTTTAGAGTCTTGAGATGCTTCAATGCCTTTAAGTGATGTAAGAAGGTCACAGAGATTTCCTGTGAAATCACAAAGATTAAAGAGTCAAAATACAGAGCAATTAGACTAATTTAAGGCCTCTATCGCAAACTTACGGATACACAGTGACTGGCTTTAAGGTGTTGAATATTAGGATGGCCTCTGACTATGGAGATCAAGCTGGAAAGACTCACACGCTCACACCTTGTGACATCAATCTCCTGTATATAGTTCTTATTTAAATCGAATATTCAAATGATCAAAGCTTTATGTGTGACTGTGAAGTCAAAAGCAGTACCTTTAGTGAAGGAGAACCATTCTCAAGACAGTGTAATCCAGCATCATCTATCAAAGAGCAACTTACCATATCTAAAACCTCGAGCTTTGGCAGCAAAGCTATGGAGCGGATTGAATCATTAGTGATCTGAATTGAAACCAAAACCATGTTTTTGTTTTTTGTTTTTTTTTCAGATGATGCAATCTCACATTGATATACACAAAGATAGAAACTTTTAACACATTCCAGGAATCAATTCCTCATAAATTTTTCAAATTTATGTCATTTCACTAAGAATCGAATGACGAAAACAGAGGAAGAGAGAAACTTTGAGACGAACCTTAAGATACGAGACATCGAGAGATTTCAAGTCCTTGCATTTCTTAGAGAGAAGATCGATTCCAAGATCAGAGACCTCCATACACCATTTCAAGCTAATCTTGTTAAGTTTGCTGCATCCGACGACGATCCACGCTAATCCGACGTCGCTTAAGCTCAAGCACTTGTCCATCCTCAGCTCCTTCAGCCCCGCCGCAGCAGACAGCGCCGCCGCTTCCCTGTCGCCGAATCCCCAGCAGTGAGACACGTCGACGCGCTCGAGAGCGTGGCACGAACGTGCAAGCGCGTCCAGTCCTCTGGCTCGGATTCCGGTGGCTCGGCTCAGGTTCAGTGACCTCAGGCGCGACGTTGAAACGGTGCCGTCTAGCGCCAGACGCGAAACGACGTCGTCGTCGAGCTTGGGGCAGACGGAGAGGTCGAGGGAGGAGAGATTCGGGTACTTGATGAGAAGCGCTGGTAAGAACTCGACTCGGAGGAGCTGGATCGAGGTCCGACTCAGCGAGTCGACTCGGAGGAAGTCTTTGCTGATGAGACGCCACGTTTTACGACACGGCGGATCCAGAAACCCGTAAACCCGAACCAGAAGATCTTCCGACAAAACGGATAAAATGGATGGAGACGGCGACATTTGCAACAGACCAAAAAACAAAACAAAACGAATGTGTTTCCGCGGTTTTGGTTGGGTTTGGAATCAGAAAAGTACGGATTTTTTCTCGGTGAAAACTTAAATCTCAGAAGATTTTTTGTTTAAGTCGGAATGAAGAGGAACACAGCTCGGAGGTAGAGTAGAGAGTGGTGAACCGGTTTTTCGAGGATCCGAATTTGGTAACGGGTTCTCAGTTTCGGTTTCATCACTCCGATTAGTCCACACCTTCGGAGTTTTCCGGTGGAAAAACCAAAACCGAACCTCTCTAGTTTCAATTTGTGTGCTTCTATTTTCGGGGTCAATATAAAGGAGAATTAAAAAAAACGAGGAAGAGGAAGAAAGAAACGAAATGACGGAAACACCCCTGGTTTTAATTTTGTACGGTTGATGAAGTGTTGGTTCTTGGAGTCAGAGATTCTCTTTACGGCTGTCAGTAAACCACGTGTCTATATCTTAGCGGCTTGTGATGGATCCATCGTAGGAACAGAAGCAGGTGATTTCGTACTCAAACTGTACCGAAGTTAGGTCTGTCCCTTTGCAGGTCCCACGTAACGTGCATCGACCGTACCTATCTGTTTGACCCAAACTATTTATTAAAAAATCGAAATATTTTAAAATTTATATGAAGAAAGCATATTCGTTAGTCTGACGTGGATAATACGCGAGATTGTCGTGGCAGATAAGCAGATACGATCTGGACCGTTTAAAGAAGAGGTCAGTGGGACCTCCAATAGTGCTACTATTTTTAAACATGACGTGCAATCGTTAAGTTAATCAAACAATAAGCAATTAAGCATTATTATAGATCTAATAATCTGAGTTTATTGCAAGTTTCCAACGTCACGAATCAGCACATCCCATGACGGTGTTCACGTTGGAACTTTCGCAGGTTATGTCAGAATTATCTGCTTTTCATTATTTGTATAAATATCTTATCGATAAGTTCGAACAAAAGTAATTAATACTGTACCGGATCTAAACTAAATGTCTTTCTTCTGAAAACATATGTACTTTGTGTACGGATCTTGACATATTTTTGGACAAGGACATGCGTACGTGAAGAAACTCTAATCCGAAATTTCTCATTGGACCATCGAATAATTATACTTTTAGAAAATGCGTTAGCATAACTAAATTCATTGGACAGGATAAGTCTTTTTCTGATATCAATTTTTTTTTTAAGCTGAGTACAGTTGTTTTTATCTGTTGATACAATACGTTAACGACATTAGTAATGTATGGCCAACTTATGAGTACATAGTACACTGATAGAGCCATAGAGGATAGTCGTAGAAACGTGTTTATGTTGTTAACATTTATCATTAAAAAACAAATATTGTATATAGGCTAATAGGCATATAAGTTCTTGATATACCTATATACACATATACGTGTACATGTGAAGCTAAGAAATCTTATTCAGATTAATGTGTGCTTCAGCAGGAGGTAGAACTAATATGAGTTTGTTTGTTTTTTTAATTAGTGTATAAACTCATATTTGTTCCACCACCTGTCAATACACACTTAGTCTTGAAAAATAAGATAGTCCCCATTCGTTTTCTCATAGCTTCTATATATTATTATGTAGCTAATTGTTTGATTATACATTTATAATAATAGTTGTGAGCCGATTAAATTTTGAATCTTAGAATTTCGATCAATATATCTTCGTTTATAATGTCACTCGATCATACAAGATGAATGGTTGAGACTTTTCAATAAGTAATAGTTTGTTATCAAATCTCAAATATAAGGATCAAACGAATGACATGATTTACACCCGGGAAGTAATATGCGATTTGTTGAGACTTTCTTGTCTTTTATTTGATTTAAGCAACAGGTGAAAGAACAATATTTGATATCACGCTCATTTTAGAAGACAACATTTCAACCACTAAAACACTAAGAGTTGTTTAAAAATGTGTTTCAATCATTAAACTTTTGATCTTTCGATGATTTAATTTGCTTTTCGAGATACAAATATACTAAAAACATGAAATGTCATGTGAAAATACTTTTTTTTTCTCTGTTTTGCCTCTTGAAAATTCTAAAAATAGCACACGCGTGTGATTTAGTAAAGGTTTCTACAAACATTTGCTAAATGATTTAGGAATTCTTCTGTACATGTGCTTTTTTATAAATTTTTGAATTTGTGGTGTTCTTTTTAAATAAATAAAAACTTAAGATATTTTAAATTAAAAGTTTGATTGAACCTAGAATAATATATAAAAGACATAGATCACCACTCATTAGTTACTAATAGCTTTTAAAAACTTTTTCAGATAAAACCCAATGTTGAAGGATGATGGTATGTTAAGAAGGAAAAAGAAAGAAAAAGAAAGCAATTTTAAATGTAGATTGTTGGGTGTGATATACCTGACCAGAATAAGATCTACCCGACATAAGCCTAGAAAAAAAAGATAACGACAAAGGTGAAAGACTTACCTTGATCTACAAGTTGCAAGATTCTCGCTTCTCACGTTCTTCTCCTTCGTTGACTTCATTTTGTTGACCATTTGCTTGGGGAGGACCGATGGACCAGATTTATATCCTCTTATCTTCTCTTTTGAATACAACTCACATAAAATATTTTAAAAAAAAATTGTTGAAGAAAATATATTTGTTTCGATCATATAACATTAGTTCGTGATTTATACCAAACCACCCGATTGAGCAAAAAAAAGAGAGAGAGCCAATAATGAGCATATGCAGATTTAAATACATTCATACCCATCAAGAAGAAATTTTTTTAAATGTTGCTCGCGATATCTCAAGATTGATATACTTTAAAATAGTTACGATGTATATAAAGAAGATAGTGAAATATAACGCGGTGATATGACGATGTGCTTCCTTTCCAATGATATAACATTGATTGATTTAAAACAAGGAGAAGAGTGGTGTGGATTTTATATAGGGAAACTTGTGATGATCACATTTTGTTGTTAGACTACATCGAATATGTTGATTTTGTTCATATGATGACATCAAATGCAAAGATGAGTTCATTGTCTTCCCAAACAAAGAATACGAATCTATGCTCACGTGTCATCTCAAATGTTATGGTCCATATAAAATTTCCGAAAAGTTACCATACAGTATACATGTGCATATATATGTTGATTTTATTCTACTATTCCAACTTGGTATCGAATCTGCCGCATATGTTCTCTATTTACCATTTTTTCATCACCATATCATGTGTTAAGGTTAGAGTCATCGTCCATCATTTGCTATTTAAGGATCTTGTCCTCACAAGGAAAAAAGAAAAGAAAATGAACACCCATATTGGGCCAAGCCCATTTAATGAAAAGGATACACCCAACATTACAGTACTTGAATGTGTCCCGTTTTATCAAGATGTTATGTGTTGAAAGGAATTTTGTTCGTATGAGACATTGAGACGTATTAATCAACTCATGATGGCTGCGACAAAAAGACCGCATTTAAAATTTTAAAACGAATGTCACAAACGCAATCCTATCGCTGATCTATTTACAACGCAATTTTTACTTATAAGTCGTGACATGATGAACGTGTTCTGATAGAGATGAAGATGAAGAAGAGGAATGGAGGAAAAGGCAGACCGCAGACATATCGTCCATGGCGTATCCTCGTCTCTTCTTCTTCCAAGCCCTAACTGCTTGCTCCACTAGCCGCTTAGCCGCCTTAGGCCGCTCAGCCGTAGATGAGACGACCTCTATAGCCTCTTGGTTAGAGATCACATCCCATATCTTTTATATTAAAGAAAAAAAGTTGGTTAATAACTTTTGCAAATAACCGAGTGTACAATTGGTTCAGATGAAATATTCTAGTTTCATTTACTTTCAAATGTTGTTTTTCTTTTTCTACATTAGCCTTTTTTTAACTTTTGACTAATTTAAGAGAGTGTGAATGAGTATATGTTTGTTTGTATGTAAGGTTTATAAATAATTACCCCATCGCTAGCCAAGATGATGAAGTGGTCTTTGGGAGAGATATGTCTTTGAGTGACTTCAGGGACTGAAACCAAACCGTACTCTTTGATACAATAGTCTCCGAACGCTCGAGACATTGCGAGCCCCGGCGTTTCTGCGTCGGGTTGCCACACACGGTGTACACCAGGCTCATCTTTGAGGCAGAAAACCCGACCGTTGCATTCGATTATCCGCTCCTTCTCCTCTGTTTTGTTTATAAGAAAACAAACACAAGATTCAAGATTCAAGAAGTTTAATTATAAAAAAAAAGATTCAAGAGTTTACTAGAATAAAATTCATAGTTTTGTTTGCTACTCTAATTACTAGGACCAACAGAATCCTAAATTTCATGATCTAGTACGGTAAAAATTTCACTCGTGAAAATGCTAATGGATTTTAAAGAGGGGTTGAGAGAACTAACGAGGCAGGTTTGGTTTGAAATCTAGGGTGAGCTGAACAGCAACTAAGCTTCCCTCATCTGAAACCGTGGCTAGTACCGCTCTTGAATCACCTACATTTGATACATATATAACTTCACCCTACATATTACAACAAGAAACCATTGATCAGTGAACATATGTAATAAAGTCTAAAAAAAAATTATATACTGTAATAATTAGGAAACCAATATTGTTTTATGTTTTACCTGTCTGACTATGGTTAGAGCTGTTGAGCCGCTGTTGTAAGAATCGATCTTGCGGTGATGTTCAAGCTCTTGATCAACCGATGCACATGTCTTGAGATAAGACTGTTTCCATATGTCGAATCTTGAGAGACTTTTATCAGACCCTTCAAAGTCGAGCTCGGGGTCTAGTAGTGTGGCTTCAGCAAGAGTCTTTTGCCAGTGGCATAGAAGCGAGGAAGGCATTGAGTTTCTTACTTGTTTGGATACATAGTGACCCCATGGACCGTGTCCATCGAATATCCCGCAGAATATCATGTCTTCTTGGCACCCAAATCCCTGTTTACCAAAAGTCAAGCAGTCAAACAAACGCAAACGCAGAAAGAAAACGCCAAAAAGAGGCGAAAAACATTAGTAACGTAAGAATGAATGTACCTCCCAAACGATTGCGCAGTCTTGGTTAACTCCTTTTTCGCCGCGTTTGGAGAAAACAGAGGCCGAGTTGTTAGATCCTTCTGCGTAAACGTAGCCACAAGATTTCAGAATCAGCTCCTTCTTCTTGGCTTCTCTCGCCATCTCATCAGCAGCTTCCTTTGCGTCGTTGTTTCCGTTATTATTTTTAACTCTCTTGATCGAGAAAGATCGAACTAACCCATTGAACATCGACGAAAAATGTCCCATATTTTAGTCTCCACAAAAAGATGAAAAATGTCAAGCAACAACGAGTAACTTTCTCGCCAAGCTTAAGATGATTCTGAATCTGTGAAAAAAAAAGAATACCAGAAATCTTTAGATACTTGGATAGTTTAAGAACTAGAGGGAGATTATATAATGTTAAAATAGAAAAAAGTTCTCAGCAGAGGTTAAAACTTAAAAGGAAGAAGATGAGTCATAGTGCTTAGAATCTAAAGGATTTAAAAGACAGAAATAGAACTTTTTTTAGTAGAATATTCATCAGTCTGACATGGAATTCCACTGATACAAGTTTCTGAGATTATCAGTGGTTATCTATTGAGATAAAAGTTCCAAATGTGATTTGGAGTCTTTTGACTAGAAGGGAAATCAAGTTTCTGTTTAAAGAAACACAACATTTGGAGATATTTCTTAATAAGGAAATGGCAAACAAGTTGCAAGATTCCAAGATTCTCTCTTTTGCTTTTCCCGGAAAACTAACAAGAGAAGATAATGTATATAATCCATCACAGTCTCAGAACTTTTCTCAGCACCGTGTGATTTTAATATTTAATAAGAGGGCCTAAAAGGCTAAAAGAAGCAAACACAACAATCCCCATAGATTTGCTTCAAAAATACGTTAATTAAGCTTTTTCCAGTTTGTAACAAAAAAAAATAAGATATTTTCCAAATCTTCATTTCCCCCAAAGTGATAAAGGGAAACCAAACTTACTCCAAAATCTTAAAAACTTCAGTTTCTTAGAACTCACATGTGGAAAGAGCTAGGAAAAATAAATGTTTTACTGAGAAAAGAAAAAAAGGAGCAGAATCCAGTAATGGATCTTAATTTCTCGATTTATCACAGACCAATCAGATTCTTAGATGTATAAAGAGATATATAGAGAGAGAGATACCTCTGAAATCACACGTGGGGAATGAAGCTCAGAAACGCCGGGGGAGATGACGTAAGCTCGGAAAGCTGACGTAGCACCCAACGGAGAAGAAGCTAAAGGAGAGGGAGAAAATATCAGAAGTATAGCCTTTTTGGTCAAAAAAGAAAATATCAGAAATCTATGTAATGCTCAAAAGAGAACGAAACAGATTAAATGGAGCAATTAAGGAAAGGATTTGAAATTGTTTATCTAAGAAAGTTTAGTTTTTCTGGCACGGTGGGTTCTCTCTCTGTCATTTATCTTGTGGCAGGAGAAGGACAAAGAAATGGACGACATCCTAGTTGGTCTTTTGTGGATGATATAAAATCATAAATTCAATAATTACATTTTTTCAATTATAAAGTCTCCACGATATTTATTGATCGAGTTTTAAAAATAAAAAGTTAGTTGATTCAGAACAAATTGTAAAATAAGAAGGCAGCGACAGCTACAATATATTTTCTTAATAAATGAAAAAATTATCTTGTCAACAACCATAACATTTTGTTGTTGTTAAAGAACGCAAATAATTTTTTTTTGACAAGAACGTAAATCATTTAAAATGGTGTTTAAATATGATATTTACATCAAGTTCTTATAATAATCATAGTCAGAAAACAAAACTGAAAAGATAAAACAATTTTGATTAACAAACAAAATTTGCGTGCATGGTGAAATGGGTTTGTAGGATGAACGTGTCCCAATCGTTGCATCAAAGGTCAAATAAAGCAGATAAAAAAAACAGAGTAAAATTATTTAGTGATTATATGATATAGCGAAAACAATGTACGAGTACTAGAATCGAATTGATTGGCATAAAATTAGGTAAGCGAGAGTTATTTAAAAAAAATGGACAAGCGAGTACTAAATAAAATCAAATTAACCGGGTCCTCGTGGTCTGGTGGTAATGGAGCCTCAGCTGAGGTGCCCGCCATCACGAGTTCGAGTCCCCGGCCACCCGGACTGTCTTAAATAGTAAGAAAACGTGGACTGCCGTGGGTCTTGTGGGATTAGTCTTGGGCCTAGAAAGCCTTTAGAATCACCCACGGTTATAAAAAAAAAAAAAAATTAAATTCGATAGTTGGGGAATCCAAAGCAATCATATACTTATATTATGATTAATTGATTATATTGTATATTAAAATTAGTTATCATTGATATTGCTAGTTTTTATTTGGCATTGCGTCATGTGATTATCGTGGTAACTATATCCCCGCATGTCAACGGCATCGATTTAAAGTAAAATATACATATACTGTTGTGTGAATACTTAAATACGCGGACCATATAGTTGATGTATTATATACGCACGATTAAAAAATTCTCAGTTAACTTTGTTACTGAAAAAAATTGAGGTCCATATCCAAATTAATTTAGCTACTAGCTTTCATTTCTTGTTTTAGGTAAAATATTATGTAGCTTTCATTTTATTCATGCGGGAAAATCCCTGTTTAATACACAAACTTAATTTAATTTGGAAGAAAAATACATCAACTTTTTTTGATCCCATAACAATACACAAACTATTTTTTTTTATTCATTTTAATATCCCAACTTTCAAATTTCGAAACTTTGCAACCATGATTAGCGTCTCCGTTTAAACGCTAAATAGAAGTTAAGTGACGATGTTTAACATTAAAAAACGTGGGTTTAGTTGAATAAAAAAAGACAAATATGCCCATCTCACTTCTTCTTCTTCAAAGTAGCTCATTCCCAAATCGATTTGGGGAAAATACAGAAACCCTAATTTCATTTTAATCAATCTCTTGCTCTCCCTTGACAGTCATAAAAATCAGAAAATCTGGAGGATGGAACAGAGCCAATATTCAGACGCGAGCTCATACACACATAGCCTCAACTGTAATCCTGGTCCTTTCTGTCACTGCAACAAAGCCACCATGATGTCGAAATCATGGACAAACGAAAATCCTGGGAGAAGATTTTTCAGGTGTGATGTTCATGGCTTCTCCAGTTGGGCAGACAAAGAAAATCCTCATGGCTGGCAGAAGGTTAGTTTAATTGAAGCTAGAGATGAAATCGGGTCCCTAAAGGAAGAACTTACGAACCTTAGAGCAAATATTCCAAAACGATGAGTGGAACAGCTATTGAGTCATCACTGGAAAATTGGAATTTGTTGAAGAGATCTGAAGATGAGAAGAAGAAGCTTGAATTACTTTGAAGAAGAAGCTTGAATTACTTAGTGTTTATGTATTTTCCCCAAATCGATTTGGGAATGAGATACTTTGAAGAAGAAGAAGTGAGATGGGCATATTTGTCTTTTTAATTCAATTAAACCCACGTTTTTTAATGTTAGACGTCGTCACTTAACTTCTGTTTACTGAGTTAACGCAGCCGTTAATCGTGGTTGCAAAGTTTCGAAATTTGAAAGTTGGGATATTAAAATGAATCAAAAAATTAGTTTGTGTATTGTTATGGGATCAAAGAAAGTTAGTGTATTTTTCTTCCAAATTAAATTAAGTTTGTGTATTAAACAGGGTTTTTCCCTATTCATGCGGAATCAATTCATCGGAATTAATTTTGTAAATTACTGATAGATTATACTTATTGGCTACGGATTTTGACTACCGACCAAACAAGATGGGTAGATAGTAAAGCATGAAAATGAGCAAACCCTTTAACAAAAAAAAAAAAAAAAAAAAAGCATGAAAATGAAACTGATAGAAATGACTTGACAATAATGCTTTCTAACTTTTAATAAAGTCCAGTAAAAGGCAGTGCACTGATTGTTATTTGCCTTTACTTACACATTGATTACTGTTCCATCATTAACAGACGCATGTAATTCCATAAAACCTACAAAAATGTTCCCTAGGTATTTAATTTTGTTTTTCCTTGTAACTAAGACCGATGATGGATCAAAACTCAAACTCAAAATCTATTTGCGTACAAAAACTACAAAGTGTATATTAATAGATATCAACCCCAAAAAACTAAAAATACGCAGAAACAAATAAAGTCCTTTGGTTTATACTAGGACATGAGATTGTACATGTCGATGTGAACAAAAACCAATTTGAGCATGCAAAATACTCATAAAATACGTAGATCGTAGCCATACACGTTTTACATAAGGAGTCAAAACTCAAAAGTATGGATGAATAAACTAATATAATGTACACTATAGACAACTATATAATATTGCAACATGTGAAATGGTCCATGCTTGTACTTAAATCATTGAAACTATAAAAGAAATCCTTTAGAAAAGGTGCATGCATATATATATAATAAATAGATAGAGATCGAACTGAGATGCTCTTTGGCATTATTTCAATTTTCAAACAAATGCAATATAACTAGTCATTACAAATATCTCCCGTAGGGGGAAAAAGCACGCACAAATATCTTGAAGAACAAGAACGCTATTATAACTTGCAAATTATACTATAGACAGATCAAGGAAAAGGGCTGATTGGTCTGGTTCGATTCGTTAGAACTTATTATTACGTGACTATAGTCCGGTTTGATGGAAGATGTTTTTTTATAGGGAATAAATGAAAACCGTAACGTGGATAGCTCGCAATTATTAAACGCCGTGACGAAACTGGAGATGAACCTTCGGGGTTCACATTTCTCGAAGGAACAGTAAGTAGGACCCAATTATGGGGACTGTGTGTGACCTCTTGTGAATGTAGTCTTTTGTAGTGGGACCCATCTCGCATAAGAAAACAACAAACATTGATTTTCTGTATTTCGTTGGATGAATCCCCGTTATGTCGGCAACAATCATGCACGTAAAATCTTTCTCTTTGTTTTCAATTACTATTTCTTTCGTTGACGAGAAAAAAATTAGGGAAGTTTACGGTAGAAACAAAGACAGGTTGGATGTCTGAATATTTTAAACCAATATGGATATTGTTTTGTTTAGTAATCTTCTAGTAGTGAATTTGAAAACAGTATAATACTAAAAATAGACAACAGATCTTGGCATCTTTCCAATTTTTGCGGAACTAGAACGTTGTATTCCCATTAGATCTACGTGGTATTGAGTCATATGTGCACGAACACGTGCAATAGGATCACTAACATCCACAAGAGACTTTGCTCGGAGATCACTAACACCACCCGGAGATTTGGGCAACCGAACCGAACCGACCGAACCTAGTCGAGAGTCGAGACCCACATGATGAATTCGGTTCTCGCGGGGCCCATACGTGAATTTGATAATCCGGTCTATGGTCAACACGTGGCGACCAACATTCACATGTGGGGGCGGTGCATCGGATAAAGGGTTTATGTGTTTCACCGTAGTCTCTTGTTCCACCTCTCATTCTCAACAGAGCACAAAGCCCTTTTGTTTCGAAACGAAATATTTACGTGCAACTTTTTCCCCTTTTTAAACCCTTTTCTACTAGTTATAAGAGAATATTTTAGACTAATTTAGATGATTAGGAAAATACTAGCTATATTATTTACTAATGACATAAACAAAAATTAGCGTAAAGTAACATAAAAGATGGCATAAAAGATGGATATACTTTTGGGTATTGTTTTAACCGAAACTTATCATTGTACTTGGGATTTTGTGAGGAGAAAGAAAAACGACGTAGAGGATTCGTGAATAAAAAGTTTCACGGAAAAACAACTGTTTGAGTGACTGTTTATCTTTACTTTGACAACTGTTGAGGTAAACCTTCTTAATTTGTGTCATTGGGTGAATTTTGATTGGCTTAAATCTAGAGTATATATAGGGAAAAGAAACACTCGAACGTAACGTTGCACGATATAGGGAGAAAATAACCCATTAAGTTGGGCATAAAGCCCATAACTATACAACTCAACAGTGAAAGTTATGGTTATGTTTTCCAGAACATGGTTCAATAAACCGTATTCACATTCAACAAAACTGAAAGTGAGACTCCGTTTGGGTTTGGGTCCTTGGTTTACACGATACACAGACAAAAACAAAGAGAGATGTAGGAACAAAGCGAATCAATGACAGATTATTGAAAAAACAAACTTACATGAGGGATGAGTCGAATCCGAGCTCTACCTAAATCTATCTCCGGCTACGACAGTTGATTAAATGTGTCTCCAACAAAATTGGATGTAATGAGAGCTCACACTTATAAACGAAAAGAAAGAGAGAAGGAAACCGTGTAGAGAAGTAAAATATCTTCTGAATTAGGTAATAAAGAGTAGGAAAATTGGGGAATAAAACGACAATAAACCAGAAACCATCTGATTCTTGTTGGTACCGACAAGATTTGGTAATTACCTTGGTCAAAGGGCAAGAACAATGAGTCGAAAAATGGACAAAGCTTCTGAGCAACATCATCACCATCATAGAATTTCAACAATTTCAAAATTAAATCATCACTCAAAACTTCTTGCAATCAACCCATCAAAACCCCACAGACTCTTAAGTATACCAATGTCGTGAGATGTCATGCGTGTTTTTAAAATAAGTAGATGTGATTTGATGTGAGTTCCAAATAATATACTATCTTGTTTAGTGTTCAGTTTTGTTCAAGTCTCACAAAGTCGACAAAAACATATTCAATTTAAGACGATCAATCAAACAGAAAAGAAAATTTGTTCGAGAGAAGAATCACACGTCATCAACACGTTTAGCAATCCTTTGTATCATTTTTGTTTCCCAAATTTGTCTGCCCAAATGTATGCCATCGTCATGACAATAATGAATTAATGATCATCACTACTATTGTAATCATCATCATATGTTCACATCACTACTATTTTTTCTGCTGTAGGTCAAACCGTGGATGGTTTTGAGCGGGACAAGATATTTAAACCCTGAAGTGAATTAAAGCCCAACTCATAAATATAAATACCCTCGTAGCCCTAATTGACCTTTTCTCTAGATTCTGTGTTTTCCTCTCGCCTCTCGATGACTCCCTCCGTCGGACACGTTTCTGAAGAGAGAAACCCATCCAACTTCCCACATTTCCATCTCCTCCTTCCCTTCTCTCAACATTCAACAGCATCATCACCATCATAGAATATCAACAAAATCAAAATCAAATCATCACTCAAATCTTCTTGCAATCAACCATCAAAAGCCCACGGACTCTTTAAGTATACCAATGATGGCTCACAGATATAAAAGGCTTAGGGAAATCACCTCTAGATGCTTCATACGACACTCAACATCGAGATGCTTCAAGTTTACGCTTAACCAACATAGTCTATCTACCGCGTGACACAAACTGATCATTCGCATCCCTCCGAATACTTCACTTAGCTTGTTGTGCAAGCATGAATCCCTTGCTTGCAAACCCTATTTCCGTGGGTTTTTGTGTCCGCATATGAATGTTGTTGCAACTTCTCAGGCCACCACATTCTTGTGTCCCAGGTAAATGCATAATGGTAATCTCTTCTCAGACCATTCAAGTGATGGACTTGAGAGTCACCAACAATCCCATTGGTTGGTGAAATACGAGTAATGATTCCATGGAGAGAGAACAACAACTACACTTGTTCACTGCTTTTTTTGCTCTGTTTAACTCTTCTTTAGGTCGAAAAACCAAGTTCTTGTACGAACTCGCGATTCAAAAGTCAAGATATATCAAAAGCAATACAAATCAAAAATATGTAGTCAACTAATTTGTATTGTTCTCTAGTTTGAATTTAAAACCACATATCGAAGATAACATTTCGTATTGTAGCAATACAAATTGAAAAAATGTTTCGTTATCATATTAGGATAGAGAGAGAACTACCAAAAAAATTGAGGCTTGCCGTGAGATGTCATGCGTGTTTTTAAAATAAGTAGATGTGATTTGTTTAGTGTTCAGTTTTGTTCAAGTCTCACAAAGTCGACGAACACATATTCAATTTAAGACAATCAATCAAAGAGAAAAGAAAACTTGTTGGAGAGAAGAATCACACATGTTGTCGTCATCAACACGTTTTGCAATCCTTTGTATCATTTTAGTTTCCCATTTTTGTCTGCCCAAATGTATGCCATCGTCATGACAATAATGAATTAATGATCATCACTGCTAAGTCTACTATTCTAATTATCATCATATGTACGTTCACATGACTACTATTGTAATCATAATCAATTTTTTGTTTTAGGTGAAAACGTGGATGGTTTTGAGCGGGACAAGATATTTAAACCCTTAACTGAATTAAAGCCCAACTCATAAGTCATAAATATAAATATTCTCGTAGCCCTAATTGACAATTTCTCTGTATTCTGTGTTTTCCTCTCGCCTCTCGATGCCTCCCTCCGTCGGATACATGCCGGGACGAAGATATCTCAGAGGTAAGATCTCTCTCTCTCTCTCTCTCTAACCTGATCTGATCGCGGATGTAAATTCTAATGGTTGATTGTTTATTTGCGTTGTCCGTTTTGTTTTGTGAAACCTCCTCCCAGGGTATAATACAAACGTCTTCTGGCACGCCGACAGTTGGCCCCCACCTGAGGAGGATCATGATTACAATATTTGGTCTGTGTCTCGATCCCTTGCAAATAGGGGGTATCTTGGTCTAGATATTAATGCTTATGGTGAGGTAGGGAAAATCTCGGATAAGGCGCTTAAAATGTATCGTTTGTCTACGGGATTCCACATTCTTAACACTCCAGAGGGGAGTGATGATAGAAGAGTTAATTTGATGTTAGCGAACGTTGTTGAAATGGCTTTATTCCCTGTGCCTAGGCATTCACCAGACCAAACTGTGATCCTCATGAAATTGACGCAGTACTCGGAGATGATCTGTAGGGTTCTTGCTTCTTTGAAGAGAAGAGGCCACGGTGTTGCGCTTGCACTGCCTGAGGTTGATGTCGAGAAAGCAAAAGCTAGTTTTGGAATCACTTTATGCTCGGAGCAGAACGATTCGAATGAGAGAATCCCAGTGTGGCTTTGTCCAAACCTATTTGACAGAAAGCCAGACGCTCGTTTGCCACAAGGCCAGAGGCATCCTGAAGATGAAGAAGAACGGCAGAGCGAGCCTCGCTGGTTTATAGAGCCTCCGACTCCAGATGCCCATACCACTAGCTTCGCCATGCCGGCAGATGTTGGTACATGTGTCTTCTGGGACGTGGAGGAGTACCCACTCCCTCACGGTCTCGATCTCCGTTCGTTTTGTGAGAATATTCTATCAGCTGTTCGTTCTCGTGTTGCTTCTTCTACTGGTGCCGTCTCAATCTACGCCTACGTTGTCAAGGTGGAGGAGGACTTTAAAGCTGATGAAGCTGAGGATGCCCAAATCAAAATACGCATAGCTCCAGCAGACGAATCTGAAAGATTTGCTCAGATGTCAATGGACTTTCATTTTTGGTCAGTGGACAATACCGCCGCCGACGACCACAGTCATCGCACCCGGCCAAATTTGCTGCTAATCTCCAAACTCTTGGAAGCAGACAGACGCTTATGCTTGGGCGTCCAGGGTTGCCTTAGGTGTATCATTCGACGAGGTTGCATTGCTTTCTTGGCAGTCCCTGGTGAAAACATCCCATCCTCATCCTCATCATCTGATGGTTTACCATTATTATTGCCTTGGGAAGAACTATCAGCAAAAGGAAAGCGGAAGACCCATGACTAAGTTCAACTACCGACTATTACCTATCCTTCTCTTTCTTTCTTGCCTTTGGACGTTTTTTTTTTTTTTATCATTCTGTCTTGTTGTGTTAAATACATTATTCTGATTACCTTTTTAAAACACACAATAGGAAAAATTATCAAAAATGATTGTAAATTTGTAACTCATTAATTTAGCACATGTTTGTTTGCTTGCTTGCTCTGATTGATGCATCTCATACACAAGAGAAAGCCCTTCCAAGCAATCTGCAATGCAAGGTTCTACTACAATGCAAGACCTAATTATAAGAAGAGAACATCAATGGATCTTCTCAGATTTTTAAAAAATATGGTGTCTGAATCTGATTCCACATTGCAAACCGATCAAAATGAAGAAGTGGGTTTTTGAGTCCGCGGATGTTGTTGCAACTTCTCAGGCCACCATATTCTTGTGTCCCAAGTAAATGTATAATGGTAATCTCTTCTCAGACCATTCAAGTGATGGACTGTTGAGAGTCACCAAGGATCCCATTGTTTGGTGAAATACGAGTAATGGTTCCATGGAGAGAGAGAACAACAACTACACTTGTTCTCTGCTCTTTTTGCTATGTTTAACTCTTCTTCAGGTCGATTAACCAAGTTCTTGTACGAACTCGCGATTCAAAAGTCAAGATATATCAAAAGCAAAATTATGTTTACAAATAAAAAATATGTAGTCAACTAATTTATATTGTTCTCTAGTTTGAATTCAAAACCACATATCGAAGATAACATTTCGTATTTTAGCAAAAAAGAATATAAAAATGTTTCGTTATCATTTTAGGATAGAGAGAAAACTACAAAAAAAAAATTTGAGGCTTGCCGTGAGATGTCATGCATGCTTTTAAAATAAGTAGATGTGATTTTGATGTGACTTTGTGAGATGTTGAATTGTCCACCGTGTAACTGGACACGTTCTCAGAGTTTAAAGTTTAAACTCGCGAAAAGGAGATGTCAATATCTCGCGAGAAAGAGAAAAAGGAAAAAGGAGTTAAATGGAAAAAGCCAAAACAAGAGCGCATCGAAAGCTGAGAGTGACATCACACGATAGAGAAATGTGGGGACCAGACTGGACGTGTGCACGGAATATTCACACTATTTGAATTTGTTTTCGAATCCGCCACTCAATCTCCAATCCCACTTATCACTCCATTCAATAGATAGTCCGATCCGCGTATCTGATAAGCCGATCTGCTTATCACCGATGCCTGCTCCGCTTATATCTGATAAGTCGGTAAGACCTTTCTCTCCTGCAATAAGAACGCGTCCAAGATAGCGAGGTCAAGCTTCTCTATCTCTCTCTTCCCCAATCTCCTCCTCTATTTATTCTCCTCTCCATTTTCTCCAGAACCAGCTCTTTCAAAACCCTAGAAATAATCGACACCTGAGTCGTGATTTCCGCTGGGATCAGTTTCGTCTTCCTTGTATAGCTCGTCCGAGCTCGGATTCGTACGTAATCGTGTGTTTTTGGGTGTTTTCTCTTGATTGACGTCAGATTTGAGAATCTGAGCTTGGGAGAAATGTCTTCGTTAAGCCGAGAGTTGGTGTTTCTCATACTGCAATTCCTAGAAGAAGAGAAATTCAAGGACTCTGTTCACAGGTTAGTCTATTCGTGTATATTAATAAGAAGAAGAAAATAAAGTTTAATTGAAAATTACAAAAGTTGTCTGGTTTCGTCTCTGAGTGTATTACTCTGAAAAAAAATTGTTGCTTTAGACTGATTAGTATAAAAAAGTGCAGTTTTCTTAAATAAAAATTTGAAATTTTGTTGTTGTTGTGACGAACGTGGAGGCTCTGGAGTTTAAACCATCATTTGTGTTTTGAAACAGAGAAGGGCGATTCTTTTTTTGTCTGAATTAATCGAATTTACCAAAACAGAGAGAACAATCTGGCTAATTACCTGATTTTGGTTTTGATGTTTGATTGTCCTCTGTTTATTGACGAATCTAATTGCTTTTGCTGATTTGGTGTTTTGTGTCTTATAGGCTTGAGAAAGAGTCAGGATTCTTCTTCAATGTAAAGTATTTTGATGAGCAAGTTCTTGCTGGAGAATGGGATGAGGTTGAGAAGTACTTGTCAGGGTTTACGAAAGTTGATGACAACAGATACTCAATGAAGATTTTCTTTGAAATCAGGAAGCAGAAGTATCTCGAAGCTCTTGATCGGTATAAAGATATAACCTTTTTGTCTTCTCTGTTTCTACTCTTTGTAGTCTTATTTTAACGTCTCTGGCTCTCTTGTACAGGCAAGATAAGGCGAAAGCAGTTGAGATATTGGTGCAGGACTTGAGAGTCTTCTCCACTTTCAACGAGGAGCTTTTCAAAGAAATCACTCAGCTTTTAACTCTGCACAACTTCAGGTACGAGATACGGAGCCCTGTCTACTAGTTGACATTTCAGATTGAATTTGACATGAATGATGTTAAGGAATCCGATTCTGTATTAAACGCAGGGAAAATGAGCAGCTTTCCAAGTACGGAGACACTAAAACTGCTCGGGGCATAATGTTAACAGAGATAAAGAAGCTAATCGAAGCCAATCCTCTTTTTCGTGATAAGTTGATGTTCCCAACTTTGAGATCTTCGAGACTGCGGACTCTGATTAATCAAAGGTGTGTTTTTGTCTTCTCACGAGCATAGTATATGTTGCTGAGTAGGCTTGCGTGATTCATTGTGCATATGTTATATTTGCAGCCTTAATTGGCAGCACCAGCTGTGCAAGAATCCAAGGCCAAACCCAGATATCAAAACTCTATTCACCGACCACAGTTGCACACTTCAGAATGGTCCTCTGGCACCTTCAGCAGTCAATCAGCCTGTGACAACTTTGACAAAGCCAGCAGCTTTTCCGTCGCTTGGAGCTCATGGTGTAAGCAACCTCAGTGTTTTACTGCTTTTTTCATGTTTTTGAATCTAAGAAATGTTAAACATTTGAGGAATCTGTATTAAATGTAGCCCTTTCCTCCTCCTGGTGCTGCTGTTGCTGCTGCTGCTAATCCTGGTGCTTTAGCTAGTTGGATGGCTACTGGCTCTGGTGCTTCGGCTGTCCAACCTGCCGTTGTCACACCTGCTTTGATGCCTCTACCTCAGAATCAAGGTTAGTTTGTGATGGTCTTCTAGCTTTCTAGTTTCTGGACTTGTCAGTAACTCCAAGACTAATTACTTTTCTTTCGAATAGTGTCAATCTTGAAGCGACCAAGAACACCACCACCAACTCCAGGTATAATAGATTATCAGAATCCTGATCATGAACTAATGAAGCGTCTCCGTCCTGCCCCACCTCTGGAGGAGGTAATGTGAATTCTTTTTTTTTTTCTTTGGAAAGCTGTTCGTATGAATCTTGCATTTCTTTTCTTACAATTCTCAGCATTTAACGTTTTCCAGGTGACATACCCTGCTCCTAGGCACCAAGCTCCACCGTCGCTGGAAGACTTGCCAACAGAGATGGCTATGGCGTTGCATCAAGGGTCCACTGTGACAAGCATGGAGTTCCACCCTCTGCAAAATACGTTACTTCTTGGTAATATGCAAATTTTAAACTCAATTTGAAGTTATATTTTTGTTATTTGTTCTTTGGCTTTTTGAAATGACAATTTGAATTCCATCAGTCGGATGTGCGTCTGGAGAAATCACATTGTGGGATCTCGCCTTTCGAAAGAAGCTGGTGTCAAGGCCATTCAAAATATGGGACATGGCTAATTGCTCACATCAGTTTCAGGTTTGTCGTTACAGATAATACGTTTTTACAGTCTTGATTTCATCCAAATGGCTATGAGAAGTGAAAGATCATTTACTTGTCATTTGTATGCTTCATTCAGGCTTTGATAGCTAAAGAAACACCAATATCCGTCACTCGCGTTGCATGGAGTCCAGATGGAAAGTTCATTGGTAAGTTTCTCATAATGCATTGTAGGGTTTTAAATGGTCTCTGGTCTAAGTCTCTTCTTGTGCAGGGGTTGCGTATACGAAACATCTTATTCACTTGTATACTTTCGCTGGACCTAATGATCTTCGCCAGCATAGTGAGGTGAGCTTACGTTGTATCTCGTACGAGAAACAATGCCAAGTAATAATATCCCCTAACATTAGAGACCTTTGTCCACACAGATTGAGGCCCATGTTGGAGCTGTGAACGACTTGGCTTTCGCTAATCCACACGAACAACGATGTGTAGTTACTTGTGGAGATGATAAGCTAGTCAAGGTGAGAAATAGAATCACATGGTTTCTCTGTTAGACATATCTCTGCATCTTGTCTAACTTGATCGATGTGGAACAGGTATGGGACGTTTCAGGTCGGAAGCATTTTACCTTTGAAGGTCACGATGCTCCTGTTTATTCCATTTGCCCTCACCACAAAGAGAACATTCAGGTTTGTCAAGGAATGAAGCCAACTATCATCTGTTTGAAGAACAATAAAAGTAGATGACATATTTTATTGGATCCCTTCTTTTTGGATTTCAGTTCATATTCTCTACGGCTATAGATGGGAAGATAAAGGCATGGCTTTATGATAATATGGGTTCCAGAGTTGACTACGATGCTCCTGGTAAATGGTGTACTACGATGCTTTACAGTGCTGATGGGACTAGGTACGATGATTTCCATATTTTAATACATTTCTCATTGCTCTGTTTCAGCTCTTTCTGAAGTTATGTAACTGTCACTTTCTTCAGATTGTTTTCTTGTGGAACGAGTAAAGATGGAGATTCTTTCCTAGTTGAGTGGAATGAAAGTGAAGGATCAATAAAAAGGACCTATCATGGGTTTCTGAAGAAGTTGCCAGGTGTGGTTCAGTTCGATACCTCAAAGAACCACTTTCTTGCTGTTGGTGAAGATGGGCAAATCAAGTTCTGGGATATGAACAACATCAATGTTCTGACTAGCACTGATGCTGAGGGTGGACTTCCGGTTAGTCTCATAGATTCTTTTTCCCATTGGCTTGTCTTCTATTCAGGTTTGGAAGCTAACTTGTCTCTCAACTTCAGGCTCTTCCTCGTTTGAGATTTAACAGGGAAGGCAATCTTCTAGCAGTTACTACTGCAGATAACGGATTTAAGATCCTGGCGAACCCAGCTGGTTTCCGATCTCTGAGAGCCATGGAATCTTCAGCTTTTGATTCTATGAGGACTCCAGTCGATTCTTCTGTAAACAAAGCTGTAACGTTTCTCAACTTTGTAGTATATTTTTTCCTTTCTTTACATCCAATTGTCGTAGCAAGCTGTCTCGGTTTACATATTTTGGTATTCTGTTAGGTTCCTGGTGCTCCCGTTGCATCTGTCAGCTCTAAAGTTGAACGAGGCTCTCCTGTTAGAATCTCAACAATGCTGGTAAATCACACATTTAACGTTCTGTTTCTACTTTCCTCATTCTCTGGCTATAGCAGTTGTCTGTTTCAAGTTCTCTTGTCATGTTTTAAGAGTATTTACTAACCTTTTTTCTTGTTCCTCAAGAATGGAGTTGATCCCTCAAAGTCAAGAATCGATGAGTCAACAGAGAAGCAATTAGCTGAAATCTTGGACCCTGCACAGTGCCGCCAGACTACTTTACCCGAAACCGCTGGTTCTTCCACAAAGGTTTGCTCAATTAACTTTCTCAGGAAGAAGTTTTATTTTTCCAAAGTTCAAAAAGAATTAAAAGGCTTACGTTTCTCTCTGTTGCATGGCAAAGCAGGTCGTTCGACTTTTGTATACAAATTCCGGCGGTGGAATCTTGGCACTAGGTTCTAATGGTAACCAGAGACTCTGGAAGTGGATTCGCAATGAGCAGAACCCTAGCGGAAAGGTAAGCATAAAACAGCGTTAGAGAGAGAGCTCAATGCATGTTGTTTGCGGTTATATTAAAGTTCCGTTTTGTCATACAGGCAACTGCTACTGTTGTTCCTCAGCATTGGCAACCAAACAGTGGTCTTCTCATGACCAACGATGTTTCTGGTGTAAACCTTGAAGAGGCTGCTCCATGCATAGCTCTCTCTAAGAACGACTCTTATGTCATGTCGGCTGCTGGAGGCAAAGTCTCGTTGTTCAACATGATGACTTTTAAGGTATATTTATCTTACAAGTACACATGAACTTTAAAAGGCCGTTAAAGCCTCATGCTCTAGCTGCAAATGTTCTCACACTAATCCTAGAAACTCTTTTGATATCTAAAGAAACCTATTGGCCTTATAGGTGATGACAACATTCATGCAACCTCCACCGGCTTCAACATTTTTGGCGTTCCATCCTCAGGACAACAACATCATTGCTATTGGAATGGAGGACTCCACCATTCACATCTACAATGTCCGAGTCGATGAGGTAAATAGTCGCTAGTACCAACCAATACCACTTAAGTAGTCTCATAGCTTTCACATATGTTTTACATTTTAATACGAGCTCACTCCACTTGTATCTTGTGTTCCATCAGGTCAAATCGAAGCTGAAGGGTCACCAGAAACGCATCACTGGATTAGCATTTTCTACAACTCTCAACATCTTGGTTTCATCTGGTGCTGATGCACAGGTGTGTTATGTTGCGTCATGTTGTTGTCCTGTAGTAAAATATCTCAACTTCAGGGGAAAATGGCTTGGTGGTTTTGTGCCTTTTGATGCTAAAACTCTTCCTGTTGTCTTCTCTTAGATATGCTTTTGGAGCATTGACACATGGGAGAAGAGGAAATCGGTTGCAATACAAATGCCAGCAGGAAAAGCCGCCAATGGAGACACGCGTGTTCAGTTTCACGTGGATCAGATCCGTATCCTTGCAGTCCACGAGACGCAACTTGCGATATTTGATGCTTCCAAGATGGAATGTATACGACAGGTATGTATGAGATGATCATCTCTCTACATGCATAAACACACAAAATGGAAATGCAAGATCATATAGACCTGAATTCATTATAACCACTCTGAATTTTGTATTGACTTAAATGTTTTATTGTTTCAATGTCTCAGTGGACTCCACAAGACTCGTTGTCTGCTCCGATATCTTCAGCTATGTACTCATGCAACAGCCAGCTGATCTACACAGCTTTCCGCGATGGTAACATTGGAGTGTTTGACGCAGACACTCTCAGATTAAGATGTCGTATCTCTCCATCCGCCTACTTGCCCCAAGGGTAAACTTATCCAACATTTCATCAGATTCTTAATCCTAAACCAATGTAGTTTTTTTTAAGATTCCGTCTTGAATCTGCTTAATTGTTATGTACTTTCATGAATCAGAATTACAAACTTGTTACTATATTTTGCTTTCACAGGAACCAAGGCTTGTCCCCTCTAGTTGTGGCAGCTCACCCGCAAGAGCCAAACCAGTTTGCGGTCGGTTTGAATGACGGGTCGGTTAAGGTGATAGAACCGACCGAGGCTGAAGGCAAGTGGGGGATGGTTCCACCCTCTGAAGCCATCAACAACACTTCACCTTCTACTACAAGCAACCAAACTCCAGAACAGTTGCAAAGATGAACAAAACCTTAATGGCTTGCTATGTAAAGCTCTCCATATTGATCCTTCAGGTTCGTTAGTTAGTGTTGTTGTTGATTATTGTTTTTAGGCAGTATTAGTAGATCTTCAAATGTAGACCTTAGTTTGGAGATTCTTAAGATATTGAAATTTGTAACTATGGTAAGAAATAAAGTTTGTATAACTATCTGCAAGTCTCAGAGTGAAATTGAATTAGCAACAATACTATGACTAATGAGTAAACCAGCAAGAAATTGAAACTAGACTAACATGAATAGACCAACTGTCATGGCTCGGGTAGGAGGATCCCATCACAATCATACTGCAAAATCCCTGACCGGTTAATTGGTTTGCATCTTTCACCCATTAGTATTCTCTTCTTGCACAGCTCCTCTTCTCCAGTACTCTCGCTCAAGCTTTTTCTTCTTCTTCTTTTTCGTTTTCTCGTCTTCAGTCTTTGCCCTAAGATGAGTATCTTGAGTCGAACTCTCGCGCTTTCCCAAAAGCTCTTCTTCTTCTGAAGTAGGTTTTGCTCGGGTTTAGCTTTACCAACAGACAAAGACTCTCCAGCTTCCGCGGAATCATCTCCCTGGTGATCGCTGTTTTCACCTGCAAGTGGTTTCTTGCGGCTGAAGACACCGGAAATCACAGATGTCATCTTCTTAACCGGAAAAACCATTCTGGTTCTGATGAAATGCCTCTTCCATTTCTCTTCTAATTTCAGCTTCTTCTTGTGATCTGTACTCGGCTTGCTCTTCGTCGTGCTTTTCTTTGATGTTTTAGGTACTTTGGTCTTGATCGTCTCTTGATCCATGGAAAGGCTTAACTTGCACGATGTGGACATAGGCACGATCCTCGCCAAATACTTGCTCGTCTCAGAGATCATTTGATGAATCATATAAAAGAGAGAGTAGTGGAGAGATTTTTATAGGAATCAGAGTGATTTTCGAAACGTGGGTTGTCCACACTTCAACGTGGACCGGGTTAGTTATTTAAACCAATACAAAATAAATAAAATATATCATAAGGTATTTTTATGTGTGGCTTAAGGTTTTAGATTTCATCTCTCCTTCAGGCTCCGCTACGGTGCTCCGGCTTTGGTCAAATAGAAAGCATTTCTGTAATACTGAAAATCCATAAAAGAAGATTTGTATAATAAATCATTCTTTGTAAACTCAAATCAACAAATTGAGATTTTGTTTCTCGACACAAAAGAGACAGAAGACTCTCACAATATACAAGAACAAATCTTTATCTTCTCCTTAACCGTTTTTTTAACTCTTTACAAAACTATTGAAACCATGTTCACTTGCCTAAACTCAGTCTGCGTCTTGGATCTCTAGTTGGTCGCTGCGCTGCAATTCAAGGTAGTGTTCGGAGGTCTCGCTTGGTGCTGGGATCAGCGACGGGATTAAACTTCTGCCACAAGAAAAAAAAAATCCCTGACTAAATCAGTAAATTTTGTAGCAAACACTCATAAATACCTGGTTTCTAAGGGTTTAGCAGTCCTGGGCTGGATTTTCTTAGGTTTGGGGTTTGCTGCGCTTTGCAAATTATAAACTCTGGGCACATTCACTTGAACGTTTAATCGCCACATCAGATCAGAGCAATCACTTGTCGCGCCTTCATCAGATTCGTTATCTGTAATACTCTGCACCTCCAAATCTTGTTTCCCACAATTTCTGTCGTTTGAAAGATAATAGACATCAAGAATAAGAAGATGCATATAAAACAAATGTTGGTTAATGCAATGTGAGTTACATACAGTGATCGTAGTTGTGGGTTAATTGACTCTTCGTGCTTATCGATCCACTCCCCTGACTTAAACTCTGCATCCTCGTCTTTTACATTGAGCGTTTGCCTCCGCCAAGACGGAGAAGAAGATTGCATTAGCTCATGAAGATCTAAGCTGTGTCTTCTTGAAGTTGTTAAATCGCTATAAGCCTGCATATAATTAAACATATAAGACAGCAGTTTTTTAGACTCAGCAACTTTGATTGCTCCTGAAAGAAGGCAAAAGCATACCTCTGGTCCACTTAGATCCATAACCTGGGGCCTCAGGTTGGTTGGAAGTTTGGGTCGAATGGTAGGAGTTTCAAGTGATCTTCTTCTCGATATGCTCTCACGATTGACTGGTATAGAGCTTGGCTGTACATCATTACCATTTCCTTTCCTCGCTAGAGCCAATTTAAGAATCGCAATCTGACGGAAAAACCGACAACACTATCAGAACAGTGACAGGATACTAATGGAAAGAATGAGTCAAAGTCTGGTCATAGTGTATGGTTTAACAACCTGTTCTTTAAGCTCCTTGACCTCTGAGTTATCTTTGTTCACACGAGCAGCGCCTAGCTCGACACTCCCCACTCGTTCAGCAAACTTCAGAGTGGACAAGACTCCAAGAGTAAGCGTCTTGGCTGATCCTCCTGATAACGTACAAATATGCTTTGTATAAGATTAGAGTGCGAGTGTATAATGCAACGAGAGTTGTGAGGGTTTTTGAGAAATTTCACCGAGGGAGTCTTGCAGCAGCTGGGTGAGTTTGCTGTTTCTGTAAGGCACATGAGAAGTCTTCTGGGAAAGCGAAGAGATAACATCCCCAAGAGCTGAGAGGGACTTGTTGATGTGTTGAGCCTCCTTCAGCCTGTCTCCAGTCACCTCAGACTTGTCCACTCTCTCGCTTCCAGCGAGATCAACCAGATGCATAGAACCACGGAGGATAGCCCCAGAGGTGAGGTCTCTGCCTTGAACATGAACAGTGACACAGCTGCAAAAGAAATGGAGAATTGGGGTTAGAACGAGTTATGCAACGAAGTAATCATGACAGATTAGAAAGAGAAACAAACCTGTGAGATCGACTACTTCTGTCATTCATGGCTGTAGAGCTCACCGCACGGTTCGTTTGTCCGAGATCCATCAGCTGTATAACGTCATCGGTTGATGAGACAGGCACTAAACTTGCTTCCGGAACATTAATTCCATTCTGAGAGTTGTTTCTGATTTCTAATGTAATCAAGAGTTAAGGATCAAACAAAATGAAATTATCTCAAGAGTTCTTAAGAAAATGAAAACAATGATAAAACTTTTATTAATCGAAAGGATATCTTTTTGTTTGGCCATCTGTGGCAAGTAGATCTCTGACTTGCTCGTTGTAAATTTCAAGCATCTGAACCGAGATCTCGTAGCTGGTCGTATCTTTTCTTTGATCTGATAGAAGAAACAGATCTTCCAGTGCCCTGTAGTTCACACCTAGGCTTTCTTCAGTCAGTTCCTTAGGCCCTGTCTAGAGTAGTTAGGCAAATTAGAAATTTGGTATTGCATAATGATTCAACAAAAAATCATAGTATATTGGATCAGCAATCGTCTAATCATCTGTGATGATCACAGTCCTTACCATGGTAAACGTTTTACCGGACCCGGTTTGGCCGTAAGCAAAGATGCAGACATTGTAGCCATCAAGAACCGACCGTACCAAAGGCCGCATGTCTGAGAACACCTCCTCTGAAGAGCAAGGGATTCATTCAATAATGTTATTCACAAAACTCAGATAAACATTACAGTGACATAAAAATCAAAGCCTCTATAACCTTGTGTTGCAGAAGGACCAAAGACTTTGTTGAACATAAATGGTTTTCGTCCTTCTTTCCCATACTTTGATGGCAATCTCATCGTTATAGTCCCCTCTTCTATCTGTTCCACAGAACTCAAACCAGTTTCTTGCCCTGGGTTGAACGGCCTAACCCGACAGTACACTCGTATGTTTCCTATACATTACCAAGTGTGAGGTCTTTACGCAGATAAATGGATTAAGAAGAACTATCTTAGTGCTTCAAGATCCTCCAAGTATTACTGAGACAAATCAAATATTTCTGTCAAGTTACCTTTTAGGTCCTGCACTAGGTTGTACAATTTGCGGTTCTCTTCCATAACTCTTTTGTATCCCGTAGCCGCAGAAGCTAAACCATTTAAGTGCTTGCCTGTGTGACAAAACCCAAAACAATGACACATTATAGTTTCACTGATTGTACATTGAGGCATGAACAAGGACATAGAAAGAATATGATCTGAGTTGACACCTAGGTGAAAGAAATCTTCTTGATACTTCATCTGCAGTAATTGCATTCCTGCTTTTGTAGTGTTTAAGGTTTGCTTCAACTCCTGCAGGCAAAATAATACAAAGTTCAAACTCCATTTACCTTGTGATTGCTCCAACGCCATAAATTTGCAACACAATGGAAGTTACCTGGATGTGTTTGTGTTGATTCAAAAGAATCTCCTGTTCTTCGCAGCGTTCAGAATTTGTCCTCTGGATCTTTTCTTCTACGACCTGTGATGGACTGTTTTCTTCTTCTTCCTCATGTTCTCTTATCTCACACTTCTGAGACTGTACTACTGTCTCGCAGGATAAATCATCTTCTGGAATAGGCTTTGAACTCGATTTCATCTGAATAAAAAATCGAAAGCCAGTTTTATGTCATCAATAGGACAGATCATTAAGAAAATGACATCATAACTGACTTGACTCGTCCTCACCATTTCATTGTGGATTGTCAAGCGCTGCTGGACTTCTTCCATAACTTTGTTCAGCACAGACTCTATAACCTAAGCAGATTGAAGTAAGAAAAGAAATCAGATTTCTCAATAAGAATTTGTGAAATTGTGTGAAGTCTTGCTAACAATTCCTGTGGCAACGATTGGAGATAGACATCAGCTTTTTAATATCTCCTAAGAAGCTTAAGCAGATCAATACCAAAAAGAAAGCTTTCATCCAGCAAAGACAACTACAATAATCTGACTCTTACACTTGGAATATCTTCATGCTTTCTGTCTGATATAAACGAGCGAACAAGCGCGTTAATAGATCTAGAATCTCCCTGCAATGTAAGACACAGATACTTTAACAAACAACCACAACGAATAACATAGAAACAAACATTTCAACTATGAAGAAATTTTTCACTTACTTCTTGCCCAACCTCACACAAAGGTTGATCAGTTGACTGGGTTCTTGACATGGAACTCATGAACGGCTCTGGATTTTTCCTCAGAAATGGTTTCCTCGATCCGAAATTATTTTTCATGTTCGAACCATACCTCCAAGGACCAACTTCACCTTTCTGTTTCCACTCGTTGTAAGACTTAAGGGCAAGAATGCAATGCACAATCCTAATAGACTTGCCTCCCTGAAAAGTATATGTTAACAACAAATCAACTATGGAAAAGCTACAGTCTGCATCTTCTTAAAAACTTCAGTTATTCTACCTTCTCCATATCTGAAGCTTCAAATGATGGCAAACCCATTTCCTCTATTGCGACTAAAAAGTTCCTGATGTTTTCGAAATACTGGAAAGCAGAGAGAGCAGCTCCATCTGCTACATCGTCCGGCGCTTCAACAACCTGTAAGGAGATGTTAGTTCTCCATATGGATTGCTATCCATCATCTCCATCTCCATAATTAACGACTCACATAAGGTTGAAATCAACAGATACTTGACACCTTATGTAAAATTAATGAGGATTTAGAGTTTCAGATCTATTTTGGTTTAATGTGAAACACCAAGAACAAACCAAAGAAACTAAAGATGTGCAAGTGTGAAAAAGTTTTACCTTTGACACTTTCCCGGGATTAACTTTGTTAAGAACATTGCAAAGTACGATCCCACTGCGCAATCCAAGCCGAAATTCTTCTTCCGAAGGTTCCGCCGGAAAATCTCTGCCACTGGAAACTCCGATCATTTCTCTAAGCCACCCGGCAGCTTCGTATCTTCTTAAAGCTAAATCGCAAAATATAAGTTTAAATCTCGTCAGATTTTGACAATCAACTACATTGAGACTTGAAATTTCGACGGTGAGCAGAAAAATGGCTACATGATCTTTAAACAAAGGCAAATTTCATCGTTTTGGTAATTCAAAATCATTGTAAACCCGATAAATCAGATAAATCGCATTTCTCCGAGCTATCTTCATATTGCTTCAACATCAATTGCAAAATTCTCGTTCTATGAAAACCAAAATTGAACAATAAAGGATCTGGGAAACACGAAGCGGAAAAATGTATAACAAATCGGATTAACTCACAGGATTCCTCAACTATCCGAGATACCAACCCAACGTCGCTTGATCGGCTACTATGCTGCTGAAGAACATCTTCCACAATCGACACTACGGAAAACGGAAAATCGTTGATCTCCGATGTCGCCATCTACAGAGATTCAGGAAAATTAGCCCAGGCCGAAAAGAAAGGGTTCCTGTAACGCAGCGATGGAAAATTTCGGGAATTGTGAGGTTTGTATGTTTTTAGCTGAGGAAGGAGAATCTATGTGAGGAAGATTCAGAGAAATTTGCGGATTATATAAGGTGAAGAAGCACAACGGAAGGGAAAAAGGGTCTTTTGAAATGAAATTTTCCCTCACTTTCTCGTTCACTTTCTCACCCCTTTTTTCTCTCTCTTCAGATAAAAATGAAAAAATCTAGCGAGAGGGAGAAAGAGGCGCTACACGCTCCGAACCTATCTCCAAACGTACCGGTTCGGTTCAGTTTTTTCTTTCATAAACCGTTGGTATATGTCAAAATAAAATAAAAAATACACATGTCAACCATTCAACAAACGAAATATCGAGTAAAAAATTAGGTGAGTGTTTAGAAAATGAAATTATCAGAAATTAATATAAAACGAAATATTTATAATATTTTTGACCTTATAAATACAGCATTTGTAAAAAAATATTAGTATATATAAATGAAATTATCATAATTATATATTGAGCAATAATTTATCATTTTCTTTAATTTATAACTTCCTAACAAAAAAATAAACAGGTCAGGAAATAAAATATGCTTTCTGCAACATGAATATAATGTCTATACATAATTCAACTGGTGTATTAAATATCATATGTAAAATGTACACGTACAAATTGATGCTACATGCATACATTTAAATAAAGGTAATGCTTGAAAGAAATTAATAATAAAATCTAATCTGATACATTTATAGCTAAAGAGTTAACTTTGTGTATATCACAAACATTAATATCCTTTATCCATAATTAATTATACTTTGGTATATTCTACAAATTAGCTCATTTATAGATATTATAAATTATCTGAGGTGATATATCAGAAGTTTCTTGGTAACTTACAATTTGGATATGCATTGTCAGTACTCACTAAATTTGAACTATGGTAAGGAAAAAAAAAAAGGAGAAAAGATCAGTGAGTCAGTGATATTATTCAAACCGGAGCCTCGGATACGAACCACACAAAAAAAAGGCGCGCGTTTTCGATCGACGTGGTAAGAAGAGGCGTAGTTAAAATTGTTTAAGGATTAGATAAATACTCGGGCCGAAATTTAATGGGCCCACTTTAAAAAGGTAGCCCAGAAACATGCTGGCTAAAGTGAGGTTTAGGCACAAGTTCAGATCAAAAGAACACATCAATTTCTGAACCTCCCCGTTTTCTGTTTTCCATTTTTTTTTCTAACTTAAAAATTGAAATTAGTTTTGCACTAACTAAATTAGTTTTTCATTCCCCCCTAAATCGACAAATGTTGAATTGTTTTCATCATCTGCAATCTATCAAATTATTATGTTATTGAGCTACTAAAAATCGAATTTAAGCTTATATAAATATATCAAAGTAGCAGACGAACTAACCTTACTATATTAGTTGTATGATTATCCGATCTTAACCCAAAAAAAAAGCTCTTTATAGGCATTGCTTGATGATAACTATTAGTATGATAATTAATTCCCAAAATTCTAAGTCTTAACTTTATGAAATGAACAGGACCCTTTTGCCAAACACACAACACACCAACCTGTAAAAGTATAACTTTGCTTAGATATATAGTTCTTTTGATATATGTGCATGTATTAAGCTGTATGGTATATATGCTACGACGTGTGTGTGTTTGGTTGGGTAGTCCAGTTCAATGAATCTTAATGATAATAAATGGATTATTGCCTCTGAAATGGGACCATTTCTTATAAGTTTTTTTATAACAATTATGACGCTTAACTAATTTCGTAGTTTTAATAGTTGAGACAGTTATTAGCCTTTAATTTTGTTATAGGGAACTTGATATTTAATTAAACTGCTAAGTGAACGAAATCATTTCATCTGCTTCCTAATTTGTAGGAAACACAGACCAAACATCCCTTTCACTAATTGACTTATTTTAATATACATATGCAGGAGTATCAATCTGTATTTATTACTTAGTTATGATAGATAGAATATATATATGAATCCACACACAATTCATTTTTATTGTATGCTGTTAATTTTTATGTATTGAAAGATTTAAAATGAATTTTAATATATTGTCATGTACGTATGAATACCATAAACAAATCTATAATCCAAAGATTTTGACCTCCACACATATAACACTTTCTCAAAACTTATAATACATATAGGTCTCGAGTGGAAAGGATGCTAAAGAGACATGATAAGATCAAAATTCATGAAAAAATGATACTAATTTGTCTGTCCGATGTCCATCTAACTTTGCCCGCATGTTTATATTCGAGACCAAACAATTAATTATAAACTGTTATGGATTGATGTGAGATCAACCCTGTGTATGTATATGGATGTATACATTGAAATGGAACAGATAATAATAACTGTCTGCCCAAAAATAGATAGCTAAAATAACAATAAGAGATGCTTTACATAATTAATAGTACTAGATAATTAACGCCGTCGACGGAACACGACAAAAGAGGTTAGATGATAATGATTTGATGTACTTGAAAAACACTTTTGATTTGTTAGGTCCTCAAGTGTCTACTTTTTCTTTGGGATTGGAACATTTTAAATAGCAAACAAGGTCTACTGTTGTCTCTCCTGACCTAAACACTTTGGCCTTGAATAGATGTTGTGGTAAGTGGTAACTGGGTCAGATCATAACAACGATTGTTGTGATAGCAACTAAAGTATACTGATGCAGATTTTTGGATTGTAACTTTTTTAGTTTTTTTATTAAGGAATTTATTTTGTAGTTTTAAACTCTGCAATTTTTGTAATGTGATCTAGCTATCAGTTTAATTGTAAACTATTTCGAAAAGTAAAACAAAGAGTTGTGGCATTTAGCCAATTGACTAGACAAAGTTTACTTAAAACTTTTCTTGTAGTTGTTTTTTATCTTCATAGTCTCATGACTCTCATCATATGAAATACTTTTCATACAGAACATATAATAAAACGAGCTAATAGATGACCAATCACCTCCAAGCTCGAGAAGGTGTTAAGGCATTGGGCCAATACAGTAGACATTCCTTACTTAACTATTATGCTAATGGTATAAACGATTTCATGTCTCAATCGACCATGTGATCTTTAACCCACAAACCTATATAATTCTATTAGTTTTCTAATTAATGGGTATAGCCTAGAAGTTTATATATATGGTTCTGATTTTTATTTTGCATAACGTTTACGTGGGAGAATTAGTGGAGGATTCAATGCAGACGCATAATCATATGTGCTTACAATTATACTACATGTTATTCAGGAGATCAAGGAAGGCAAGTGCATTAGTATTTCTTTTACTTTATTAAACTAACATGTAGTATAATGTTAATATATTCTTGCGTAGATTGCAGACTGTTTTAAATGTAGAGAACAAAAAAAAAAGTTTGATAGATTTACGAATAAGCTTAGTAGTAATCTTAAACATATCTTTATATTATTAATTGAGAAGTACATTCTAATGTTTGGATACAAGAATAAAAGAAACATCTATTTGGTAGAAGAATAAATGGAAACAAAAATTGTTTGAATATAAAAATAAGAGAAAAATCTATTTGGATAAAAGAATAAATGGAAAAAATTGTTTGGATACAAGAATAATAACTTAAAACAAACCGATGGTTTAGAAAACTTCCATTTTCCAGCTCTTAAAAAATTTGCAAAAAAGAAAAATTTGTTATAGTAAAGAAGGAGAACAAGAGAAGAGGAATTGGTTGTGTTCTTATTCCATGAATAATGAATCCTTTATATAGGAATACAAGTAGGGTTTAGCTTGGAGAAGAAGTACAACTTGGGGACAAAGTAAGAACATTCTAGAATTGGGCTTCGTAATGGGCATCCACTAAATAGCCCATAACACTCCCCCTTGGATGTCCATTAAAATGTGATAACTTGTAACGCGCATAAGAGCTACCTCATTAAAAACCTTACTAGGAAAACCCAATGGGAAAAACCATAGTTAAGGGAAAAAGAGTGTAGCGCGCAGTTACTCCCCCTAATGAGACATCCGTTGAGATCTTTGAGACGACGCAATCCAATCATGTGAGTTAACTTCTTGAAAGTAGTGGTGGGAAGCGCCTTGGTGAATAAGTCCGCCAAATTTTCACTTGAACGAATCTGCAGAACACGTACATCACCATTCTTCTGCAATTCATGGGTGAAGAAGAACTTTGGTAGAATATGCTTCGTTCTATCGCCTTTGATGTACCCATCCTTCAGTTGTGCGATACATGCAGCATTGTCTTCATACATGACCGTTGGAGCTTCTTTTCCTGCAGAAAGACCACAATCTTCTCGGATGTGTTGAACTACAGATCTTAACCACACGCACTCGCGACTAGCTTCGTGAATAGCTAAAATCTCTGCATGGTTAGAAGAAGTAGCTGCAAGAGTCTGCTTCATAGAACGCCAAGAAATAGCAGTACCTCCGCATGTGAACACATATCCAGTTTGTGATCGAGCATTATGAGGATCAGATAAATATCCTGCATCAGCAAATCCAATTAAGTCTTCCTTGCATGTGTTAGAGAAGAAAAGACCCATATCTTTCGTGCCTTGAAGGTAACGAAATATATGTTTAATCCCATTCCAATGCCTTCGAGTGGGACATGAGCTAAATCTTGCCAATAGATTTACTGCAAATGATATATCAGGTCTTGTGTGACTAGCAAGATACATCAATGCCCCTATTGCACTTAAGTATGGTACTTCAGGACCAAGAACATCTTCATTGTTTTCTCGAGGGCGGAAAGGGTCCTTTTAACACATCAAGTGACCTTACAATCATTGGACTGCTCAGTGGGTGCGCTTGATCCATAGAGAATCTTTTCAGGATTTTCTCTGTGTATGTTTTCTGGTGCAGTAGAATTCCATCTTTAAGATGTTCAATCTGCAAACCCAAACAAAATTTTGTTTTTCCGAGATCCTTCATCTCAAATTCTTTCTTCAGATAGTCCACTGTATATGAAATCTCTGCAGGAGTTCCAATAATATTCAAATCATCAACATATACTGCAATAATGACAAATCCTTGCCCGAATCTTCTTATAAAGATACATGGACTAACAGGGTCATTTTTATAACCTTCCTTTAACAAATACTCACTAAGGCGGTTATACCACATACGCCCTGATTGTTTCAATCCATAAAGAGATCGATTCAGTTTTATGCAGTATTGATTTCTGGATTCAGATTTACTGCTTCAGGCAGTGGGAATCCTTCTGGAACTGTCATGTAAATATCAGTATCCAGTGGTCCGTACAGGTAGGCTGTTACTACATCCATCAGCCGTAAGTCAAGTCCTTCTCTTATTGCCAAAGTAATAAGGAACCTGAACGTAGTTGCATCCACCACAGGAGAGTATGTCTCTTCATAATCAACTCCAGGAATTTGTGAGAAACCTTGTGCAACTAAGCGAACTTTGTATCTGGATATTTCACCATTTTCGTTCTTCTTTCTCACAAAAATCCATCTGTGTCCTACTGGTTTGACACCTTTAGGTATCGGACTACTGGTCCAAACACTTCTCTCTTTCCAAGAGATGTTCTTTCTGCACCTATTGCTTCATTCCATTTTGGCCAATCATTTCTTTGTGTACACTCTGCAATAGATGTTGGTTCATGATCCTCATCCATAATATCAATTGCTACATTGTATGCAAAAATTTCATCGACGTCGATTTGCTTACGGTTCCATGTTATTCCAGACATGACATAATTTGTTGAGATCTCTTCATTCTCAGGTACCTGAATTTCTGTCATGTGTAAAGTCTCTTCTGGAGATTTTTCATTCATAGTTTCCTCGATTTCACTTGTGCCAATTTCTGCTCCTTTTCTTTTTCGAGGATTTTTATCTTTGGAACCAATAGGTCTACCACGCTTCTGGCGTGCCTTAGACTCAGTAGCAATTTGATTATGTCCTTCTGAGACATTGATTCTAATCGGAGCATTTTCAGCTGGTATATGTGACTTAGTCACTCTTTTTGGGTCAGCAAATGCTTCAGGCAACTGATTTGCTAAATTCTGTAAATGAATTATCTTTTGGACTTCTAATTCACATTCTTTAGTCCGAGGATCAAGATAATTTAATGATAATTCATTCCAGCTAAGTTCTTTTCCCAGCTGTTTACTTTCTCCCCCTAATGTCGGAAAGACTGATTCATTAAAATGACAGTCTGCAAAACGAGCTTTAAATAGATCCCCTGTGGATGGCTCTAGATACTTAATGATTGATGGAGAATCATATCCAACATATATACCCAGCCTTCTCTGGGGTCCCATTTTAGAACGCTGTGGTGGAGCAATTGGGACATATACGGCACATCCAAAAATTTTGAGATGGGATATATTTGGCTCTTGACCCAGTATCAATTGTGATGGGGAGAACTTATGATTACTCGTTGGCCTGATGCGAATTAGTGTTGCTGCATGCAATATGGCATGTCCCCAAGCAGAGACTAGGAGTTGGGATCTCATAAGTAATGGTCTAGCAATCATTTGGAGACGTTTTATTAACGATTCAGCTAAACCATTTTGTGTATGAACATGAGCTACAGGATGTTCAACACTTATCCCAATTGACATGCAATAATCATTAAAAGCTTGAGATGTGAATTCACCAGCATTATCAAGTCGAATTGCCTTTAGAGGGAAATCTGGAAAATGTGCTCGTAGTCTAATCAACTGAGCAAGTAATCTCGCAAACGCCAGGTTGCGAGTTGATAACAAGGACACATGTGACCATCTTGTTGATGCGTCAATTAGAACCATAAAATATCTAAAGGTTCCACATGGTGGGTGAATCGGTCCACAAATATCTCCTTGTATGCGTTCCAGAAAATTGATTGATTCTGAGGTTATCTTGGCTGGTGAAGGCCTTATAATCAATTTGCCTTGTGAACAAGCAGCACATGTGAAGTCATTAGGCAGAATCTTCTGGTTCTGTAATGAATGTCCACACGAATTAGTGATTATCTTTCGCATCATTGTTGTACCGGGATGGCCTAACCGGTCATGCCAAACGATAAAGTTTTCAGTAAACTTCTGGTTTACTACAACATTTGCTTCGATTGTACTAATATTAGTATGGTACAATCCAGTGGAGAAAGCAGGTAGTCTTTCCACAATCTTTTTAGAGCCTTGGGTATTACTTGTGATATGAAGATATTCAACATCTCCTTCACTCATAGTTTCAATATGATATCCATTTTTGCGAATATCTTTGAAACTCAGTAAATTTCTGTTAGATTTAGGCGAGTATAGCGCATCAGAAATTTCGAGTTTTGTTCCCATAGGCAATACTATATATGCTCTTCCGGAGCCTTCAATTATATTTGCACTACCCATTACAGTGCTCACACTGGCTTCTTTCATTATCAAATGAGAGAAATATCTCTTAGTTTTCAAAATAGTGTGACTAGTTGCACTGTCTGCCAAGCATAAATCTCCACCATTCATTGTTCTTCAAAATAAATAAATAAGATAAATTAAAATCAAATAAGTAAATAACTTAATTAAATAATATTAAAAATAACAACTCATAAATTCGTAAAGAACAATTAAAAGAAAGCCAAAACACCAAAAGCCAAAAACCAATAAATAATGCAACAAATGTCTTGAAATAAAATAAATAAAATCAATTCTGCCCTGCAGGGGCAATGAGATCAGCAATTTCCATGTGAGTGGCCTCACTGAATGAGCCAAAGTCATCTTCTCCATCTTCGAACACCATGTTTGTTTCCACATTCTTTCCATTTGGTTTCAGAGACTGTTGATACAGCTCAACCAAATGCTTTGGTGTACGGCACAAACGAGACCAATGGTCTTTTCCTCCACATCGGTGACACACATTTGCTTGTGGTGCTTGTCTGTTGCCACCTCTGTTTCCCCCTCTTTGGTTAGAGTGTGAGTTTTTGAAGGAAACTCCTCGACCTCGACCATAGTCTCTTCTAGTTCCATGACCATTGTCACGACCACGACCACGACCGCGACCACGACCACGACCACGATTGTAGCTTCGACCACTGTGGTTTTGTTCTGTCCTATCAAAGGTTGTCACATTCGCTTCAGGGAATGGAGCAGAACCAGTTGGACGCAGACCATGGTTTTTCATCAGCAGCTCGTTATTCTGCTCAGCAACAAGGAGACATGATATCAACTGGGAATACTTCTGGAATCCCTTTTCACGGTATTGTGTCTGCAGGACAACATTGTTGGCATGAAAAGTAGAGAATGTTTTCTCTAACTTATCTGCCTCCGTGATTTTCTCTCCACACAACTCCAACTTGGAGGTGATCTTAAACAAGGCTGAGTTGTACTCTGCTACAGACTTGAAGTCTTGAAGCCTCAAATGAGTCCAATCATAACGAGCTCTGGGTAAAATCACAGTTTTCTGATGATCATACCTTTCCTTGAGACTATTCCAGAGGATTTGTGGATCTTTCACATTCAAGTACTCATTTTTGAGATCCTCATGGAGATGATGGCGAAGGAATATCATAGCCTTTGCATTGTCTTTGGCTTCAGCCTTATTTCCTTCCTTGATGGTTTCACCAAGCTCCTTTGCACTCAAGTGAATTTCACCATCTAATGCCCATGCAAGGTAATTGTCCCCACTAATGTCAAGGGCCTCAAATTCCAAACTCATGAGCTTCGACATGTCTGCAGGACATGTAAAATAAAATAATAAGAAAATTTGCATAAATGTACAAGTCATGTCTTCAGGACATGTGTAAATAAATCATGTCTTCAGGACATATATAAATGACTTGAAAATAATAAACCAGCATATGCATATACGAAAATAAAAAAAAAAAGGAAATTCGTTTTAAATGTAATAATGGGCCGTACAAAATAATTGGGCCGTGCAAACAATATGCTAATAATGGGCCGAAACAATAGACTAATAGTGGCCCTTGCAAACAATAGATAAATAATAGGCTGTGCAATTAATGGACTAATAATGGGCCGTGCAGTTTTTGATGCAAATACTAAATCAATAGAATATGATCGAATGATATTTGCAAAATTTCCAAAAGTGAAATAGAAATACAAATTTAAATCAAATTGTGGATTTCTGTTCCGGTTTTTTTGAAAAATTTTGTTCGGTTCGAGTTTTTTTTTTTTTTTTTGAAAATTTTAGACATAGTAAAAGAAGTTTGGGTATTTTAAAAAATTTATTAGGGTTTTCAGGTCAGGCTCGGGTTTCGGGTGAAAAAGTTTCGAGTTTTTTTATTTGGTTCAGGGTTTTCGGGATTTTTTGGATTTCAGATTCTCGGGTTTAGATATATTAAAAAGGTTTGGGTTTTTAAAATTTTTTATTAGGGGTTTTTGGGTCGGGTTTGGTTTAGGATTTAGATTTTCTTCACAAAACCACAACGTCACCACGCGCGGGTCCTCTACTAGAACTCCGCAACCTGATTTGATCCCTATAACTAAACTGATTCAGCTCGTTTTTTATAACTCCGACAATACACTTCGTAGGCTTGTGGCCCATTAAAATATCCTCAGTTTAAATTAGCCCATTAGAAATATTTGGGCTTTATAGTAAAACCCTAGACGCATTTTCTTATTCTCTCAATCAAGATCGGAAGTCGACGCCGCACTTCTAATCTTCTTCGACGATTTTCCTCGGTAGCTACAGGTTATTCTCCATCTTTTCTCTTGAACAATCTTCAATATCTTCTATACAATTGATTTTTCTTAGGTGAGAGTTGAAAACGACGAGAAAGATTTTAGTTTATCTTCTCCACTTTCCGTTTTGCTTGAAATGTAATTGACGAACTTTGATTGAACACTATCATATCCATCTTTAATTAGAACCGATTCTAATTTGAGATACACATCGAACCATCTGCTCATTGCGTATTATTATTGTTAGTATTAATTCTGATTTGGAATTTTACAGAGAAGAGAACTGAACATGTGTCGTGGAATCGCATCAGCTGCGAAAGGGAAGAAGAAGGGAGTTACCTTCACCATTGACTGTTCGAAGCCTGTGGATGACAAGATCATGGAGATTGCTTCGTTAGAGAAGTTCCTTCAGGAGAGGATCAAGGTCGGTGGCAAAGCAGGTGCCCTCGGTGATTCTGTCTCAATCACTCGTGAGAAGAGCAAGATCACCGTCACTGCTGATGCCAATTTCTCCAAGAGGTATATATCAAAACTAAACCTAGCTTTCTAATTTTCTTTATCTTGTCGGATTTGTCTATAGAGTTAAGTACTATAAGGCATTGTTTGATTCTGAATTTGATCAGATTTCTAAGTGTTGTTGTTTTGTTTGTGTATGTTCAGATATCTGAAGTATTTGACGAAGAAGTACTTGAAGAAGCACAACGTGAGGGATTGGCTCAGAGTGATTGCAGCGAACAAGGACCGTAACCTCTATGAGCTTAGGTACTTCAACATTGCTGAGAACGAAGCTGAGGAAGAAGATTAAGTTCAGTCTTTTTTTTCTGTATTCTCTGTTCCTCCCGTTGGTTTGGTTTTGATTCTACTACACTACAATTACTCTTCTGTTTTTGTCAGATATTATTTAGTTTTGATGAGTTTCTATGGAATCTGTTTTTTCTTACTCGATAAAACGGCCAGAGATTGCTAGTGAGTGTTGATTCTATGAAATTTCCTTACTTGATTAGAGATTAAGGTTATAGTCCAAAATAATTTGTTTCTGCTACAAATCAAAGTATACAAACTTTAACACAACGACCATCGAATAAAATGAAGGAAACCAAAGCTATACTGAAAATCTTAAGAACAGAAGAACTCATTGCAAATATAGGATCAAATACATACTATACAGGCTACAGACAGTTCGAGTGTTCATAAAGTTAATAATACTTTTATTATCATGTCTCTTCATAACGAAGCTCTTTAGTCTTTTAACATTATTATTCTGCTTATTCCTCAACCCAAATCACTTGTTGCTTTAAAACAACAAATCCGTTTACATTTTTCCCATCGCTGAATGATCTAATAATAAATCGTAGAGAAGTTACCATAAGGTTTCTTCTCCTTTATAAGTCGTCATCAAGAATCATCATAGAGCTCAAAATCCCTTGAACGAACTCGCTCTGTTTCAACTTCTCTCTCTGATCCTCTGCTGATAGACACTGCTTCTCAGCTTTCCTGCAAATTCCAGAAAAATGTAAGACATTAGCCAACAAGAATGATCAAGAAAAGGGTACGCAACGAGAATATCAAGATATGTAATGAGTGGAAGCATACCGTTCAGGCAAACTCTGGTTCAAAGTTTTCTTGGCAGAACTTGTCTCTGCGCACAGGCTCGACTCGGGGATGAAAAAGTCGTCAACCATCGGTGAAATGAAGGAAGACAGCAAAGGGTCAGCAGCTATACTGGTGGAAGAAGAAGATGATAAAACACGCGACGATCCTTCAAGCAAGCTCTGGAAATTCCCATCAGGAAACTCTCTCTTCAACATCGACAGCATCGACTGAGCTCCACCGCCTCCGACTCCGCCTCCGACTCCGCCTCCGACTCTTCTTGTTTTCCTTTTCCGCGTCACGTAATCACATTTCGTTAAGGAATCACAACACAAGTAAATGATCGTTAACAAAGTATAATTGGTTGAGATCATAAGTTAAAAAAGAAAAGGATATCTTGAACATATTTGCATGTTGGAGGGTTATATGAGCAACCATATCAGAGCTCACTTTCACCGCACAAACAGGACACACCTACAAGTAAAACAAAATGTATCAATAACAAAAAACAAATCTTGAGATGAGAGAAGAGGTTGATTAATGAATAAATATTGAAGAGATAATATTTACCCCATTGATTGTTTCCATGGGATGATCTTCGTCTATATGGCAGCATAGAGAGACGATGTCAAAATAGTCTGAGCAGAACGGGCAAGCGTACTCTTCCCTGAAGTCATCTTCTTCTACCTCCTCAAACCCCAAGAAATTGTCTGCTTTTTATGAAGAAAAACAAAAACTGGTCAAATACTGCAAAACTGTAATGCTACAACTACAAAACAGAGCCGTTTTAAAAAAAATGGGAATACTAAAACTGTGTTCCATTCTCGTAGTTACAATACAAAATATAAATGTGGTTTAGTAGGAATTTTCAAGATATGTAATAAACGATCATAAGTGGTTTGAGATGAAACTAAGCTTTGAACGTTTTACAGACAACAAGTTTTGTATTTCTTGTTGGTCAAAATAATAATCATGATTCCAAGTTCATACCAAAACCCAAATACAAACTCTTCGTATAAACTACCACCACACGCTTAATCCCTAAAGCCTCAAACATGAGTCAAATGTTTCAAAGACAGAACATTTTTAAGATAAGGTGTTCGGTCAATTTTTTTTTTCCCAGAAATCGACCAGACCCAATTCACCATCAGCAAAACAAACATTGAAAGAAAAATCATCATTTCAATAAGATGTCTTGCTCCAATTTTTCGGGAGCAAATGATGAAAACAATCTCTTTCATTCAAGTATTGAACCTCGATCTTTGATCAATTAAACGAAAACATTGAGCTCTCTATATTATTAGTTTTCGGACAGAATCAAGATAATCGAGACCTTATGCCTCTTATCATTCGTACATTAAAACTAAGGCAACAAAATCAAATCTCAAATCAAAATTAGCAAAGAACAACAAGGGAAGAAAAAATCGACATTTTTTTCTGTTTCAACTCACCAGATCGAGACAAGAAATCCAGCTGGTATCTCCTAGAGGCCGATGCGAGACGATCACTCAAGGAATCGGAATCCATTTTTTCAATCGAAACTCACTTTTCAACAAAAATAAACAAATTCGGAGAGAATCCGGGGAGATCAACAATTAATTCTCCGGTCAAAGAAAACACGGATATTCCGATTTTATGAATCAAAATATTCCGGCGAAATGCAAAGACGGATTACGAAGACGAAGAAGACGACGATTCTGCGTCGGTTTTTCTGGAATTTTTCTTCTCTCCCTTTTTTTTTTATGGCCTTCGTTTTTTTAATTCTTTGGATAGAGAGTGAGAGCCATATAGACAAGACAGACGAGTTCAATATATTTTCTTAATTGTGAGAGTTTTATTACATGTCTTTACTAATTTAATATTTTTTAATTCTCTCCCTTTCAACGGCCCGCACGAATGCATGCCGTTTAACCCTTTTACCCGCCGTGTATTTCCCTTCGGTAGTATAAAACTGGCACGATTTCCTCCTGACAAAAACGTCACGGTATTAGCTGAAAGCGTACGTGTCGATATATAACTGGTTCAGTTTTGTTATGTTGGTAAAGCAGGTGAACTTAGCCGCCGCAACAGAGCTTTTTTTTTTAAACTGTTTCAAAGGTTTTTTTTTTTTCCTAAACATTTAATTTTGGCAGGATTAGTGAAAATCTCAGTTTGTAAATCTGATTTTATTTTTCCCGTCCGAAAGTTTTGATCCCGCCGGCGATCGGCCGGTCTCCGATCACTCACATTGTGTTGCCGTGTTGGCAATCTTTTTCTTTCGCTTTCGGTGTCACATTTTTGGCGCCACATTTCTCGGGTCGATGATGGAGCCGCGACCCGGTCTAGATCTATAGCGAAGCTTATAGATAATTTGAAATTTGGATGTGGAGCTGAGATTCTAGGGATTTTTAAGTTTCGCGGTCATGGCGTCGAGGAATCGTACGCTTCTGTTCAGGAAGTACAGAAACTCTGTGAAGAGCGCCCGAGCTCCATTGGCGTCATCTTCATCGTTAACAGCGACGGAGATGAGTTCGTTGACGGGAACACGATCCGTCGTAGGCCCTGTTATCGAAATGGCGAGCACATCGTTATTGAATCCGAATCGATCCTACACTCCTGTTAGTACCGAGGATCCTGGAAATTCGAGGTACTCTTCTCACTCAGACTCTTTCCCGGTGAAATGCTGAAGAAATGTTTGACTTTGAGAGCTAGATTGCGTCTATAGTAGTTACAGAGCATTTTGTCTTCCATGTTTCTCCAGTAAAGGTGCAATAACAGTGGGATTACCACCAGCATGGGTTGATGTCTCTGAGGAGATCTCTGTGAACATACAACGTGCAAGGACCAAAATGTCAGAGTTGGGTAAGGCTCATGCCAAGGCGTTAATGCCGTCGTTTGGGGATGGTAAGGAAGATCAACACAATATTGAGTCTTTGACCCATGAGATCACTTTTCTTTTGAAGAAGTCTGAGAAGCAACTTCAGAGGCTTTCTTCAGCTGGTCCTTCCGAAGATTCCAATGTTAGGAAAAACGTTCAGGTTAGTCTTGACTCGATGATCGCTGCTCATACATATCTTCTTTTCACAACATGTACCATAGATTATATTATATGAGCTTTATTCTATAACAGAGGTCTCTTGCCACTGATCTCCAACTTCTTTCCATGGAGCTTCGCAAGAAACAGTCAATGTATTTAAAACGACTGAGACTACAAAAAGAGGTATGCTACTATTACTTCTTTGAAGGTAACTAACTTAACGTTGTAATCATTGCTTAGCTGGGACCTTTTTTTTGATGTTGCAGTTTTTGTTTGTGTTCTGTTTTCTAAGAAGCTTTGACTTGAAAATGTATTAACAGGATGGGGTGGATTTAGAGATGGATTTGAGCAGAAACAGATATAGACCTGACGAAGATGACTTTGGCGATATGGTCCGACTCCTATATCTATTTCATTCTTTCAGTTTATTGCCATTATTCCTCAAGTATGTATCTATAATTGGCATTTCTTTTCAGTTAAACGATCATCAGATGGCCAAGATTAAAAAGGGCGAGGAATTATCAGTAGAGAGGGAGAAAGAGATACAGCAGGCAAGTGCTTACACTTTGTCTATGTTCCTAATTGTTTGTTTCTCACCCATTGTTTTTTTGGCTTATGCAATCAATTATCATCTTTCTTCTTGTTGTTGTTCTGTGTCATTGGCCAGGTAGTAGAATCAGTAAATGATCTTGCTCAAATCATGAAGGATCTTTCTGCACTTGTGATTGATCAGGGTACAATAGTTGATCGGATAGACTATAATATCGAAAACGTCGCTACTACTGTTGAAGATGGCTTCAAACAACTGCAGAAGGTAAAAAACATCATAACTAGTGCACTCTCTCCTCAACATTCATGACCAACAATCAATTTTTTCTGGCAATTTTAATCTAGTGAATCGTGTAAAAAATTTCATAGGCTGAGCGAAGGCAAAGACAAGGAGGGATGGTGATGTGCGCGTCCGTGCTAGTCATCCTCTGTCTCATCATGCTGCTACTCTTAATCCTTAAAGAAATATTCTTGTAATTCGGACGGAGCTACTTCTCTTTCACCAGAAAGTTCCATGGATCATCATCTCCGGTTAGATCAATAAGAATACGTAATTCTTTCATTCTTTAGACGCGAATACCGCATGTTTTCCACTAGCGGTTGTTTCTTCTCTACCGTGTCGACACTGCTTCAGAGGATGTTAATAAGAAATTAAAAGAATAAACCCGATTATGTTCTGCCTCCATACTTCTTTTGCATTTTTACAGTACGAAGATCGTTTGTAGATTGCAGAGTAGTGAGTGCGTACGTAAATATTATTGTGTACACGACCACAAATAGTCACAGGTCAATGTTTGAAGAGTTTCATAGATCGTTATTACCAATGCCAATGACAATTTTTTAATGTTAGTTGTTGATACTTTCATTTTGGGTATGTATGGCCGGATATAGTACCTAATATGAAGTACAAAACATTCAACGTTGTAGTTATGATTACTTTATCAATTATGCTAAAGTAGTGATCACCATGAACGCAAGTTAAGTAGTTGAAATGTTGAACGATTAATGTAGTATTCATATACTTTTTAGTCTTTAAGATAAAGTCGTTTACTTTTTAAATGACTTCCCTCTCAACTAGGTAACTCGGACGTATTTATTTAATTTTATTCCTTTAGTTTAGGATAAAATTTTTGTTCTGTGAGAAGAAAATCTGATGTCAGAGAGCTGCAACTCTCGGCACTTCTCATGGCTCATGAAATCTTGCTTACCAAATCCCTCCGATGCCAAATCACTCGTTCCGATCCACCACCCGTCCACGGTGGCTAATCCTTCCGCCACGGCCGCGACCATCGCTTCTCTGCCGGACGATTTGTTGCTAGAATGTCTCTCCAGAATCCCTTCCTCCTCCATTCCTTCTCTCGCCGCCGTCTGCCGCCGCTGGACTCGCCTCCTCCTCTCCCCTTACTTCCTCCACCTCCGCCGCGGTCTAGGCCTGCTCCGGCATTCTCTTTTCGCGATCTCCGCCGTCGACTCCGGAATATTCGCCGCGGATTTGCAGTTTCAGCCTGAGATTGTGACCTGGAGAGTCAATCTCGCGGTTTCGAGTAGCTCCGTTTGCGCCGACGGTAGTCAGGGAAGTCTATCTCATGCTCGCGCAGCGGCGATTGGGCCTAGGGTTTATGTTGTCAGCAGAAATGCGGTTTTGAGATACGATTCGTGGATGGGAACGCTTACCTTGAGATCGCCGATGCTTTTCCCCCGCAAAAAATTCGCGATCGCCGTCATTTCCGGTAAGATCTACGTTGCAGGCGGCGGTGGTGGTTCGGAAGTCACGGCGGCGGTTGAAGAGTACGATCCGGAGAAGAATCGGTGGGAAGTGGTCACTCAAGCGGCACGGAAGAGATACGGATGCATCGGAGCAGCCGTGGACGGAGTTTTCTACGTGATCGGCGGATTGAAAATCGGGAACGAGACATCGCGCGCGTCGGCGGCGCACGTTTACGCAAGCTCCATGGATCTCTTCGATGTGAAATCGCGTCAGTGGCTGAGGAGCCGTTCGGTTCCCGGCGGTGGATGCGTCGTGGCGGCATGCGCGGCGGTGGGACACGTGTACGTGCTCAGCAGCCACGCGGTGGAGCTCTCGTTCTGGAGATTCGACGGGCGTCGTGGCGGCGGCGGCGCATTCGGGGAATGGAAAAGGCTGAAAAGCCCGCCGTTGCCGGCGCAGGTGAGATTAGACGGAACCGTGAGGTTTAGCTGCGTCGGGGTGGAAGACAAAGTGGCGGTGGTTCAGGTGGTGGGATGCATCGACGATTTGCTCCGGCGTAGTGGGAGGAGCGAGAGAGGACTGAGAGAAAGCCTTGTGTTGCTGTATGACACGGTGGATGGAGAGTGGAGGAGAGCTGCGGATCTACCTGAGATGATTACACGCGCCGCCTGCGCGTGTGTGGAGTGGTAGAGTGGGGCCTACGGCGCAGGATTAAGATAAAGAGAAGTGGAAAGAGGCTAACGTAAGCGGGGTTTAAAGAGAACAAAAACAAAATCATTATCCTAGGTGCACGTTACGACTCTACAAGTGGTTTGGATATCGAGGAGGCAAAAAAGGCAACAACGTCTTCAGCTCGTGACCTTATTGGCTGATTTGTTTCGCAGTGTAAACAAGATTTGATCACTTAAGATTTGGTACTCATTAGATAAGAGATTCTGTATTTCAACTTTAAATTTGGAGAAAGTGATTAACAAACTAAAGGATTGTGGTTTTTTTGGGGTTTGTGATTTATTAGAGATGTGCCCAAATTGAGCTTATCACTGTTTTGTACTGTATTGAATAATTACTTTATTACTTTGTAATGAGATTACATGTGTTTTTCATTTAATTGATTCTAAGATAAAAAATGAATAATAGGTTACATAACTGAGATCTTTAGCAGAGTTACATACATTATATAATGTAACAAACAATAGAATCAGAGATCAATAACAAAAAGAAGCTAAGAGATCAATGTTTCTAAAAATGTATCAGTCCTTCTTGTTCTTTGCCATGGCAGTAGTAAGGTCGGATAAGGTGTAAGAGCGAAGGACAAGATCAGAGAGTGAGACCTTCTGATTAATAGTGAGTCTCTGAAACACCTGAGATAAGAGCAACACATCTGACAATGCTCTGTGAGCTTCACCATCCCTTGAGAGATTGAAGTAATCCCCTAGAGCTGATAACGTCGCTTTTAGCTTCACTTCTGCCTCTGCCAAAGAAAAGAAAAAAACAACCAATCTCTGGTTTATCAGTTTCTCAACTTTAAAGACCAAACCAATAGAGAATGCTAGCAAATAGAGAACAAAAGCAGAGAAATTTTTTATACCTAGAGACTTCATGCAATCCCTGGCAAGAGGGAGTGAGTCAAAGAAGAGCCAATTATCAGGAATCTCGAAAGCGCAACGGTTAAACTCGTTGATCAAGAACTGGAAATCAAACGTTTTGCCGTTGTGTGCAACGATGATCACATAGCCTCCAGGCTTCTGTCGACTCTCAACATACCGCAGAAATATAGGTATCAACTCTTCCATCCTAACCAACACCAAAAAGAATCATCAGAGCTTGATCCTAATGGAAGCTATGTAAACAGTAAAACGAATCATCTATGAATGTGTATACCTTGGAACCTCGGGTCGAGAAACCATATCATTCCTGATGCCATGGATATTGGCATTGAATATAGGAACACCAGGGTTGACGAGAGTCTGAAACGTGCTGTTCTCACCACCAGCTAGGTCCTGAGCTGCGATTTCGATGATCCGAGACTTCACCCTACTCAAGCCGCTTGTCTCGAGATCAGTGACGATGACCGTGAGGAGGTTAGAGAGATCTTTGCTTTTAGCAAGCCGCTGCTGAAGAGTTTCGAAAGGCTGTTGTTGTATCTTGGTCACGCTCTCTGCGTCTATGATCCTGGTAACGGGAACTGCTCCTCCCAAGACACTGCTCTTGGTGTTGCTGCTTCTCTTGCTTCCTTGTGTAGTGGTAGTGCTTGAGTGTCGTCTGATCCATCTGCTTTTGGAACCATCAGCAGAGGAAGCTCTAACATCGAGCAGCTTCGGGCTTGAGTTGATCTTGAGGCAGCCATGGACACGTTCGTAGCAAGAAGTTCCTAATAAATGTACTCTGAATCTAGAGACTTGCGAGATTGAGATACACATCAGATCTATCTCTCTCTCTCTCTCTCTCTCTCTCTCTCTCTCTCTCTCCTTCTCTCCACCTAAATAAGCTCAAGAATCAAAGCGGCAATGTTTGATTGCTTGGAGAAACCACTGCTCAGATCTGTAGATCCAAAAAAGATAAAATATTAGATGTATGCATACACACACACACGATGCAACGTTAACAGTTTCACAACATCATCTCAAGATTTCATCAAACCCCTACAGGAAATTTAATAACTTTCAGATAAGTTTCGAGTTTCTCCATTGTAAGAGACATATTAATGAGAGAAAGGAACAATCCAAAAACAATAGAACACAATCTATTCTCAGTTATCAGCATAGGAAAGAAGAATGCGAGCAGAGAAAAAACGATATTATTGAATTGAAAAGCATGAATTTTGAAAATCCAATAAACAGTCTTTCGACAATGTACGGAGACACAATTGAAGCCAATAAGTATCGGCGAAACTCTGGACTTTTAATATTCTCCATCGTTATGACATCGAGGAAGCAGCAAAAAAGCCTAAGTTTTTACCTCGTTTACTCACCATCCAAACAAATTGAAAGTAATTCAGAATCAATAGAAAAGAATTTCCAGTTTTGAATCAGAAAACAGGTGAGGAACTGTAGAAATGACGAAACGAAATGAACAAAATCTGAAGCTTTTCTCATCGAGCAGGCCGGAAAAGCAAGAACTTTCTCTTAATTTCTCAGCAACTAAATTGACCCAGAACGAGAAATGAATCGAAAAGGAAAAGATAACTTGCCTGGTGTAATCCAAAATCGAAACGAAACTGCATTTGCACGAAAGTGAGAAATTTTAAGAATCGATAGTTTATAGAGACAGAGGGAGACCGATGGTGTAAGAGGGAGACCCGTTTAATCCGGATCTGTGACCCGATCCGTCTAATACGGATCGAAGATCCGAGTTGGCTTTTGTAAGAAGAGGTCATACAGGTTTCCACTTTTGGCAAATTTGATCCCACTTTGGCACTTCAGTTGGTAAACTGTGAAAAGTGAAAACATTATTCAAACTATTAGTATAGCTGTACATAAATGCCAAACAGATCTTTAGTCAAAAAAACATTTATGAATTACGCTTACAGTACTAAAACATTGAAATTTTTTATAATCCAATCATCAACTTATTCAAGAATCTTGTATTTTTTTAAAAGAAATGTTGATATCAATGTTAATGTCAAGCAAAGGAAGGAATATTCCCATTTGTTTAGGAAAAAGAAAAACATCCCAGCAAGTCACTTGGTTCAACTTGCGTATAAGACTTTTTTTAGTTAACTTGTTTCTGTTTCCAATGTATTTCTTTAGTATTTTTCTTTCCTGACGCTTTGAAATAATGGAGCATTTAGAAATAGTAATACCAGTAAACATTTGTTTGTTTGTTATCAGTAATTGAAATATTAAATCTGGTCAACGAGTTTTAATACGCCATGTTCTATCGTTTGCCACAGAAATCAGTTTGATGTTGAGTGCTTTATTCACGAGCTCTCTGACCATTAAGACCCGATTGCCTGGTCAACAAAAGCCCACTAACGTTATCATAAGTGCGACCTGGTATAATTTGTGTAGGCCCAATCAGAATAAGCCCAACTCAGTCTTTTGAAAAGCTCAAAGAGTGAATTATTTTAGTAGGTTGTTCTAGCTAGTGAGAGATGACAAAATGGCCCAAAGAGCGTCGACAAAACAAAGGACAAAATTGTCTTTTCGGCAAGATACTCTGTTGCTTTTATATGTTAGGCAAAAACAGAGCTACAGGACAGTAACAGTAGACACAAAGCAGCTTGTTCTTCCTCCTTTAGATTCCGTCGACGTTTCTTCAAAGCCACGCAAACATGTGATGATGCTACTGATGATGTTGATATTGATGATGATGATGATGTTGATGGTGGTGATGGGTTTATCTTCTTGAAGGCTTTGTGGCTGTGAATAATACGAATACCCAATAATTCTGATCGTCTCTGTTTCCTGAGTCTGATCCCACATGCATTGCAAAGTGACTACAAATTCCACCACAAAAATTAAAAGAAGAAACCAACTTAAGAATACTTATTGAATGATCTAATCTACTCTTAAGGCCAAGCAGAGTTATAAAAGTTTAGTAATTATAAGGTAGAAGAAGAGACCTTGGGACCAGCTGGTCCACCTCTCCACATTGGTGTCTTGGTGGTCTTGCAAACACTACAAGACCTAATTGTCTCCTTCTTTTCTTCCATTTCTATATCGTAATTAGAAGCAACATTGACACATGAGATAAAAAGGATGAACAAGATCATAGCTTTCTTGTATCCATCAAATCTAAAGAACCAACCTTAGAGCTCCTTTTTGATACCACAGTAGCGATCAAGAAGTCCTAGAGCTTTTTGGATACCCCTTTCAAGAAAACGAATCAAAGAGAGCCCCTTTCGAGGTCTGATCAGTATATACCCTAGAAGATTAAGATGGAGAAACTGTGGCAAGATTGCTTCTGTTTTTTTTTGTGCTATGAATCACCAAGCAAGGCTTAAGATCTCTTTAAACTACCCTCAAACCAAGGTGGGTGTTGTAAGAAGACGAAAATGCCCTTAGTTCTTTTTGATGAATAATGAGTATGTACTTTCTGGGAGATTATTGACACAATCACACAAAACAAAACATTCGCCAAATCATTGTCGGGTGGAAAGCCAAGTGGCTGTACGCACGACCAGGATGTGTGGAATTTTTTTGTAAATAATTGTGATTGTGTGTGTGTCTGTGTGTGTGTATTAGACAAAAGCAACTATGAAAGTAAATGAAACCACAAAGTCTGCAAAGTTGTTCACATGAAGACAGAGACAAGGGAATGAAGCAAAAGCCACCAATGTTTTCACTTACTCGTAGACTTTTTACGTATATTTTATTAGGAAGCCAATATACTTCTTCCCAAATCAATTCAAGGAAAGCAAAAGTGCACATATTCTAAACACAAGACAATAAAATAGTTTGTCTCTCCTATTTGTGTAGATATATTTTTGGGTAATACCACTAAATAACCTTACTATTTTTCAAATATTAACAATGGATAGTCACAGACTCACATCCTTACTATTTTTCAAAAGTTAACAATGGATAGTCACAGACTCACAGTCCATTATCTTCCCCATTCAATAAAAAAAAGCACATACGAATGTATAGTTGTATACACAGCCATTCTCTTTTTTTTTTCATAGCCTTAGGGGCAAAACAAATACAGTACTTAAAATACATAAAAATGTAAACTGAAATGATCATATTCAGCCTTTCTCTTTTTTTCATAACAAATATCAGACATGAAATAAAAAAAACGACAAATCCCCTACCTTATCAAACCACTTAGTCAGTGGCCGGGATCCATTTATCTAACCCTATTCTATCAAAAGCAGAAATATACACATTTTATACATATACATCTTTCTTTATTTTTGTGGAAAAATGTTAATACATATACATCTTTCGTGTACTCCAAGAAAACCACTTAATCTAATACGGCAGACAAGGCTTCTTACAAGATTTCCCTCGTCTCTTAGCATTTGTGTGTCTCCAAACCTCTCGGAGCTTGAAAGCTGCCTTAACCTTACACCACCTGCCTCTCGGAGATCCCGCACCGTTACCAAAACGAACATCATACGTTCCAGCTTCTTCCGTGCCAGACACGCTAACATACAAGTTATACATTTGTTGCTCCCAATCCGCCGCACCAGGTGACCAGTTCGAGCGCGTCTCATGATGGTCTTGGTAAGCTAAATTGTTCTCATGAACACCATCCTCTTCATTCTCTACATAGCCTCTTGTCTCTTCAGTTCGTGATGATTCGCCGTGTACCGGATCGTGTCCGAAGCTGTTTCTGAGACTCTGTAATAATTTTTCGTCCATATGAAACGTCGCAGTTGGTGAGTTTTCGAAACTCATCACCATTTCGGGTTGGACCGTGGAGCTTGCAGTCTTGAAGTAAACAGTCGACATCGAAGAGTCTGATGGGCCCGAATTTCCTTCAGTATCCAAAAGACCGAATAAGTTAGTCAATTCTACGTTAAAGATATATGTCCAACGACTATTAGGGTAAATTGTATACCTTGAAAGTCGATGTGCTGCAAAGCAGGACAAGCTACGCCAAATCCGGGATCTTGCGTGCATTGCAAGGACCTTTGTGGATGAAGACCCGTAAACGGCCTAAAACGGTTTAGGTTTAGATAAGCTTCACGCTTCAGCTGTTCAAGCTGATAGATAGGTAGCTGATCGGGGTTTACAACCGTGCCATCGCCGAAATACACTTTGATCACTTCATAAACAGAGTTGAAGAGAAGAGACACGCCATGCGCGTTTGCGTTGTATATGTAACACTCTGTTTCATCCAAAACGCAACGCATCGCGTGGGATACAATTGCTTCCCATGTTCTCTTTGAGATTCCTACACCAAGTATCTGTTCAACAACAAAAAGAATATCAGTTCTGTGAAAGATTATTAACATTAAGATCCATTTAAATTAATTTTAGGTTTATAATATAATCTTACGCTGTATAACTCATTTGGAGCTATCGCATACAAACGGCGGAAATCCTTAACGGTATAAATATTCTGTTCACCCAAACGCGTCGCCGAAACGCCATCTTTCGCGATTTTCTCTAGTCTCCAAACCTCGTCACTGGGATAAGGAGGATGGTGCTTCCTATACGCTGCATAACCAAAAAAAGAAAGAAAAAAAACGATTAATATAAATAACCCTAAACGCATTAACCGCGACTGAAACTTCTGACGAAACGCAGTAAACGCTACTTACGTACTCCTCGTTGGTCTTTACACCCAAAAGCTTCGCTCCTCGCCTCAACGGCTCCACCTCCGGTCAGTCTAGCACCTAACCGGAACTTCCGGCTCCTCGTCCAGCTCGAGTTATCCGAGAAAGAGACGTCTCCGGCGATCACTCCGACGCCGTCTTTAAGCGTCACCGTTAGATCTCCGGTGAGTAACGGCCGTTTTCCTTCGCGTGACTTGAGAATATTACGTTTGAATCCGTCAACGTTCCAGTTTTCCTCCGTGAAGTCGGCGTTCAGCGGCACGATCTCGAGCCGAGAAGAAGCTAGAGGTCCCGAGACGACTCGAGCGTTCGTGGTGACGTCGATGAGCTCGATAGCTACTGGAGATTCGTCCTCGGTTTCGATCTTGCCACCCGTGAATATCGACGGCGGCGGCGAGTTAATGAATCGCAGCTTGTATCGTGAACGCGACGACGACGTTTCCGAACGCGGTTGCTCCATTTGGGCCCACGACGAAGAGAGGTAAGGTTGAATACGACGATCAAACTCCTCTCGAAACTAAAATATAATTAGTACTGAGATATTTAGTCACTAGTGATTATAATATTATAACATTTGCAACAACTGCATGCACACATGGTTACTTATATTATGAAATAGAAAGAAAAAAAAACATGATTTATTGAGTGAATTGAGATAAACACCATCGTTATGATTAGCTTTGTTGAGTGATCGGAATATTCGATTACTAGTACTATTTTAAACGATTTAATTTATTTATAATTTGATATACTACAAGAACTACAGTAGACTATAGGGACCATTGTTGATACGGACCACAAAATTTAACACCGGAGAGAAGAGAAGAAGTCGGTCAAAGTTGGTGGCTATGAAGTATGAAGGAACAAGTAGTTAATTTTACTAATCCCTTGATTAAGTCAATTAAGACTAATTAATTAATTAGGTGGTTTATGCAGAGTGAATTGTTTAATTGGAGACTATACGAAAACTCACAATTCTTCTGACCATGTTCTCCATCTGAACCATGAATTGGTTATTTGACCGATCTCTCATCACTTTCTTCACAGCTCTGTGGATCACATGAGAAAAAGAAACTCATAAATTTAAATCCTTGTTCGAAAATCAACCGATAGAAACGGATATGTTTTTTTGTTAGAAATTAAAACAAAAATGGAAACAAGATAGAAACGCACTTCTTGAATGTGAAGTTACTAGCTCTAAATCCAGTGTACCCACCGGCCCCATGAAAAGGGCTGTTTCGCATCTTCATTGATCACTTTTGGCTTTAGAGAAAATCTTGTTAGATTTAATATCTCAAAAGTCTTTTTGTTTTTAAAGAAACTCTTTGTGTGTGTGTGTGTGTGTGAGAAAGAGAGAGAGAGAAGAGAGCAAGCAGTGAGATGAGATTGTGAGAGAGAGTAGATGATGCGATTATATAAAGGGCTTTGAGCATTGACGAAGCAACTTCCAGGAAGATTCGTCGTTGATCTGCGTAGTTTAGTAGTGCTATTCATCAACCACGCCATAGTTAGTTATTTAGTTATATTTTGATTAATTAAAACAAATAAAAAGGCACTTGTTGTTTAGTGTCATATTCATATACTTATTTGAGATCGTTAGTATTAAATCAATTGCTGCTTGGATCATTTCCAACAAACTGAAATCAGCTTGTAATAGAAAATCCACTCAAACCGGCTAAACATGTACATGTATTTAAATCCATATACAACTGTATAACGGTTTCTTAAGAACATACCCGCATTTAGAATCCGATCGGATATAGAGTGGAGAATCTAATGATTTCAGTTTATTAATTTCCTCTTTCTGCAACCTACTAATTGCATTCAGACTATTCTCGTAAGAGGAGATTATAAGAAGGTAAGACGTGTAGATTAGTGGTTCTAGTAGTGCCTTTGCTGTGTTATTATTAGAGAAAAGTTAAATTTCATAATTTTTGTACTTGCTAGTTTATCCTTTTACAATATACTGTTTGTAGTTAAAAAAAATGATCATAAGCAATATCAGAACATAAACTTGACAACGTGTGAAAACGTCTCTAGTTATCAGAATTATACATTTTTGGTAATTTTTCCTATCGACTCTGATGTTAATTTTTAAAACTATTAAGAAAACTCTAAACATTCATTTGTATAGTTTGTGAGCCAGCATCTATGTTTGAGAATTGCATCTTAATTAAATGTTACAATCTACGCGTTTAGAATTATTACTTTAAACGCTTTTGTCCGTTTCCCAATCATTGACTAGACCTGAGAAAAACTAACTCTTTATGGTGATGCTACTAGCATGCATAATCAAACCCTACTCATGATGAGTCATGGTCTAATTTACTTCCATTTAGTTTCTAAATTCAGGCTTGGTTTAATCATGATAAAAAAAAGTCTTCCCATTTCATTTTTAACCTTTTTACAATAAGTATAGTTTTAGTTTTCTACTGCAAAAAAAAAAAAAGGAATTTATTGAGTTAAATTTAGTAACTAGAAGCAACAATCTCTTAGTCAACGGGTACTAGATCGAATAAACTTACATGCAATGAACATTCAAAATGGTTAAAACTTTAAAACAATATCTAAACTTTTTCTGTTATGGTGATGAAGATTTGGTGGCTTTGATAGTATTATAAAGGTGTGACGTGTGAGTTTATATCTAGAAATTTTGATACTTATACGAAATTTTCCCTTTCTGAAATTGTTTATATAAAAATATTTGATTGGATATTTCACCAAATTTGTTCTTCATAACATCTAAATATAGGGGAAAAATGTAAGGATAGGAATTTCAAAATCTAACCAACCAAAATAACAATCCCATTATTACCTTAATAACCTTAGGTCTTACTAGGTTAATGAAAATATATACATTTAGAACATTTGAAAATTTATAAACCAGCCAAAAGAGCCGTTGACATAAGCGTTGACAAGGCTACATCGTCAACTAAGAGCACATTGATTGACCCAACAAAACCACGCTTATGTGATGCCGTAACGCGTTTTTCAGCTATGTAAATATACGATCAGATATTATAACATTCTACATAAATATTATGTTTTCATAATTCGAAGGACGACATATGCAGATAATAATGGAACATTTTTTCTACATCGACGCGTTCTGCTGATGGACAACGTTACTTCTTCAACTTTGATGATAACAAAATAACATGACACAAATTAACGGTAGAAAACTAAAACGACATATACAATATATATATATATATGCACTTTGAATATAGGTGTATGTATTTCATGGCTATGGAGAAGAAGTATAAAGGTCGTTTTCGAGCCAATAAACAATGCAGTTTCAAAGTTTCAGAATTAATCGAAAATAAAAAACAAAATACTAAATTTATCAGAGTTATGATAGTGTTGCTCTTGTTAATGTATTGAATCATGTACTTATGATAGAATTGATCAGAGTTAAGGTATGGCGATCGGGCCTATTTTCTTTTGGCTGCATAGAAGATTTTAGTCTGTTTTTCACGTTTTTAAAACCGAGAAAATAGTGGTATAGGACCTATACCAGATTGGATATTAAGATGAATTTTAGTAAAATTAACAAAATAGAAGTACCATAATTGTGCGGATATGATCAGATTGGGTTCCACTGCACAATTGACATATCTACGGTCACATAGCCGATGATTATTAGATGGCTTTCCAAAAATTGGCGTCATCTGTATAACTTTTTTTTTTTTTTTTTTTTTTTGGGAGAATAATTTGTTGGTTATGTATATATTCATAGAAACTTTCCTTTCAAATTCGAGGAAAACCGAGAGGAAGCTCAGAAAAGGCCGAATAGTCAAACTAAATGTTGATTGATATCTATGTTTGATCGAGATTAACAAATCACCCTTGACATGTCTGATGTCTCTTATACTTTTATTTTTATCCTTCACTTGTAATACTTAATGTGTTATGTTTTTTTTTCTTTTTTTTCTTATATAGTTTATTTTTGGGAAGAAGGGTTAAAGTTACGGGGAATTTGGTAAAAGAGAAAATATAATTTTTGAAAATAGGTAGGGAAGAAGTACGTGGTCTTTGTAACAAGGGATTGTATAACATCTTGCCATTAATATACAAGCTTGTAATATGATAAGTTATATGTGTGAATTGTGATGTAACACCAAATCTTGCAATCTACGTATTAAACATTCCATCTTACAAACACCACGATGTCTATTTATAAAACATGTGTCAACCAAACCAACACATAGCAGACTGCAGACTTAAACAAAATGAACATGTTAAGTTGTCACTTAAACTGTAGTTAGTTTACACTGTAATAAGAGATGAATGAGTTTTTTTTTTTCTTTTTCTTATTGAATCCTTTATTCATCTTTTTATTTTCTGAGCATTAATGAGTATTGAAAGTTTATTATACGATGGCCCTGATTGATTTTCGCGTTTACGTATTTCATTTGGTTATAATTTGAATGAATATGCAAACATATTAGGATAAATACAAGTGTTAGAGAATAAGGATATAGTTTATATTATGATAGAGTTCAATTCCTTGTATTTAGGAATCTAAAGTTATCTAGTGTGGAGACATACTTGTATAAATACCCAAGGTTGGGATTATGAATAAACCAAGTCAATTAAATACCTTATTCTACATGGTATCAGAGCAGTCGATTCTTAGGGATCAAAGTTAAAGCTTCCGCAAAAGAAACTGTGACAAAGATGGTTGTTGGTTGAAGACGATGGAGAAGGTGACAACGATGAAGAAGATGTTGTGTTGAAAAATCTTATACGTTCTTCTTTTATTAAATTTTTAAGTTAGGTTTTGGTTGTGTTCGTGTTCTCTATTAATATGGGGTTCATCTTTTAGGTTTTTTTGGATGAATTATTTTATATTAGATTATGGTTTCTTGGTTTTGTTTACAAGAGTTTACGTGAGTTGTGGAAAATTATTTTGGTTATGGCTTCTCACGGGTTAGTAGTTTTGGTGTAGAATTTGTGAGAGTTATTCACAATTTTTGTTGAGATTAGTTCTATGGTTTTAGATCGTGGCCGGTAATGGCGATAATGATAGTGTGTCCGGTGGTGATGTGTCGAGTTCCAGTGGTGCTCGAAGGAATGAAGTCGCAACGATGTTGCCTTATAATACATGTTGTGTTAGATAGTGGTTTTCCTGGTTTTTCTCCGGTGACTGGTGCGTCGGATGGTGGTCTCCTCCGATGAGTGGTGTATCCGGTGGTGTTGTTCCTCCGGGCGAGTTGTGCAACCGGTGGTGATGTTCTTCCGACAAGTGGTGTGTCGGGTGTTGGTGTAACGGGTGCTAGTGGTGCTCGGTAGTGAAGTTACGGTGGTGTCACCGTTGTACTCCTTGGATAATCTAGGAGCTACGATTACTCCGGTCTTGTTGAGCGGAGAGAATTACAACCAACGAGTGGTCTTCGAAGTTTATCAATGCAAAACATGCTTTGCCAATGGGTCTTTGCCAAACCGGTCTACCATGGTGACGTACATCTCAGATGCATACAACTCTGGGAAAATTCTGAAGTTGCGTTTCTTGGTAGGAAACAAAGTAAAGGTGCATCAAAATCAAGTCAAGGTGCAGCTCGTGTCTTGTCGACAAAGTGGACAATATGTGTTTGAATATTATGGTCCTCTCTCCAAGTTGTGAGAGTAATTTCAGGTGTTTTGACAAAGTTTTTTTTTGGGCGTGTTCCATTCCATAAGTTAGTGTCCAAGTTGGGAGTTCTTGATCTCCACTCTCCAACTTGAGGGGGAGTATTAGGATAAATACAAGTGTTAGAGAATAAGGATATAGTTTATATTATGATAGAGTTCAATTCCTTGTATTTAGGAATCTAAAGTTATCTAGTGCGGAGACATACTTGTATAAATACCCAAGGTTGGGATTATGAATAAACCAAGTCAGTTAAATACCTTATTCTACAAAACACAAAAAGACAATCGGAAGCTATATACACGAAACGTACATTTTAATTAATGCTGAGTTCATCATTTCTTTTACTTTCCATATCAAGTTATCAACCACTTCAACAAAATAAAAAATTATTTGAATTTAAATCTAATTTTTTTATATTGTTTACTTATTCTTTAAATGTTTTTTTGTTTCTTTTGCAAAGTTCTCCTGTCCACTTGTCCACGTTGAATATTGGACTCTTCAATCGGACGTACGTGTTTTAGTAATAAATGTTTTGAAAGATACATTTGTAATTGTTAAATTATAAATTGTTGTTGAAATGTTTTTTTTTTTCTTCATGAAATGAAAGAGTCTTATAGATATACATTAGATTTTCTTGCTATCTAAAAATCAAATATTAGTGAACCAAGCATCCAGGAAGTTTCTGACTAAAATAAGACGGTAGATTCTCTTAAAAATGTTGATGATATTTTTCCTAACACATCATATCTTCTTTGTCTATATCACATCTAGCGGTAATAATCTCCCATTTCACCAAAACAAATAAGTAATCAACCATCTTATATCAAGATCTATAACAATTATTGTTGTCATTTTTAAAGGGAACAATACCATTATCACAGCAATTGCAATATTTCGAAGAGTATATAGAGAAACTGAAGGGGATGGTTGAAAAAGAAAAGACAAAGCTCATAATTGAGAATAGCTTGTTCAGTGTTGTATGTGGTAGTAAATTAGTAATGATATCACCAACAAATACTTTAGCATTCTCAAATACGACGTTGACTCTTTCACCACTCTTTTAGCCGGAAATGCTCGTTCTTTTGTCCAAGTAAGGAATGAGTTTTAATCTCTCTTATAACCGGGTCGGATTCTAGGCCAAAATCTATTTTAATCTCTGAATTAAGTTTGTGAGAAAATTTAGATACTTTTGTCACATAAGACCTCCTGAGCCACACAGACCGTATTACATTTTGATGTCTAATTTTTACAATTTGCGTTTAATTTGGTCCTCCACGTGATATTTGCAGGAAGTATATGAACGTGGAGCAAGAAGAATACTCGTGTTCGGAGTTCGGTGTACCACTTTTAGGATGTATCCCATCACAGAGAACCGTCGCAAGAGGAGTCTTTAGGGATTGTGTGGTTAGGTATAATGATGCCTCCAAAATTTATAATGACAAGCTCTCAGCAAATATTGATTTGCTGTCAAGAACTCTACCGGACAAAACTTTAATCTATGTCGACATCTATAACCCTCTTCTTGAGATCATTTTAGAACCTAAAAGCTCCGGTACGTGATATGTTTTTGGGTTTAACCGCAAAATCTTACAGCAGTTAACTTTTGCACATATTTCTCCGTCAACTTTTAATAGAAATGGATGTTTGTCGTGGATGCAACAGGATTTCAAGTGGTCAATTTAGGATGTTGTGGAACCGGATTATTAGAAGTGGCTGTGTTATGCAACAAATTTACAACAGTGTGTTCCTCAAGAATCTGACTGTGTTTTGAAATAGTTTTCATCCGACTGAAAATACCTGAACTTATAACGTTTTCAGTACTAATAGTAAGTGTAACAATTAAAATAGGAAAAACTATTCATATGCGACAATTCTTACATGAACTGATTTGATATGTCGATTTTTTCACGAATCAGTAGTACGTACGGTGTAATTAACGAGAAAGGGAGCCTGAGAACTGTACACAAACGTGTTTCTATTTTTGGACTAACTATGTAAGATAGGAAAAAAAAATGCTTAAACGGTGGTCGACTTTTGACCCAAAAAAAAAAACGGTGGTCGACAAGAGTAACAATAATGCCAAATGGCGAAAGATTTGAGTGCATTGATTATCAATTTATCATTTCTATAAGCATTAGCAACCAAAATGTAGAAAATGACTATAACTGGTAATGATGATATAGTAATGAAAAATTGAAGTACTATACACTAAGCCTAAAGCCATAATCGAATTAGAAAAAAATTAAGATAGTAGAAAGTGCCAAAGTGGAGCCCGGAAACCCATTTCGTGGTTCCCAAAATACATGGAAAATAACTATTGCGATTTGTCATATTAAGACCTCTGCACTGTTTACTATAAAGTTTTTGCCTTTTTCTATAACTGAAAAGAAGAAACGTATGCGAGTAAGCATGTATGTATGTCCATTTCTCAAAACTGCTGCAAATTTGTAGTATTGAACAGTGACACTCAATTGTATATGATTATTATTCATTCGTTTTAACATTTAATGCTAAGATCATCGACACACAAAAATACAAGATTTAAACTAGACAGATCATTTTGGATTATACGTAGAAGAATTCCATGTTTTACTGAAAGCTGTAAACAATAAATTCGACACAACAAGAAAATAAAAAAAGGATATACACATTTAATTTTAATTTTTAATTTCCATAGGTGGAGTGAAAGACTAGCAGAAAATTCAAACGCTTTTAGTTTCTCTCTCTCCTCTCATCAGTCTTCGGCTCTCTTCTCTATTCTCTCCTCTCTCTCTCGTCACATCAATCCACACTGTAGAGTATCTGTTTTTTTTTCAAGTTCTCTGCTGCTTCTTCACTCTCTATTGGTCCCTTTCTCTCTACCCAAATCTCGAATCCCAAATCTTAAATCTCAACCTCACTTCGTCTTCTCTGATTTTAGCATTTCCTGATCTGACCCACTTTTCAAGAATCTCTCCTTCTTCTGATTTCCTTGGTGTTTTCACTTTCATTGATATCTTCAATCCTCAATTGCTGTGGGTTTTGAGGAACACAAGAACCCCCTTATTGAGAGAAACTGTTTCTATTCTAGGGTTAGATCTTCTGGGAAATCACAAGTTTTGTTCTTTACCACCTAGGTTTTTGCTCGATTTTGCGCCTTAAACGTCCGTAGCAATTTCTGGGTTTTTGTTCCATTGGCTACATTTTACTGTTAACGTCTCGAAATCTTCGAATTCGGATAATTCCCTCAAGGATTCCTGGAATGAGCCCATTAGTGAGTGAAAGCTGAGGTCTTTGGCATCCGAAGCTCACCGATAGGTAAAATTGGTTGACGCCCGATCTAATTTCTTATAATTTTCTAATCAAATTCAAGTTTTTTTGTTTGTTTACATTATTTTGAGTTGTCTTGTCTTCACAGCTACGTTCTATATTATCCTGTGGTGTCCACTTCTGAGTTTGGACACCACATGATTATCGAGGTCTATACAATTGGAATTAAGATCCCATTTTTTGTTTATTTGGTAAGTTACATTCCAGGAAACTTATTCGGTGATTGTTATCTGTAGATGAAATAAATAGAAAGATGGAGGTTGTTGAGAGGAAACGATCCAGAGGAGGGTTTCTAAATCTGTTTGATTGGCCTGGAAAGTCCCGGAAGAAGCTCTTCTCATCCAGCAGCTCGGAATTCTCAGGTGTGTCTCCACTATATAGCCTTTAACAAATAGTTAGAAATGTTTGGTTTAATTCTTGTGAACTCTATTTGGCATGTAGAAGAAAGTCTAGTCCAAGATAATGTACTTCTTGTTTGAAGGATTTGATTATGGTTGAAGACAATGCTGTTCTTGTTTTCAAGATTTCTGTTTATATAGCTCGTTTTGGTATTTCCATTAATGTATACAAGAATCATAAGTTCGATCTTCTTCTTCTTCTTCTCTTTGTACCAGAAGAACCAAAGCAGACAAAACAGAATACTCAAAACCACCAGAAGTCCAGGCTTTCTCCAGTGAGTTTTATCAGCACTAGTCCCTTGTTTATGTCAAGTGGCTTTCGTCTTCTTTAGTTAAGTGGATATTTGTTTTTGATGTGATATTTTTTACAGTTTGAGGCTGATGAGATTGGGAATAATTCGAGTTACAATCCGAGAAGTGAATCCAGCTGTTGTGCATCTTCTGTAACCAGTGATGATGGGCAGGGGACGAGAGCCCCAAGTGTGGTCGCGAGGCTCATGGGTTTAGAGTCTCTACCGGTACCAAACGTCCAGGAGCCTCGGTTTAATCCCGATCTTGATCCATTCTTCCTCAGATCTTCACGGAACACAAGCAAATGGAATGCATATGAGAATCTTGGCTATGTAAATCTCCGTAGTGACTATGATGGAATTTCCTGGGAACATTTGGAATCAAGAACGAACGAGGGGCGCAACAGACCGATTGAGCGGTTTCAGTCTGAAACGTTTCCTCCGAGGTCGGCTAAACCGATCAGTGTTACCAACAACAGACTCTTGTCTCCTATCCGGAGTCCTGGGTTTGTCCCATCCAGGAACCCTATTTATGTAATGGAAGCGGCTTCAAGAATGATTGAACCAAGTCCTAGGATTGTTGCTAGAACAAGGTTCTCTCAATCTGATTCTCCTTCATCAGTTCCTATGAGGATTCGAGATTTAAGAGAGAAACTAGAAGCTGCACAGAAAGTGTCAAGCCGTCAAATCTCCAATGAGACCTACCCAAGTAGAAAGCAGAACGAGAAGAGAACCTCAACATCAGTCACGGCACCGTCCACTAGCAAGCTCATTGGAAAAAGGAGTTCTGATGGTTTGAAGAGTAAAGTGAAGCCACCTTATGTATCTGCACAAGCAAAGGCCAGCACAACGCCCTTAAGTGTCAATAGAAACAACTCTGCAAGCCAAAAGGAGAAAGCAGATGCTAAAAAGTCCATAGTCAAAAGCCAGAATGGTCTGAGAGGACCTTTTATTAGCACGGGAAAGAAGCAGAACTGCAGAGACAACCAACCTGTAATGACCTCTGTTTCAAACCACAAGAGCAGCAAAGTTATTAACAAAGTTGTAAACAAGGTTCCAGTGGAAAGTGGATTGCTATCAAAGCAGTTGGGTTTAACAACGGCGTCAGGGGGAAAGAATACTTCATTATCATTGTCCCGCAAGAAGACTCTTCCCCGGAGCAAAAAGCCCCAAAATGGGATGCAAGAATCTGGAATCTCCGATGATAAACGGATCAAAAGGGGTGAAAATTTGATCAAATGTAACATTACCATTGATGGTGGCTTGAACTCAAAGAAAGATGATCGGAAAAAGGAAATGGATGTGATTTCATTCACGTTCTCTTCCCCCATCAAAGGTTTATCATTTGATTCACTATCCTCAACTCGAGGAATTGATCAAGACACAGACTCTACAGTTAGTTTCAATATGATTGGCGGCGATTCTTTAAATGTTCTGTTGGAGAAAAAGCTCAGGGAGCTGACTTCTAAGCTTGAGTCTTCTAGCTGTAGCCTGACCCAAGAAGAGTCTTCACGTTTCAGCGCAAAGGATGGGGTGAATGGGATGATCTCATCTTCATCAGAGTACGAAAAGTCGACCCAAAACCGTCTGGATAAAGTTTTATCAGAGAGTGACTCTGTTTCTGACTGCACTTCCTTCTATTACAAACAAAAATTCCAGGTGAGTTATTTCCTAATGCAACTAAGAGATGAAGTTGATACAGTTTCTTATTTGTCATATTGAAGCAATCCTTAGTTTTGGTGTCTTGGCACTGTTTCTATATGTAAACATCTTTACATTACTTAAGGCTCTCTAACTAATTATGTCTTCGTTTCTTTTGAAAAAATAAAGATGATACAGGCAGAAGAGCACGAAGTCAGCAGCATTAGTACTGTGACAGAAGCAGATGATCTTAGAAGCTCCTGCAGCAAGGGTTTCTCAGATTGCAGACAAACCGCAGAATATGTGCTCATCTGCTGAAGAACTACAAGGTCTTTGTTGTACAAAGCCGGTTACTTTTGCTACTTCTCGTAGATCTTCCACATTGTGCTTTCTTGGGAAATCTCAAGATACAGAAACCAAACCTCACGAGGACTGTCTTGATTTACCCAAGTAAGTTCAGTCCTTTCGGTTTCTTTTTTCAGCTTTTACAGTTGCTTCACTGGTTTTTAGTCATTAAAGTTAGTTTCTTTGGTGATATTTCAGCTCACAAAAAGAAGGTGAGAAGCAAGTGATGCCGAGGAGAACAACTAGTTCAAGCCAGTTTTTGGTTGAATATGTGTCTAATGATGCTAAGTTTGTCAATGAAAGAGCTCGTAATGACTTTGTTCTTCTATCCCGGTATGTTCTCATTACACCAATGTTTTTACAGTCTTTACAATCATAACATTACTTGTCATCTTAGAAGGTTCCTTTTGTGTTGAGATTTATGTTCCAAATTCTGTTTCAGTGGCATTATGAGACTTGATGCTCGTGCACGTCAGGATGTTGCGATTCTTGGCTCCGGATTCCTTAAACTAGATGGTAAGTTCTTTGACTCTATATCAGTTCAAGTGAACATTCTGAGACATTTGCTTCATATAGGATGTGTGTTGTAGGATGAGTCTATATTTGAGATAATGACATGCTTTGGTAGTTATTTAAGTGAAGTGTTTGTTTGAAATATAGTACAAAGCTTAACTTTTTCATTTCTTCACACTTCATGGATTCATACTTATATCAATCCAAGATTTGGTTTTCCTTTTCTTTTACTGCATTTTGATCTTGCCTTATGGTTATGTAGCTCGAGCAAGAGAAGATACGGAGAAAATAGACCGTGACGTCAAAAGAAAGGCCGAGCGCCTTCATCATATTGCTACTGTATGCTTATTATCCTTCTCATCTAGAGAAACTCATATATGGACCGTTCTTCTAGCTATGTTCTTTTTGTATCTTAGTTTTCTTGTTTGGTTTTATGTTGATAGATATTAAAGAACATAGCTCAGTCTAAGTTGAAAAATGCTGCTGATAAGCATTGGAGCGACGGTGCCTTAGAGGTATATGCCGTTTCATCTTCTGTGTGAGCATAAAGTATATATTATTGTGTAGAATTGGTGGTTAAGAGATTTGTTCTGATTTTCTAGGCTGATTTAAGGCGAGCAGATTTCCGCGCTAAACAACGGGCAATGGAGGATGCATTAATGGCTTTAGAAGTAAAAAACAAAGTCTGATATGTTACAGTATTTGATGTTTTTGATTTGAAATCATCTTTCCCTTATGGTTACACTTCCTCTGTCCTGTTTTGGTTGCAGTTCATCAAGAATGTGCATGACATGATGGTTAACAAAATGGTTGATAGCTTGTAAGAAGCATAAGTCTTTGACACTTCTTTTCTCAATATTGTTTCTTGATATCAAGATTTAAAAGTTTACATTTTTATGTTAATCTCAGAGGGGTTACATCAGAAACTGGTATCACAGACCGTATATCGCTTGAGAAGAATGGGAAAGCTCTAGACTTTTTCCCTGGAGAAGTTTCATCTGACCGCATATCTGCTATTGAGGTATGATCCACAAGGAAAAATGAAAAATGTTGTTTAAGCTTTCTTCTCTCTGATGATTCCGTTTTGATGTTGAAACAGGAAGCTTACAGAGGTATGGCATCAGCACTCTCAGAAGCCGATGGAATTGACTACACTGACCCTGAAGAGGTTGGGTCAATAAGCGATGATACTTAAATCTCTTTGTTATACGAACTTTTTCACTGATAGATTATGTTCTGTTTGGTTTGTAACAGCTCGAGTTGTTAGTGACAACTCTGATTGACCTTGATGCAATGGATGGTAAAACTAGTGCTTCTCTCTTGGCTGAATGCTCAAGCTCTCCAGACGTCAATACAAGGTAAAAACACCTGTATTCGATTACGGTTAAAACTTAAACCATTCTTGGTGCACAAGAACATTTACAAAA